>CM070776.1:54096084-54404916 GCA_036346955.1 Dipus sagitta | reverse complement strand
TGCACAACAGCAAATATCTGGACTGGACTTGGGGGACTTCAAACATTAATCATACAAAACAAAACTTTACGAGGAAAGTATGTTTACACTGTGCCAAACAATATGAAACCAAGAAAGCACATCCGTCCTCAGGTGACTCAGCTCATGAGAAATCGATGCAGCTCACAGAAATAATTTATTAAGAGAACTGGACTGAACATTCACTGTCGAGGCCAAAAAGCATTGGCTTGCTGTTTGTGTTTGTGTATGTGCACACACAGGCGTAGACATCATAGGATAACCTTGGTGTGTCTGTCCTCACCTTCCACTTTGAGATGGAGTTTCTCATACGGATCATGGGACACTTCCTATTGCCATGGGCACATCGGGGTTACAGATGCATGAGCTACTAGTGTCTAGTCCTATGTGGGTTCTGCAGAGTCAAACTCCCATGGTCAAGCTTGAGCAACAAATGCTTTTAATCACCGAACCATCTCCCAGTACAAAATACTGACTTTTAAAAACAAGCATTCACTCATGATAAACCCTCCCAGACTAGAAGACATCGCTCTTAATACAATCCAATTGTCTTGAAAGCCTAAGGAATTTATCACATTTAATTGTCAAATGCTGAAGTCCTCCCCTCTGACATCAGGAAAAAGATCTGAATACTTGCTTCACTACTTACAATGAAAGAGTCGAAGAAAAACGATTAAAGTGATCCAGGAGATACAGGCTTAAATGCACACTATCTTAACCAAAGAACATGTAAATGGATGCTCACCAAAATAACAACAATCATACTCCAGTACTTGGAAATACTGGAATAAACTGGGGTGGAGCCATAAAAAGGAATTATTCATCCATGCACATAAATGAACTACAGTTCCGTGGGAAAATGAAAGCAAATTTTGATGAACACGAACATTCTGTTGCTAAAATAAAAACAGAGTATGGGCATATGGATTGCAAAGGTCATACTGCTTATGTGTAATCAACTACACAATGAGGCCAACTACGTGTTAACAAGAGAAAATGCTAAAGCAGCAGGTGGTGGTGTCTGAGGATAGACATGTGTGTGCTTTTTGCTTGTCAATAGTACATGATTCCTAAGGCAGATTGACATAACTCACATACATGTGATGAAACAGTTCACTGACTACTCATTCATAATGTCTGAAAATTCATGTTTCTATTGTGCTTCACTTGAATTGAAAGAATGTGACGTTTATATATGCATGCAATCCCAGGAGAGACATAAAAGTTTACTTCTCTCTGATTTCTATACTCTCTCTGCACGAAGCCATGAAAGTAGAATTTGCTAGCAAAAATCATTATCAAGTGTCCCACGTGTTTTCAGATGCGGAAATATCCTACTCCATACACCATTTCCTTTCGAAAATGCCACATAGCAACTAGAAAATACTTTGACCTGAGAGAGACCCAGTGGGAGCCTTTGCCTGACAATATAGCTATATGTCCTCTTCTAAGAAGATTAGTTTACTCCAGAAGGATGCCAGTAATCGGGCCATCAGAGTTCCCATCAGAGCAGGGGTTGAATTTCCAGAGAGTCCATCCTGACGCAAGTTAGACGATGATGGTGGTCTTCACAGGACAGGAAGGAAGTTTCAGTGAGGCAAGGAGAGGGCACTGGATGACAGAATAACCAACGTCAGTGATATTATCCTCACTCGCCATGGAAATTACTTCTGTTGCTCAGCTCTTTTCATCCACCATCTACCATCCAATTAACATCTGGTAATTTCACTGGCATAATGACATCTGTGATTCATTTTCTGAGGACTGCACTACTAGGCTGAACACACGTGGGCCCATGTTAAGCACATCATGACGGAAGTAATGAATTGTTTTTCACTAAATTGAAGATTCAGGGGTGGGGAGGAGGGCGAGAAAAGGTAAAAGCACACAGAGTGAGGAAGGACAATGGGGGAGCGATGGCAGTCCAGGGCAAGAAATAGAAAGTGAAGAACCGGGCTGGAGGGATTGCTTAGCGGTTAAGGTGTTTGCCTCCAAAGCCAAAGGAGCCAGGTTCGATTCCCCAGGACCCACGTTAGCCAGATGTAAAAGGTAGCGTGCGTCTGGAATTGGTTTGCAGAGGGTAGAGGCCCTGGCGCACCTGTTCTCTGTTTCTCTGTCTCTGTCCCCCTCTTTATCTTTGTCAAATAAATAAAAACAAAATATTTTTAAAAAGAAAGTGAAGAACCAATGAGAGATAGGGGAAAACAGAGGTAGAACAAGCTGGAAGACAATGTAGCTAATTCAAAGGGTAGGTCGAGAGAAAGAAGATGACGGCTGACACTCATGAGATACAGGACACAGGAAAATTGAAAGGGGTTTAGGGAAATGTATGAGGGCGCATCCAGAAAGAGTCAGGGAGGTGGTATCTGCCCAATGGACCACAAATGAACACAGACTAAGAGCAAGGGCAGGGTAAAGGGAAGAGTGAGGGAGAAAGAGTAAGAAGTGGTTGTCCTTGATTGTGGAGCACTGATGTGCCTCTGGAAACAGGAGATTTTCAGGCTCAGGTCCAGCCTGGGGCTCTTTGTCTGCACTATCAGGCAAGGAGATGGCAAGTCCATGGGGTGGGGCACAAGATGTCTCTTTCCATTCTGAGTGTCATATCACAGCCATGCAGACCAACAGGGACACCTTCCATACCTCAAGGCTATCTGTGTCCAGGCCAAGCGTGACACCCACCCCATTGTTCCTCTGCTGATATGGTCCCCGCAGCAGGTTAGGAGATCCCTACCTGTATGCATGCTGTGTAACCCCTCCCCCACTTTCATGCTCATAGCACATGTTCACACACAAGAGTCCTTTTAGGCAGCCAGCCTGATGCATCATGAAGACGCATTCATTCAGGATAAATCTAATGGGAACGGCGTGTCTGTCTGTCTGTCTGCCTCTGTGGGGGAGGGGGTTGGCGTGGAGGGCATCTCAGACTTCAGTCCATCTGTGGCAATTATCAGTTCTTTCAATGAGAGTGCTTTGCTGAAATGTCTGCTCCCAGGGTCCTTTATTTCAAGGACCAGCTCGGCTTTTCTCCTACAGCGCAATGAATGCATCAGACACTCAGCTTCAGTTCCTATGGTAACTGGGGCTAATGGTCTAGGGACTGAGGATGAGACAAAGGAAACGCAGAGAAGCACGTGCTTCTCTGCAGCACACAAGCCCCTGTTACGGAATAAAAGGAGCATTTTAGTGCCACCTTGCCCTCCCCTTTGTTTGGCGGCAGTAGACAGCAAAGTACAGGGACCTGAGATGGCTTTTGACATCTTCACATTGTACCGGCATGGTTTGCAGACCGGGTTATCCTTGTGGGGTTTTCCAGTAGCCTCAAGTTCAGCACACAAAAAATATATTTCAACTCGGTTTCAGAAACCTGGCCCCAGAGTCACCCTTCCGTCCTCTTGGTGAGTCAGGCGGGAGAGATCACCCCCTCTTCTCCCAGGGCGTAGAGACCCTGGCTGCAGTTGTGAAGCTCTCACTTCCTGCCTCCTCCGTTCTCCTGGACTTCAGAGAGGAACAGTGGAGGGAGGTTTCTGCTCGTTTTCTGCTTTTGGAAAACAGACAGACTTATTCCGGCCCTCTTCTTGCCACATCCTCCCCAGGCCGCCTGTGCTCCCCATGTCAGGCACAGCACACAGTGCCAGGCAGTGCTACAGCAGGGGTATGTTACAGAACACGACACAAAAGCCAGGCCTAGGTCATCACCTTCCCCTCCCTTCGTTCTCACTATTCCAGCACACCCCTGGATGTCCATTTGCCCAGCCATGTTCGTATTTCCTGCTATTCAGCAGCCTACCATTTCCTTTGTCCTGGATGCTCTTCGTCAAAAACTTCGCTCTAGTTGCCCCACCCACATGCCAGGTGCTGGAAAGAACCACACAGGACTCGACATCTTCCTGACCTCTAGGGTCTTTGTGAGGAAGCCAGCCTTTGTTTGCCATTGGTGTTCGACTCATATTCATTCCTGAGTGTCCGTGTGCCACCAACCTCTCCATGATTCTTGCCCCACTAAGTCGCTCCTGACCAAAGTGGCCACTGGTCCCTGCTGGGACACCCAACATGTTTCTTTTTGTGAACAATCAAAGGAGGATGACAAGTCAGGAATGTAATGCTTACCTTGAATTCTGTGGGGTGCTTTGAAATTTTTAATATGTTATTTATTTATTTAAGAGAGAGGGAAGGAGAGAGAGAAAGAGGAAGAGAGAGGAAGAGAGAGAGAGAAAGAGAGAGAGAGAGAGAGAAAGAGGAAGAGAGAGGAAGAGAGAGAGAGAGAGAGAGAGAGAATAGGTACACCAGGGCCTCCTGCCACTGCAAGGAAACTCCAGACACATGCACCATCTTGTGCATCTGGCTTATGTGGGTACTGGGGAATCAAACCTGGATCCTTACGCTTTCCATGCAACTTCCTTAACTACTAAGCAATCTGTCTGGCCCTAAGAATATTTTTATTAACTTACAAAGACTTTTACATTTCCTTATGATGTTTTCATATAATTTATTTTTGTTTCCCTTCCCCCTTCTTTCCATCTCTCCCCTTTCCCTTTGCTCCTTACCTCAATTTAGCCTCTTTGTCTTTTCTCCCTACCTCATACTCTCCTAGGTTTCTTTTCACCTTTTGTTCCCCTTTAGGTGGTATCTGCCATAGCCCCTATTTGGTCCTACATCTCCGTATATATAGAGAGATAATCATACAAATATTAATACTTATCATGCACACTTGAGAGAGAACATCAACTTTTGTTTTTCTGTGCTTGGGTTACCTCACTTAGTATAGTCTTTTTCCCAGTTCCGTCCATTTTTTGAAATCTTCATAACTTCATTTTTCTTTTATGGATGAGTAAAACTTCATTGCGTATATGTACTATATTTTAATTATCTAGTTATTCATTGGTTGATACACTTTTATGTTGACTGCATTTCCTAGGTATTGTCAACAGCGTCGTGATGGTCACGGAAATGCAAATGTCTCTGGCGGGATATAGAGTATGTTGGGTCATATATATGGGTCATATGATAGCTCAATTTTGTGCTTTTTGAGATACAACCACAATAATTTCCATTGTGATTGCACCGTTTCACACACCATGCACTATCTTTTATGTACACTCATTTCCCAACAGTGAATAAGACTTCCCCTTCCCTTGTCTAAATGGGTACGTTATGCCTATCAAAAGCTTTCTAAATGTCTGTGTTTACCCCTTTGATCAATGCTGCTCTCACTCTTGGTTAGAGAACCCGCTTATAGAATGTGGAAGATACCAGGGAGATTCAAGACCCACCAAAATGACAAGAAGATAAAACTGACTCTCTAGCACTGGATGAATCATCTCTATCATACCCACCAGGGCCCCTGAAATATTACAAAGGAAGTGGCTGATTGAATGTGAGTACTGCCCTCACTGCTGATCGGAAAACCTTCTCCAGGAAGATGGCAGTAGACACTGAGGAGATACAAAACTCATCAAATCCGAAAATAAGAGGCTGTGGGAGTCTCAACATTAAGGGGGAATGAATGGAAAGAAATGAAGAGCCACAGGTGGGGATGCCATACTTGGAGGCATTGTCCTCCTCATAGGAAGAGATTGGTGTATTCATGACCTCACAGAGATTACCAATACCCTCACTGGGACGGGTCCTCAGTGGAATGGAGGAACAATGGGAGATGGGGGATAGAAGAGGTTAACCAGATGGGAATATGACCAATGTTCAGTGTGTTCGTATACGTAAGTTTCTAATGAAATGTTCTTTTTAAAAAATGTTTTCCCAGGCTGAAGAGATGGCTTAGTGGTTAGGGAACTGGCCTGCAAAGCCAAAGGACCTTGGTTTGATTCCCCAGGACCCACGTTAGCCAGGTGCACAAGGGGGCACACGCATCTGGAGTTTGTTTACAGGACTGGAGGCCCTGGCGTGCCCATTCTCTCTCTCTCACTCTGCCTGCCTATTTCTGTATTTCTCTCTCTCTCTCTCTCCCAAATAAATAAGTAAAAATAAAATTTTTTAAAAATGTTTTCCCATCCAGGCATGGAGGCTCACGCCTTTAATCCCAGCACTCGGGAGGCAGAGGAAGGAGGATCGCCATGCCATGAGTTCAAAGCCACCCTGAGATTACATAGTGAATTCCAGGTCAGCGTGAGCTAGCGTGAGACCCTACCTTGAAAAACCAAAAAAAAAAAAAAAAAATGTTTTCCCCTTTCCTCACATGGCCACCATTTGTTGTGTTTAGTTTTCTTGATGATAACCATTGTGACTATGGTAAGATGAAATCTCAAAATGGTTTTAGTTTGCATTTCCCTGATGGCTTAGAATGTTGAACTATTTTGTTAAATATCAGTTAACCTTCAGTTTTTCCTCTTTTGATAACTGCCTTTACATTTCATTTGCCCTTTTATTGATTAGCAGTTTTGTTTTTTATTGTTCAGTTTTACAGTTCTTTATTTATTCTAGGTATGAACCCCTGTCATAGGAATAGCCAATGACCTTTTTTTTTTTCTCATTCTGTGGGCTTTCTATTCACTGTGCTAAAAGTTTCCTTTTCTCTGAAGACAATTTTTTAAATGTTTTGATTTATTTACTTATTTAAGAGAGAAAATGGGCATGCTGGGTACTTTAGCTACTGAAAACAAACTCCAGGTGCATGTGTCACCTTGAGCATATGGCTACAAAGAATCAAACCTGAGTTCTTAGGCTTTGCAGGCAAGTGCCTTAATTGAGAAGCCATCTCTCCAGTCCTTGAAGATAATTTTTAACTTCTTGTTTAAGCCCACTTATTGATTCTTGGCACCCCTTTCTGTGCTACTGGAGCTCTCTTCAGAAAGTTCTTTCCTGTGCAAATAACTTTCAGCATATCACATAAATTTTCTGGTTGTATTTACAGAAATTCTGTCGTTAATCCATTTATAACTGATCTTGTGTATGGTGCAAGATTTTGGTCCTATTTCACTCTTCTGCAGGTAGATATCCCATTTTGCTGGTACCATTTGCTGAATTTGTTGAAATTTAGTTACCTGTAGTTGTATCAATTTATTTCTGGGTCCTCTGTTCTATGCCACTGGTCTGTGCTTATTTTGTTTCAATACCATATTGTGTTTTTCATTATGGTTTTGTACTATAATTTTGTATCAAAGATGTGATGCCTCCAACAGTGTTCTTTCTGCTCAGGTTTGCTTTCATTATGCCTGGTGTGGTGGTTTGATTCAGGTGTCCCCCATAAATTTAGGTGTTCTAAATGCTAGGTCACCAGCTCATGGCAATTTGGGAATTAAAGCCTCCTGGTGGCAGTATTTTGTTGGGGGCAGCCTTATGAGTGTTATTTACACTCTCTTGTTGCTGTTGTCCATCTGATGTTGGCCTGGAGGTGATATCCACTGTGTACTTATGCCATTGTTTTTCCCTGGTATCATGGAGCTTCCCCTCGAGTCTGTAAGACAGAATAAATTATTTTTGTCCCTAAATGCTGCTCTTGGTCTGGTATTTTCTGCCAGCAATGTATACCTGACTGAAACAGTAAAATTGGTACCAAGAAGTGGGATCATTGCTCCTAGAAACATGACTGTGTGGCTTTTGGCCTTTTGGAGCTGATTTTTAAGAGGAATGTGGAAGGATTTGAAACCTGGGCCTAAGAGATGCCTTGCAGTGCTGTAAGTACAGCTTGATGGACCATTGTGGTCAAAGTTGAAAGACCTGAACACAATAAGAACTATGGACTGTGAGATTTGTCTTATGACAGTGAGAAAGAGTTTTACCTAGACTGGGGCTAGAAGCAGCTTATGTTAGAGGCTTGCTGTTATGCCCATGTCCTGAGAACTTGTGCAGGGTTACATTGCATAGAAATGGACTGATGTGAGTAGAGGAACATGGCACAAAAAAAATGAAATCTTTGGGTCACAACTTCTGCCTGTTCAGCTACAATTATTTGAGAGATTACAACCATTGAATTTTGGGCCAGCTGACCTGAATTGGGGCAACAGGAAGAATGCAGACTCTTTGGAAGAGACCTGAATGCTGAAGGAATGTCGCATTCTTTAAAGTTACCTTTAATCCCCCATGGATTAACAAGTTGGAAGCCCTCTTGGTATTATCAAATATAAAAAGTTCAGGAAAGAGAGGATCATTGAATTTGCAACATGGTTTTGTATTTTGGAAATGGCCATGGACAGTCTGAAGCAACCTTCTTGGATTACCTTGTGGAGACCCAGTGGAGCCATGAGGATGAACCATGGGTTGCACTGGAGACCCAATAGAGATGCAAGGACTATGAAATGGCTTCCAAGGAGAGTTTCTGGCACCAGATGAAGTTTTCCAGTACTGTGAGTAACCTAGATGGAGGGGTGGAATTGGAACTCCAGAGACATCACTGGTTAGAATTGTCTTGGAGACTTGTCAATGGTTAGAGTTGTTGGACTTGGAACTATAGTTGATGTTTGCCCTGTTTAAATTTTGTGTTGGCTGAATATTTCTTTGCTCTGCCTAATGCTATCTTTTGGAGTGTGAATGATTATTCTGTGCCATTATGATTTTTGGGAATTTTTTGGTATTGTGGTTCAGTTAAAAGCCCTTGGACTATGGGCATGTTTGAATATCACTGAGATTGATAAAAATTATGGGAACTTTTAAAGTTGGATGAATGCATTGCATTTTACATCATGTATGGTTATTAGTTTATGGGGGATAGAGACTGAATGTGGTGGTTTGATTCAGGCATCCCCCATAAACTTAGGTGTTCTGAATGCTAGGTCACCAGCTATTGTCAATTTGGAAATTAAAGCCTTCTGGAGGCAGTGTATTGTTGGTGGCAGGCTAATGGGTATTATAGCCAGCTTCCTCTTGCCAGTGTTTGGCACACTCTCCTGTTGCTGTTGTCCATCTGATGTTGGACAGGAGGTTATGTCCACCCTCTGCTCATGCCATTGTATTTCTCTACTATCTTGGAGCTTCCTCTCTAGTATGTAAGCCAAAATACAACCTTTTTTCCCTAAAAGCTGCTCTTGGTTGGGTATTTTTCTGCCAGCAATGCGAACCTGACTACAGCACCTGGTCTTTTTGCTTTCCATAAGAATTGTTGAATTGTTTCCACTAGTTCTGAAAATAATGTCATTGGAACTTTGATGTGAATCACATTGAATTTGTAGATCACTTTTGGTAATGTAGCACCTTTCCCCATAGTGATTCTGCAAAGCCAGAAGCATGAAAGGGCTCTCTGAATTTTGCTATCTTCTTTTGTTTCATTTTCAGTGTCTTAAAATTTTCTTTGTACAAGTCTTTCACATCCTTGCTGAGGTTTATTCCTAGGTACTTAATTGTTTTGGGAGGTATTGTGAATATGATATTTTTCATGATTTCTTTTTCTCCAAGTGCATTGTTGAAATATATGAATGCTACTGATTTTTGGTAATTTTGTATCTTGTAACCTTGCTAAAAGTATTTATTAACTCTGAAAGTTTCTGATAAAATCTGTATAGTTTTTTTTTTTAAATATAGAAGCATGTTATCTGCAAATAGGGATAGTTTCATTTCTCCCTTTCCTATTTTTATCACTTTCATGTCATTCTCTTGTCTTTGTTTCTATCTAAGACCTCAAGAACTACATTGAGCAAGAGTGGAGTTGGGGGTGCCTTTGTGTTATTTTATGTTTTAGAGGAAATGTTTTTGGTTTTACCCCAATGAGAATAAGGTTGGCTATAGGTTTGTTAACTAACTGTGTTAATTTGAATATAAAATGTCTCCCATAGCCCCAAGTGTTTGTTCTTAATACTCCTACTTAATCCCCATCTGGTGGAGTCTTTGAAAGTTGGACACTTGCTGGAAGTGGTGTTTCAGTGGAGATGGGTCTTAAGGTGTATTGATCCATTCCACTGGGTGTTAGCTTATTCAGACTACATTTTTCCTATGGCTGTGACAAGATGTGCCTCCCTGGATGCCTGCTGTACCATGCTTTCCCTTCCATGATAAAACTACCCTTTGAAAATGAAATCCAAAATAAACCTTTTCTTCCCATATGCTGCTTGTGGTCAGGGGTTTTGTCCCAGCAATGGGATAGTAACTTCACCAAGAAATGGGGTCATTGCAACAATGAATATGATCAAATAGTTTATGGGCTTATGCAACTTGTTTACAGGAAGGATTTGCAACTTTCGACTAGAGAAGTCGTGAAGTGCTGTAAGAAAAGTCCAATGGGTCATACTGGTCAGAGTTTTAAAGACCTAAAGATAGAGAAAAGTGTGGACTCTGAAGGCTTGGCTTATAAGATTTTAGAAGTAACAGAAAGAGCTTTGTCAGAATTTGGCTATTGGCAAAGAGGCTTGCTGCATTATGACCTAAGTACTTTAGCAAAATTGAATTAATGGACTGGTATGTTTGGTAGAGTAAAGTATGAAGCAGAAGAATGTAAATATATATATATATATATATATATATATATATATATATATATATATATATTTGGGACTGGAGAGATGGTTAAGTGGTTAAGGCATTTGCCTGCAAAGCCAAAGGATCCCTGTTCGATTCTGTAGGACCCACGTAAGCCAGATGCACAAGGGGGCACATGCATCGGGAGTTTGTTTGCAGTGGCTAGAGGCCCTGGCACGCCCATTCTCTCCCTCTGTCTGCCTCTTTCTCTCTCTCATATAATACTTAATGATGTACTTAAGGCTTTAGTGAAACAATAACAAGCCATCCCCAAAAGCAGTAGATGAAAATAAGTAATTAAAGTCAGGGAAGAAATTAAGAAAATAGAAACAAAAGAATCAGTCAAATAAAAAGCTGGTTCATTGAGAAGATAAATAATATGATAAACCCATGGTCATCAGCCTACCAGAGAAGGCTAACTCAACTCAATATAATTAAAGGTGAAAAGAGAGACATTACAACAGATACCAATGCAATTCAGAAAATTATGACAGAAATAGATGAATTTTTGAGGCATATGACAAACCAAAGTTAAACCAAGATGAAATAAATAATTTAAATAGATCTATAGCAAGCAACAGTACTGAAAATTTTTTTATTTCCCCACTAGAAAAGTAGGCCCTAGCTTCAAAGTTTTAGATTTGTATATTTAAGTGGGAGTAACTGTAGATGTCAGAAACCAAAAACAAGGGGGGAGGTGACATGAGATGGAGGGGGAAAATAGGCCTTGAGGGATGAGATAGTGGAACATCTGTCATATAAATGTAGAGGGGAAATGTTGGGGATCAAATGGCATAAGTGGAGATAGTATGGGGGAATAGAGTGTGGAGATGTGGTGAGTCAACCAAAACAAAATATGTATGAAAGGGCTATATGAAAATGTAGTCCTTTATAAGCTAATTTTAAAATATAATTTTTATAAAAACAGTATTAAAAGAGATACCCTGCATGGGTTGAGAACACTTTTCCAGGGAGCGGTGAGTTGTAAAGCAAAAATTTCTATGCCAGGAGTAGAATACCTCCCAGTAAGATGTTGGTCAGAGAAGCCCCCAAAATAGAATATCTTATTTCCATTGTTCCTGGTTATCCACCAAAACTAGACAGTAAGATCCTATTGCTAAAGATGCAGTTGTAATATTTGTTGTAGTACATAGAGAAATCAAGCTGGAACTTAAATGGAAGCTTCTTCCCCAATGGCAAATTTTCATATTGCCAGAAAGTGTTATGCATGCTGTTGGAGAAAAAAATATCAAGGCCTAGTATAGGTATGTATTCAGAATGCCACAATACTGCCTTTCCAGGCAAAATGTGCCCACTTATTCAATAGTGCTATGCTAGTTAGTAGATAACCAATTGCTTTCTAATGAGATTTCAAACCCACTCCATAGGAAATAATTCATGCTTGGTACTGTAAACATGGTCAAAAGCCCATCACTGAAGAAGCTACTTTTTGCTGTTTATTTGGTGGTTGGTTCTTGTTTGGGGGGGGTGTTTCAGGTGTTATTTTTTCTGAATGGACATGCTGTACCTTCTAAATATTTGGTTTTACACATAGAGTATTGTGCTTTCAACCTTGATCAGAGAAGCTTCTTTTGGCAGTGGGCAGTAGTTAACGCAGAAACTAATACCTGCTGAGAGTGCTGAGAATAAGTGACTGTTGAGTGCTAATTTCTAAACAAGACATTTTTTTAAGACATTTATGTCACCCCCTCCAGTGCTAAGGGAACATCAGTATAAAAGTATTTTACATGCTTATTGTCCCCTTAAAATACTTGCTTGAGAAGATATCTCTAAATTTAAACAATTTTAATGATTTATGAGACATAATACACATAAATACAGTATTTTAAAAGATTTTTGTGTGTAGAAGGTATAGTGGTATGTGTGTGTGTGTGTGTGTGTGTGTGTGTGTGTGTAATGCATGTGTATGGACAGATGTGTGAGACTGTGTGTGTGTACAGGGCCCAGAGGAGAACATAAGGTGTCCTTCCTCCATCATGCATCTTCATATTTCCTTGAGATGAAGTCTCACTCTGAGCTCAAAGATATGGTCTTCCATGAGCCCCAGCAATTCTTCCGGCTGATTCCCACATGGCTGTGCTTACAGATATGCATGGCCATGCTTGTGGTTACATGAGTCCAAGCGAATAGAACTCAAGTAGTCTCCAGATCTCTCAAGCCCTCATTCTTGCTGCAAGCATTCTTAGCTTCTGAGTCATCTCCCATTCCCTATTTTAATAGATTTTAATAAGCAGTGAGCACCTAGACTTATTGGTTAACACAGTATGTATGTAGATATTTGAGCTCATAGTTAAATCTAAAATAAATTAAGATCATCTGCTTTCTATGCAGTAAATAATTTTTGCTATCTTGTAAATGAGTAGTAAGGGTATTTTATTGCTCACTCTCAGTCTTTAGAATAAATATTTGAATTGCCAAATCTTAATCATCTGATCATCAAGAATCTCAGTTAATATGTCAATACCTACATTTTCATTAGGTCTGACCAAGACAAAGACATTAAATCAGCATTTGGGGGGGGGGGTCGAGGTAGGATCTCACCTGGAATTCACTAGTCTCAGACTGGCCTTGAACTCACAGCATTCCTCCTACCACTGCCTCTGGAGTGCTGGGATTAAAGGCATGTGCCACCACACCCAGCTAAATCACCAGTTTTTGAAGAGGCAGAGGGAATAAGAGACAAGAACCTTTACAAATCTAAAAATGACATGTTTTAAATTAGGCACTGTAAGATTCGGGTTTGAGAATAGAGGGCTGAGACAAACTGTTTCTTGGGCCCAAGATTTATTTAATGCCAGGACATAGAAATGGCAGGATCCAAGGGGGAAGGGAAGAGGTTTACAAATCTTAAGTAAGGGGGACAAGGTAGTTCTAAAGCTTTTCAGGAAGGGAAGAGGGGTATTGCACAGCAAGATAGAGTTCATGCATGGGACAAACCCTGATGTCTTGAAACTTTGTCAATTTCCATAGCACTGGGGATTCCAAAATCATAGTTGATCACTTTGGTAGTACTGCTTACAGCACCTATGGAAAAGGGGAAAGAGGTGAGTAGCTCTCTTGAAATCAAACAGACACAATAATTATTCTGGCACAGAATTCATTTTTAAATGCAAAAAAGATGAAGAGGAGGAGCTGTATGGATATTGCTCAATTATTTTTAGGAATTCTAGAGGAAGACTGAGTTTTGTCCATATACTGTTCTAAAGACTAATCTTGTTGGATAAAGCAAGAGTTGATGCTAAGAAAGTCTTTGTGGTCAGTAATATGTGCTACTTAATGAAGAGTCCTTTTCAAAGTGTCACCAGTGGGCTGAATATCCCATCTTATGTACCTCAGGAAGCACAAAACCAAGGAATATGGGGTGGTTTAAGGTATAAGGTGGCCAAGTTTTATGCACTCTTCCCAGATGAACCACTGGAGTTCTTTCCAACACAGAAACAACAGCAACAATGTATGTTCTTCTTGTGTAATTCTCTAAGAGAGCAATACATATCCCTCCCTACCTCTATTAGACTAGTCATCTAGAGTCACCCAGCATGAGCCAGGGGGAACATTTCTCTCTTCTGCACAGAGTAGAAGTGACCCTCATGTAGATAAATCTCTTATGTGACTCTTGCAACAACCAATAAATTTTCAAGCTCTGTCAGGCCAATTATCATAGAGGGATATAAATATACAAAAATGATTCATAAACATAAAACAGTTATGCTAAGTCAGAATGCACTGTTAGATTATCAAAGTGCTATTCAGATAAAATCCTTCATAGGGTCACAAAGATAGAACAGGCTTAGCATTTCCCATGTCTACATGTTACCCTGGCAATATCTCAAAATATATTCCAATTGAAGTATAAGCAGACAAGTTGCTTAAAAACTTAGCCCCTGAATTCCACAATACAACAAAGGCAGTATCCTTATGGCTATTTAAGCTTCATATGTTGAAGACAATTCATCTCATCAGCTGGGACTGCAAAGTGACCCAAGATGAGTTCATATGGTTTTCATGCCTCAAATGTGAAGATAAAGTAAACCAAAATCTAAACACTCACATACCAAATCAGCCTACACAGAAAAGCTAACACCACAAACACTGACAAGCAGAATCTGAACTCCCCTGTCACATAACCAGAAAAACACACAGCAAATAGTTAAACTGAGTTTTCAAAATGACAGAAATCTCACACTTACCTTCCTTACTAATTGGCTCCAAGAGCAAAAGGTAAATCAAGTTCCAGACCATGAGAATTTACCAAGAACTCTCCAATGATAAAAACTGAACAAGTAGGACATTCTTCACAAATAAGACCAGGACAAAACCAAAGCCTTTTTCCTGTTTCCAATTCATCAATATACATTTGTAGGCAATCAATACCCAACTGTTGGGGAACCAGAAATACAACTTGCAGCAACCTGCAATTACCTACATTTCAACTGTGAGGATCAGTTAGCCAGGAACTTTCCTCCTGACTGGCTTCACTAAAAATGCTACCAGGCACTTAGGTTCATAAACTTGCCACCACCTGTATTCCACAGAAATTAGTGCATCAAAATTGGTAAAGAAAGGCCCCAGCGTGGTGGCACACACCTTTAATCCCAGCACTCAGGAGGCAGAGGTAGGAGGATCGCCTTGAGTTTGAGGACACCCTGAGACTCCATAGTGAATTCCACGTCAGCCTGAGCTACAGCGAGACCCTACCTCAAAAAACAAAAACAAAAAAAATGGAGTTATTTACAGTTTGGACAAGCCAGGCCATATGATAATTTGTAGAAAGCTATGAGGCATACCAAAAAAAAAAAAAAGAGAGAGTGAGACCCTACCTCGAAAAACCAAAAAAAAAAAAAAAAAAAAAAAGAAAGCTATGAGGCAAAGGGAAGAATAAATACAAATTTAATTCTGAAACAGTCTAATTGGTCCTATCCTGGATTATTAACCTGAGCCCCAAATTGCCTCCACTCTCCCTTACAAAGACATTCTTTTTTAAAGTTCAAGCCCAGGCTGAAGAAAACAAGGTCTTTGATTATTAGATTTGGACATATTTTGTATGTAAAATCACATGTTGGTACCATCCTTTCCTTCCTCCCTGCTCCTTTTCTGAAGAGGCCTTCCTCCTTGGGGATGCAGGTCAACCCCATGGGGATTGTGGGTCATGCATTATGGGGCAGCAGTCAGTTATAAGGGAAATGCAAAATCTCTGTGCAAAATGTCCCAACTTGTGGCTCTAACAATCTTTCCACCCCCTCTTCCGCAAGATTCCCTGAGCCATGTGAAGCTTTTGTACCTTTTCTTTGGGGATAAACTTCAAGGTCCATACTTCTGCATGCCTGCTAAACACACTAACTGCATAAATTAAATCAATGTGAGTCTGATAGTCAAAGGGAAGGCCACAAATATCTTTCTTTAGAGCATCAACATAGGATTGCAATTATATTATCACTCATGACCATCAAATAGAAAGGTGAGTGTTGCCAAAACATGTGCTATTGGTATTTTTCAAGTTGTATTTTGTATTATAATTTGTCACAAATCAATATTGACATAGACTGATAATTGAGTATTTTAGTGAAGTCATTTCTGCAATATTCAGATGAATATAAATAGAAAATGACTCCATCTTAAATGACCTTACCAAGCATCTGTTCACTTTGCCACAAAGTCCTTTTTTCATGCTCTGGGGGGAAAGATTTAATGCATGACTGACTGTCTCACCAGAGCCAAATTTGAGTGATGGCACCATATGATGTGGGTATAATTTCAGTATTTTTGGATGACAAAGGAATGCCAGCAGATGCAAACAAGGAATTTATTTACTAGTGTGGACAAACTTGGAGAGCAGGCAGTTCAGAATGTCTTAATGACACTATAGAGAAGATGCCACCTGTTTTATGGAGACATACTTGGAAACTGACACCAAAGACATACTTTAGTTCATCCTACATTGACTCTATTCATAGTTGCCTTGAGTCTGTGTAAGATTTGTGTGCAATGAAAAACTATATATGTGTACAGGAAGGTAGATATGTACGTATGCATCTGTCATCTATATTTCTTTGCATATATCTACATATGGAAACTGCTCTAATCATAGAAAAATACACTCATGTGTAAAAGTTGACTTAGTTGTTAAAATCTGAAATATTTCAAATTTGAAACTTTAAAAATGTGAAGCTTTGACAAAAATATGTGAAATCATGATAGAGAAGTCTCATTAAAAATACAAAAACAAGCCGGGCATGGTGGCACACGTCTTTAATCCCAGCACTAGGGAGGCAGAGGTAGGAGGATTGCAGTGAGTTCGAGGTCACCCTGAGACTCCATAGTGAATTCCAGGTCAGCCTGGGCTAGAGTGAGACCCTACCTCGAAAAAACAAAAACAAAAACAAAGATACAAAAACAGCCAATCCCAGCACTTGGGAGGCAGAGGAAGGAGGATCTCTGTGAGTTTGAGGCCACCCTGAGACTACATAGTGAACTCCCGGTCAGCCTGAGCTACAGTGAGGCCCTACCTTGAAAATTAAAAAAAAAAAAAAAAAAAAAAAAAAACAGGGCTGGAGAGATGGTTTAGCAGTTAAGGCACTTGCCTGCAAAACCTAAGGACCCATGTTCTACTCTCCAGATCTTATGTTAGCCAGATAGACAAAGGTAAGGCAAGTGCAAAGTCACACATGCCCACTAGGTGGTGCAAGCATCTGGAGTTCAATTTCAGTGACTGAGGCCCTAGCACACCAATTCTATCTCTCCTCTCTCTGTCTCTCTCCCTCTCTATGTCTCACTCACTGTCTCAATAAATAAATAAATACAAAAACAAAATATATAGAGAAAGATTATAAATGCTCAGCATTTTAGTTTTAATCGCAGTATGTTGTTTTGCTGTACAATTTAGAGTTGTATTTAGAAAATATAATGATAAGTTATATGTATAGAAACAAAGGATGTGAATTTATTATTTACTTTTTCATTCCTATGATCAAATACCTGATGAGAAGCAACTTAAGGAAAGAAGGGGTTTCTTCTGGATGAACAGTTCCAGGGATACATTCCATTATGTCAGGGAAGGCATGGTGGCAAGATCATGAACCAGAGCTGTTCACATTGCATCAAATTCAGGAAACAAAGGGAAAACAGGAGGTGGGATTTGGCTATAAAACCTCAAGGCCCACCCACAATGATACACTTCCTCCAGCAGATCTTAACCTCCTAAAGTTTTTACAACCTCCTCAAGCAGTAGCACTATCTTGGAAACCAACTTTTAAAATGCATGAGCTTATTTTTAAGCCACAATAATCTGCTCCTTAATGCAATGAAACACTTAATGATGAAAACTTCATCCAGACCAATTTCAAATGTTCCTGTAATCTTTAACCGTCCTAACAATGATTAAAAGTCCAAACTCTCCCAGGCATAGTGGTGCACGCCTTTAATTCCAGCACTCAGGAGGCAGGGGTAGGAGGATTACCATGAGTTAGAGGCCACCCTGAGACTACATAGTAAATTCCAGGTTAGCGTGAGCTACAGTAAAACCCTACCTCAAAAAAAAAAAAAATGTCCAAAGTGCCAGGCGTGGTGGTGCACGCCTTTAATCCCAGCACTCAGAAGGTAGAGATAGGAGGATTGCCGTGAGTTCGAGGCCACCCTGAGACTCCATAGTGAATTCCAGGTCAGCCTGGGCTACAGTGAGACCCTACCTCAAAAAACCAAAAAACAAAAAAATGTCCAAAGTCTCTTCTAAGACTCAAAGAAATCACTTAACTGGGGTCTTTTTGTACATTCATGTTTGTTGATGCTGTATTCACAATAGCTAAGATACGGAACCATCCTAGAAGTCTACCAACTGAAGAATGGATAATAAAAATGTGGTACATATACACCATGGAATTTTATTCAGCTATAAAGAATAAAGAAAGAAATTGTGAAATTTGCAAAAACTGGATGGGACCAGAAAATATTATATTGAGCAAGGTGACCCAATCTCAAAATGACAACTGCTGCAGGTTCTATCTTCTATGTGGGTTTTAGCACTGAATCTCTGGATTTGTGAGTATGACTTGAAGTATCTTGAGAGGCCAAGAAGTTAAAGGCTAAGAAGGGAAGGGAAGAGGCCTGAAGAGGAGGAAATAGTGGGATGCGAGTGATATGAAAAGAGTGGAATGAGACAGAAAACTGGAGTTGAAAAGGATTACATGGTGTTGAAGGTGGAGAGATGCATGAAAAGAGGTAGTGGGGGAAGGAATAACCAAAACCTAGGAGATATGAAAAAGCCATGAGAAAAACTTACTATTTAGTAAAACTTAATAAAAATATATAAATAAAAAATAATAGAATGAATAGAGGTATCCTACATAGATGAATAATAATGCTCCTAGTAGCTATGAATTAACAAACAATATCAGTGGTAGGTATGGGATACCTACAACGGTTGTTGGTCAGGAAGTCCTCCAAGGCCCTAAAAACAACATAAGCTATTGGTTTGGTTCATGTCTGCCCATTAAAACTAAAGGGTAAGATTATATTTATTACTGAAGACACCACACCCATGGGATTCAGGACATTGAGAAATCAAGTTAGAGCTGAGGCAGAGAGTAGCTGCTGGCTAGTATTCATAGTGCAGGCTGTTAGCAGAAAAAAGTCATCAACCACCTTGCAATCCTGAATTCTACAATACTTACCCACTAGGCAAGACATGCTCTCTATTGTAATCATGGTATAATTATAATGGGGTGTGATGGTTTGAATTAGATGTCACCCATAAACTCATGTGCTTTGAATGCTTTGTCCCCAGCTGGTGGCAGTTTGGAAGAAGGAGCCCTTCTGGAGGAACTGTGTTGCTGGGGGTAGACCTTGAAGTTTGTCAGCCATAGCTTGCCAGTGTTAGTTTGGCTAACCCTTCTACTGCCGTTTTCCACCTGCTGTGGCAGAGGTGATGCCCAGCTTCTGCTCATAGCATGCTATACCCTGCAATCATGAAGCTTCCCATAGAAAGTGTAAGCCAAACTAAAATACTTTCCTCCCATCAGGTGCTTTGTCACAGCAATGAGAAGATAACTACAACATGGGGATGACCAACGACTCTATTGATTTGAGGCCAGCTACACAGAAGGGAATTCATGCTTGATACTGAAAATAAAGACAAAAGCCCATGGCTGGGGAGAAAATAAGCTCCAGGGAAGAAACTACTATGTAAAAAAACATTTTTTTAAATAAGTCAAGGGCTGGAGAGATGGCTTAGCGGTTAAGGCATTTGCCTGCAAAGCCAAAGGACCCAGGTTTGATTTCCCAGGACCCATGTAAGTCAGATGCACAGGGGGCGCATGCGTCTGGAGTTCGTTTTCAGTGGCTGGAGGCCCTGGCATGCCTATTCTCTCTCTCTCCCTCTCTCTGCCTCTTTCTGTCTCTCTCTCAAATAAATAAATAAAAATAAAGTTTAAAAATAAGTCAAATACACACAACTGGGTTTTCAACATCCTCTGAACTAAAAACCTACAGAGTCAAATTTACTGGCCATGGAAAATGAAGACAAAGTTGTATTGTTTCGTATGACCAATTCTTCTTTTAACCCTTCATAAATGTAAAATTTCATAAGACATCATTTCTGTGATATTCAAAGTTTTCAAGGGAATTCATGGGTGTTGCCTAAAGATATATGTTTTATTTCCTTTCTAACTGGTTTTTTAAAACTCAAAACAATTTTATTTAACCTACTTTAATATCATTGTGATAAAAAAATAAGTGGCTCTTTGTACAAATTTCAAGTATGACACATCAAATATTCAATAAAAATTGAGGTATTTGTTCATGGCCAGTCACTTTAGTAGGAAGTGGCAGCTTAAATCTTCATCTGTTAAAGGCGATTATACTTACTTCCATTCCATAATGTTATTTATTCACACTAATTAGTAACATAAATTGCACAGTAAAGCTGTGCAATGGAAATTTGCCAGGACTAAGACTCAAATCCCTTAGCTCCCGAGTTTATGCATCATAAATTATACCTTTAATATAGTTGCAGTTGCCTTCGCATTGCTGGGACAAAACACCCAACCAACATGATGGGAGGAAAGGATTTATTTCAGCTTATAATCTCAAGGGAAGTTTCATCATGGCAGAGTAGGTATTGCATAGCAGAAGTGAGGCATCATATTTTTCCACAACAGCTGGGAAACAGGAGCAAGGGTGAGCTAGCTCTAACCTATAACCAACATTATGCTAAATGGGGAAAACTTGAAGCTTAATCAAAAATACCTAAGGCTATGGGGGAAGTACATTTGCATTCAAACACCACAATAGGTCAATAGGCTAATTCACAAATTCTTTTTTGTAATATTTTATTTATTCTTTGCAAGCAGAGAGAGAGAAAAAGAGAATGGGTGTACCAGGGCCTCTAGCCACTGCAAACAAACTCCAGATGCATGTGCCATTTTATTTATCTGGCTTTACATGGGTATTGGCGACCTGAACCAAGGAATGCAGTATACTATCTTAGGACTTCCTTATGAAGCCATTCCATGTTCTGAAGTACTCCTCACTAATGCCCCCATGCTGATGGCCTGGAGAGAATAAGTAACTCTCTTCTTTGACATCGTTATGATTATGCGCTCATAAAATTTGTAAACTAAACAGGTCAAGGTTGTAATAAACGGGAGAGAAGATGGAAAAAATGCAATTAGATATTAGAGGATTAACTGGAGAAAAAGGCCACGTGTTAGCAAACAGGTTCTGGCAAGTGTCCTATTACACATTCTCTGAGAAATGCTATGAAACAAATGAGAGGATATCCAATGACCAGCTCAGAATAAACCAGATCAAAGAGAGGTCGTGCCCCCAGAAAGAACTCAACAACAACATCCACCCAAGGAGGCAACATAGACAGTGGCCACAAGGGACTCTTACTGACACCACATGCCAATCCAGATGAGATGACTCCCCCAGGGCCATTGGTGTCTCATGTTGAATTGCCAAAACTTTCAACACAGAACAACACTGCTCTTACACCATAGGGAATAAGAAATAGTTTATTATGAGCCAAATTTGCTTGGCAATGGCCTCAGAACATAGATTTGGATTTCCTAAATGACATGTTCCATCATGGAAGAGTCAAAAGATATTAAGTCAGATACAGATATAGAAATGTGGGATGAATGGCTATTAAGGAAACTAAAGATAGCTCAAGATAATTTTAGCTCTCAATCTGAACATTCCAACTCTCCATACTCATTAAGTTCCCATCACAGTCTTCAGAATCTTCAATGTAGATGTGATTTTTTCACGGAAAGTAAGTTCACAAAGTCTTTTGTATGTCCATATAATTTTTTTATATTTCTATGTAGAATGTTACTGGAATTCTAAAATGAATTTCATTAAATTTTGACTCATTATTTTAAAATGGGAATAGCGAATGCAGGAGTCATCATGTAAAACTTTAAAATGAGGTATAAATAATAGTTCTGTAGAGCACATAAAACAATTATCAGAAGGCTATTCTGTGCTCAGCAGCCGGGAAACCAATTGTCCCTTGGATATTGCCCAAATGGTATCACTTTATACAGAGGCAATTAATTTACCTCCTGAGTGTCAGGAGCAAGTTGTGGTTGGTTTCAAGAGTCTTTATGACTAATATTATTTAGGAAGGCCTTTTCGGTTTGACAGCAAAGAGTGAAGTTGCACATGAAAAGACTGATAGATTGAGCAACATACAGAATTATCTATGCATATGAAAACCACAAGCATATTAAAAAGCAAAAGGCAGAAAAAGTATTTGCCATGTAAGTGACAGGACTAGAAGGGGTATCAATATATTCACATATAATTGGTAATGTGCTGAAATAAGTATCTTTAAATATTAATAAATTCAGGCATGGTTATAAAAACCAAGAGTTATATGCCCACTGAACTGCCCTCTAAATACTTACATTTATGCTCTTATATTAATGTTACTCTCATTTTTGGTTAGAGAAGCTTCTCTTTTCAGATGGCAGTGACCACTAAACAAAGTGCTGGGAAGTGATAGTAGAGTGTTCAGCACAAAGTGAGACATCTCTGTCACACCCTGCAAGGCTCAAGGATCATTGTGGACAAAGAGGCAGAAAGAATGTAAAAACCAAAGGAAGGGTAGGAGTGCTTACAATACTGTCTTCCAGACACAAAGGGCCTGAGACTACCAAGAAAAAAAATAATGGCATCAAAGTAGAAAAGAGACTAGCTACAAAGAAGAGGGAGCACTCAGGATGGGAAAAAATCAAGGGTGGTGGGAGGGGATTATGATCATAGTGAAAATGTATATATATATGGAATTTGTCAATAAAATTTTTAAAAAAGATAAAAAGAGCAGCCCAGGCTTGATGGCATATGCCTTTAATTCCAGCACATGGGAGGTAGAGGTAGGAGGATCAATGGCTGTGAGTTAGCGACCACCCTGAGATGACATAGTGAATTCCAGGCCAGCCTGGGCTAGAGCAAAACCCTACCTCGAAAAAAGAAAAAAGAAATAAAGAATAAAAAGAAAAAGAAAACTTTAAAAACAATAAGATACCTAAATAAAATAAAAGATTATGCTGGGTAGCTTTTACTTTTCTTTTTTCAACATAAATTTTCATTGTCCTCTCTCTTCATCAACTAACAAATGGTAGTCATAATTGGACATAGTGATTGCATTGGAATAGGTATGTAGCTCCAGCATGGACATCCTGTGATTGACACAAACTTTCTGGGAGAAGGGATCAGGTTCTTCCTGTTGATCTAAAGATATGTTTTCCTCTTACCTTGCCAACAGCATCTTCCCTTAATCGGAACATTGTTACACTGCATAAGCAAAGAGACACAAAGCTAGCTGGTGATAGTTTTGAGACCACCCTGTCCCACGTTGAAACCAATACCAGTTGCTGTGTTTTTCTCAATGACCTAACTAAATAAATGTCCACTTTCTCTTTTGTTTCAGGAAAAGAACAAGAGCTCTTCTAGCCTGTCAGCACAAATATGAACAGATATTATGCTTCTTATAATACACAACAAGAAAATTAAAGTATTCAAGTATTCTATCCAATAAATCAACTTTTGGAAATATAAACATTTACAGATGGTGAAACCAACAATATTCTTTTCACTTAATGGAGAGATGAACTTTGAAGAAAATATATAAATTCTTTTCCTCCTACTTATTTTCTTGACTGAATTTCTCTAAGAATTACTAGTGCAGTTTCTACCAGAAGATAGAAATAAAAAAAATTGAACAGAGGGCTGGAGAGATGGCTTAGTGGTTAAGTGCTTGCCTCTGAAGCCTAAGGACCCCAGTTCGAAGCTCGATTCCCCAGGACCCACATTAGCCAGATGCACAAGGGGGCGCATGCATCTGGAGTTCATTTGCAGTGGCTGGAGGCCCTGGTGCACCCATTCTCTCTTTCTCTCTCTGCCTGTCACTCTCAAATAAATAAATAAAATAAAATAATTTTTTTAAAAAATTGAACAGATACTTTTATTAGTAAATCTAAATATTGTTTTACTAAAGGTAGTCACAAAGGTTCAAACTCTATACCTAATGCATACATTATACAGAATATTAGTGATAACAAAAAACAATAATTATATGATGTCTACAATTTCCAGCACCCATATAGGAACCTCCTGTGTTACTTTTGGTGACTACTACCCCATGAGGAAGATACTACTACAACTTTCATATTATTCCCATACAAACTGCAGCATACAAAGGAATAGTACTGATCAAAGGTTTTAGGAACCAACATTCAGGTCAGTCAGACTATAATTCAAGGCTTCTTAAACATTTCCACTCATAATCCCTTTTAGCACAAGAATTTTTTATTAGTTATGTACACAATGTGTATATAGTCATGTTGGTACCATCATTAGCCTCCTCCCTGTCCTCCCCCCCTCTGCAGGGACCCTCCTCATTGGGGAATATGGGTCGTGCATTGTGAGGTTAGCCATCAGTTATGGGTAAGAGGCAATGTTTCTGTGCATAATGATCCTACATATGGCTCTAACAATCTTTCCACCCACTCTTCTGCAAATTTCCCTGAGCCATGCTGGGTTCATTTTAGGTCTACTTCAGTGATGAGGTCTTGGGAGCCTCTGTGTCTCTGGATATCTGGTTTGGTAGGAGTTGAGTGTTCTCTGTATCTATCTCCTTCATCCTTGTGCTGGTACCAGGTTCACCAAGAAAGCAGAACTCTTGATCATTTCCCCAATTACTCTTGATTTCAGCTGGGGCCCTGGTGAGGTGTGATGGGCTGATTCTCTCCTCAGGATCTGCATCCATCTGAAAAAGAGAAGCAAATTCTCCAATGGAGAGTGAAGTCAGCACCAGATAAATGGAATAACCATTATTATTTTAGAGAGAATTTAATAGGTGTAGACCCTCTTGTAGCCCATGATTGGTGGGAGCTTGATAATGGAGAGCAGGCTTGTTTTTTGGATATGTTTCTGACTTGTTTCCCAGCTCCAGCTATGGGTTCTGTTCCACTGAGCAGAACAATTAGCCAAATCAAGAGCAGTTGGTTACCCACCATGGCTGTGTGCCACTATTGCACTTATGTGAGCATCATGTCAGGTTGTTTGCTGCTGAGTAGCTTAGAACACAAGTTGCTTGGACAGATGTTGGTCATTTTCCCCCAGTCGCTCATGTAGCACCTTCTGTCACTAAACAAGCTAACTGTCTGGGGCCTGACTCTCTTCCAGATTCCAGCCAGGTCGTTCCATGTTCCATACCAACAGCATATGGTGTCTTCAGCAGTAGGGTCTTACCACTAACATTTGGTGGGTCATCAAGTACTCTGAGAGAGATCTGTCTTTTTTTGGGAAACCTTGCAAGTCTCTCTAATCAACAGCTCATTGTAGATTGTTAACCACATGCTGGTCCTGGGAGTTACAAACCAGTGCCAAGGAAGAGAAGGAAGAAAAAGATAGGTAATATAAAAGAGATAGAGAGAAGAGGGAGAGAGGGAGAGAGAGAGAGGGAGAGAGAGAGAGAGAGAGAGAGAGAAAGAGAGAGAGGGAGAGAGGGAGAGAGAAACAGGAGAAGATTGAGGTTAGATTTCATCATACCCTCTCCAGGGCCCTGTGGAATTTTTTTAAAGTAACAATCCCTGTCCTTTATTTTTAAAAATATGCATAACTTAGTAATATTATTTGCAGTTTCTTATGCAAAATCTGTTCATAGAACTTGGTTTTAAACTTTTCACTGACAATCTTCATACTTGTACATAATGTAATTTGATCATAATCTCCTTCCATTACATTCTTTTCTCCCTCATTCTCTACCCCTTCCACTGAACTCCTTTACAACTTGTTTTTTTGTTTTGTTTTGTTTTTTGTTTTGTTTTGTTTTTCGACATAGGGTCACACTCTGGCCCAGGCTGACCTGGAATTAACTATGAAGTCTCAGGGTATCCTCAAACTCACAGCAATCCTCCTACCTCTGCCTCCCAAGTGCTGAGATTAAAGGTGTGCGCCATCACACCCGGCTACAACTAGTTTTTTTAGCTCTCTTTCTCCAGTCATATCAAAATGTTGATGGGCCCAATATTGTGCAAGTCTGGTGCAGGTAATGTCACCTGCTGTGAAGTCATAAGTGCAATGTCCACTTAATGGCCAGAAAATGTGTTCCAAAGTAGTTATCCATATTTTCTGGCTCTTACATTTTTTCTACCTCCCTCTTCCATGATATGCTTCAGAGGGGGTGATATAGGTGTCTCGTTTAACACTAAGCACTCAACAGCCACTTATTCTCAGTACTTGGATGAGTTTTGAGTCTCTCCAGTAGTTGCACCATCAGCAAAAAGAAGCTTCTCTAATGAAAAGTGAAAACAGTACTAATCTATGGACATAAATAGAGGGCAGTTTGATATGTGCAACATATCCATCCATTTAGACAAATAACCATAATTCCTACTCTATCCCCCAGGGTCTATGTCCTTCCCAGCCATAGGCTCTGACTAGGGTTTCAGTGCCAGGCATGAATTCCCTCCAATGAAACATGCCTTAAACCCAATCAGAGAGCAGTTGGTTATCCTCATAATAGTCATACCATTATTACACAGTGGCACATCTTGCTTACTCAACAAATCATGCCGGCAAAGCTAGATATGCACCTGCAGACAAATGAAAGTAGATCCATATCTCTCTCCCCATAAAAAATATCAAGTCAAAATGTATCAAAGAGCCACAAACACAGAAGGTACTAGAGGAAAAAATATAGAACATGCTCTAGGATATAGGCATAGGCAAGAACTTTCTGAACAGGGCTCCAACAGTATAGGGCCAAGAATCAACAAATGGGACCACATGAAATTAAAAGTTTATGCACAGCTAAAGAATCCATCACCAAAATGAACAGACACCCTACAGAATGGGAGAAAATCATTGCCACCTATACCTCATACAGAGGACTAATAACCAAAGTTTATGAAGAACTGTAAAAATTAAACAAAAAGATAGTTTACCAATCACCAAATGGGCTAATAAGATGGGCAAACAGTTCACAAAAGAAGCAACACAAATGGCCTAAAAATACTTAAATATTCAACATCCCTAGTAATCAGGGAAATGCAAACCAAAACAACTAACTTTGAGATACCTTCTTACCCCAGTCAGAATGGCTGTCATCAAGAAAATAAGCAACAAATGCTGGTGAAAGGGAAACTCTTATCCATAGTTGGTAGGAGTGCAGCCGTAATGGAAATCAGTGTGGGGATTTCTCAAAAAGTCAGAAATAGACCTCGCATAGGACCCAGGCATACTACTCCTGGGCATATACTCTAAGGACTCCATACCCTACTGCAGAGATACTTGCACATCCATGTTTATTGCAGCTCTATTTACAATAGCTAAGAATTGGAAATGGCCTAGAATACCCAGTGACAGATGAATGGATAATGAAAATGTGGTAGATATACACAGCAGCATGGAAAAATGAAATTATGAAATTTGTAGGCAAATGGATGGATCTGAAAAGACCATATTAAGTGAAGTGACACAAATTCAGAAAGACCAAAACAGCATATCTTGTCTAATATTCAGGTCATAGCTTGCAATATCTATAAGTATGTATATATAGAGGGCAAATGTAGATAAAACCTGCAAAGACAGAACTGTAACCAAAAGTGATTATAAAGAGATGAGCTGCTCAGGGAACACTGCAAAAGAGGAGGTGAAAAGCTTGTAAGGGCCACAGAGTGGGTAGGAGTACCCTGAGGTACCTTGTATGCCACTACCCCACAGGGAATGACTAAGGCATTCATAACCCCACTGAGGAGGACCCCCAGAGTAACAGAAGCCAAAGCAATGGTATAAATGAGTATAACCTGTTACATCAAAAATAAAATTTTACTCCCTGAGACTGCATAGTGAGTCAGCTTGGGCTAGAGCGAGACCCTATCTTGAAAACCCAAATAATAATAATAATGATAAATTTAAAAAAAAATTAAAATAAAATAAAATGTTTAAAAAATGAGCTTGAAGAGGGGGCAAAGATGGATAAAAAGGATACATATGACATGGAAACAGAAAGAGGGAAGACACAATTAGAAGGGAAACTGGGGGGAAGGGCTGGAGGGGAGTAGGAGAGGAGATGTAAATCAACAAAAACAAATTACATTTGAAAATGCCAAAATTTAAAAAAATAACTCAAATAGGCCATTCAAATGTGGCAGATGTACAATACAAATGAAACCAATTAGACCAAAATATCCTGTTTATTTAGCCCCTGATGATATAGTCCTGAGGGTACACAGCAATGGTGAAGATCAGATAAGTCAGAGAACAAATGAACCCAAGTGAGTGGTCATGGGTTTTGACAGACTTAAGTGACCTTGTGGTCTCTGCACACCTCCACGAGCTTTGCCTCTGCCTTGCCATCTTATTTATCCACACAAGAGGAGGAACATGACATCTATCTGCTTCGATCCTTGGTTCTGTATTTCAAGGCGTCTCACTCTAGCTCAGGCTGATGTGGAATTCACTCTCTAGCCTCAGGCTGGCCTCAAATGCACAGTGATTCTCCCAGAGTACTGGGATTAAAGGAATGTGCCACCATACCTGGCCTATCTGCTCCTGTTCTTTTTTTTAAATATATTTTATTTACTTATTTGAGAGAGAGAAAGAGGGGGAGAGAGAGAGAAAGAGAGAGAGAGGCCTCCAGCAAGTGCAAATGAACTCCAGATACATGCGTCCCCTTGTGCATCTGGCTTCCATGGGTCCTGGAGAATCGAACTGGGATCCTTTGGCTTTGCATGCAAATGCCTTAACCGGTAAGCCATCTCTCCAGCCCCTGCTCCTCTTCTTTAATCAAGGACAATTTTCAACTCCATCAACAGACTCAGAAAACAGAGCACATAAAGAGAATAGAGTCTGAAGATAGGCTTACAAAATGAGGTAACAGGGCTGGAGAGATGGCTTAGCGGTTAAGCGCTTGCCTGTGAAGCCTAAGGACCCTGGTTCAAGGCTCGATTCTCCAGGACCCACGTTAGCCAGATGCACAGGGGGGCGCATGCGTCCGGAGCTCGTTTGCAGTGGCTGGAGGCCCTGGCGTGCCCATTCTCTCTCTCTATCTGCCTCTTTGTCTCTCTGTGTCTGTCGCTTTCAAATAAATAAATAAATATAAACAAAAAAAAATAAAGTGGTAAGACTTTAAAAAAAAATGAGGTAACGGTTTCCAGTTGCCACTGAGATGATGAGAGCCACCTTGGGGACAGTCACTGACTTCCCCAAGTGTTGCTAGGGTCTACTCTCCTATACCAACACAGACATTTCCAAGGGCCTAAGCCCTTGAGACTGGGAATGGACATGAAATTTTGACTCTCATTCACGTATTCCAGTGTACCCCTGCATGTTTAGAGGTTTTCAATGAAGTCCCGGAGAGCATAGTGGTTAGGTCATAATGTGCATTCTGGAGTTTTCCAAGTATGGCACAGAAATGTAGGCAGGTGTTTGATCATGAAAAGCATGACATAAATTATATCAATGACATGTAATAGCATTCTAGTCTTTGGATCTGAAAGGACGACAAGGCCTATGCAGCTGACTCCAGTCAGTGGGATTCCTTTCCAGGAATGGTTTGGTGGGTGTTTCTGTGGGTATCCTTGAATTCTATTTGTCTTCTCCAGCAGTCCATTGTGGCCCCACAGCATTCATTTCCTAGGTTGATGACAGAAATGCACCTGAAACAGATTTTCCATTTGGAAGGGGGACATTGGATTTACTGGCCGGTAGATGGCAGTGTTGCACTGTTCTCTTTGACACATGCTTCTTCCCTGGCCTCCATGCTAGGAAAGTCACTACGCAGTATTTTTTTCTACTGAACAGGGGATTTTTTGTTTTTGTTTGTTCTGTTTTGTTTGTTTCTGACCACGATATCTATAAAACATCAATGACTGGGCAGTGAGATACAGTCTGCT
The DNA here is from genome assembly GCA_036346955.1 of Dipus sagitta. NCBI lineage: Eukaryota > Metazoa > Chordata > Mammalia > Rodentia > Dipodidae > Dipus > Dipus sagitta. The sequence goes on along the minus strand of CM070776.1, from coordinate 54,375,079 downwards.
GGCTGCTGCCTACCTAAACACCGACATTGCAAAAATACCTATTACTGGTGTTGGAATCAGAGCCTGGGCCCTGACAGACCTGACAAGTCAAGCTAGTCCAGCCATCCTTAACAGGCAAATTTAAAAAACAAAGTAGTGGTGAAAAGTAGAAAAGGAAATATTCAAAGTGGCCACATTGGAAGAGGAACAAAGGTGTAGTGATGGTCGACCACAGCCATCTTCAGGATCCTAACATAAGATTTAGGTTTAAATAGAGGGCCAGAGGTAGGCATAACCAAGTAGCTCTCATCAAGGTGTAGATTAGGCTCCAGTCTCTCCTAAAAAGTGGTCTCACAAGTTATAATTATGTGAAATTTCTTTCTAAGAGACATATTCCTCCTCTGGCTTTCACCTTTTCCTTCTCCCAAGATGAGATCCTGGGGAAATTGCAATTTCTTATGGCATGCTGTTTTAATAGTTTGATAACCAGAGAGAATGGCATAATTGTCTTTAGAACATCTTAATCCCTGCCAAGACAGTTACAAACTTTTATTTTTCAAATTGGCATTTCTTCTGTGGAGCTGCCTAGGTTCTCCAGCTACTTGTATTTATGCTTCTCTGAAAGAGCTTGTCATTCTTTTTTTCTTGGTTTCCTTATGATTTTTGGCCTTATGATATTTATAGAATGGATACATTCTTGCATTGTAGAAATTATTCAACCTTACATTTGAAAGTTTGGCAGACAAAAAAGGTGTAAGAAAGAAACCTTAACTTGGAGGACCTAGTATGTTAGACTGTACCTGTGCACTAACTGCTACAACCTTTGGAGAATAAATCAGAAATAGTTGGAGAGAAGTTATCCTATGTAGTATCTGAGAGCAAAATAACATTAATTTCTGTGGTAAAGAAGGAAAGGAAACTTTAGAAAGTAGAACAGAAGAAGAAAGAGCCCAGAGTCTATCTGTCCATTCCAGAAAGCTATCCCCATTGCTTTGCTTCCAGTATGGAGTGCAATGGCACAAGGTAGTAACCACTGCTTAAAATTAAAAGAAAGCCTCGGGAAATTCACACCCTACTAACACTTCCAGATAATTTACAAGAAACAGAGAGTGTGTGTGTGTTAGAATTGCTGCAAATGACAAAAGCCCCATGCCGGCAAAGCTGGGGGGGGGGAGATCAAGCCAAGGGGGAGAGGCAAAAACACAAAAAAAGCAACTAGAGACTCAAAACCATAACAAACATGGGACATATCACTGAGCAGGTCTGCAGTCTAACCAGACAGCAAGATTGGGGTCCATATACCATACATGTGTGGGGGCAATCCTCTTTTATCAGCATTCAACCTAAGTAGCAGCATGAAGTCATCTTGAATGGAATCCTAGGTTTCTTAGAAGCAAAGGTCAAGCCAACTCTGGGAACCCAGGGCAAGTGTCAAGGGACTATTAGTCTCTGAAACCTGGCTTGCAGAGTACCTTTAGCTAGAGGAGAAAAACTCAATCAGCCATACTGTGTTCCATGTGGTAGAAATCTTATCTGAGCCATAAACTGAAGGGAGGCTCATTAGCACCCAAGAAGAGGAATAAGCAGTGACAAGGTCTTAAAGAAACTAAGGCATGCCTGTGGAAAAAGTGTTGACAACCCTATCCAACAGACTGAATAATCTTTCTAGTTTTAATACCCACCACACAGCCCATAGAACACACCCTCTGGTTGAGCAAGCAAACACAAAGATCAACACAGGAAGGGTAATTACCATATAAGTTCCACTCTCATTAGAAACAGCCAGAGAACAAAATCAAGACAACATAGAAATAGGCTCTGCATCTGCACTTAGATAAGTGGTGGCATGGAGACAGACTGTACCTGCACTCAAGAGAGTGACACCATAGATCCCCTGAAATATGTATCCATGTAAGGGACCACATATCTGTAACTGTGCTTAGACAAATGACTACATGCAGGCAGAAATTATTTAATATTTAATTTAAAATCTTTAGGATATTTTATCTTGTCCATTTATCTTCTTTCTTTCATTTCTCTTCCCCCTCTCTATCTCTTTAAGCTCTCTCAAAGGGCAAAGGTTAGGCCCTGAGGCGTGTTATCTTCATGACTCAGATGCTCAAAAACTGAGATTGTTTTAAATTGTCTAATTGCATTGCTTTATCACTCTCTCTTTTCATTCTACCTTCACCTGCCTTATCTCCTCCCATCTATATTGCTGACAACTTCTATTTATTTTTCCACTTTTATTTTTCTCTGCAGCTCTAAAATGTGAATCACTAGTCTCACTCAGTTTATTTTCCTTCCATTATACTATATGTTAGTGCACACAATACTCTTATTACTTTTTGCCACCGAAGTTGCTACAGGTGAAGGTTGGTGACTGCTTCTAATTGACTACTGTATTTTCACAGTAAGCCTATCCACCAATATGGTTGCTTCTCCAGTTAATATTCTATTCTTAGAGCTATGCTGGAGATTATGCTCAGTTCACTGAGCACATGGGCTGAGAATTTAGCTACTAGAATATAACCCCAATCCAGTGGGTTACTCCTAAACTCTACTAGAACCTAGTCCCATTTGAACATTGCAAATATTTCAATAAAAAAAATGAGAGGAATTTAAAAGGTCCAACCAATGTCCTAGTTATAGTTACATAAATGCTGTCACAAAAATCTCACCAAAAATCATGGCAACATGACTCCTTGAAAAAAACAACTCTACAGTAATGGGTTCCAATGACAGGGAATTATAGGAACTTGTAGAAAAAAGAATTGTTTTTCTTTGATTCAGAGTCTCATTCTAGGCCAGGCTAATAAGAATGAACTCTGTAGCTGAGGCAGATCTCAAACTCATGGCAATTCTTCTAGCTCAGCTCCAAAGTACTTGGATTAAAGGTGTGAGTCACCATGGCAGGCTTTGTAAGCAAGGAGTTTAAAAAAAAAAAAACAATGGAGGCCAGGTGTGATGTCTCACACCTTTAATCCCAGCACTCAGGAGACAGAGGTAGAAGGATCTCCATGAGTTTGAGGCCGCCCTGAGACTACATAGTGAATTCCAGGTCAGCTTGGGCTAGACTGAGACCCTACCTCTAAACAAACAAAAAACATTATTGTAGGAAAGTTCAACAAAATCTAAGAGGGTGCAAATAAATTCCAGGATGCATAAAATGAAAGTACAATTAAGTGGATGAATGAAATAAACATTTCAGCACAAGATATGAAAGAGGAATTCAATAAAGAGAAATACTGGAAAAGATGAAATTAAAATTTTGAATATAAAGCTGAGCGTGGTGGTGCATGCCTTTAATCCTAGCACTTGGGAGGCAGAGGTAGGTGGATTGCCATGAGTTCAAGGCCACCCTGAGACTACATAGTGAATTCCAGGTTAGCCTTGTCTAGAGTGAAACCCTACCTCGAAAAAAACTTTTTGAATATAAAAATCTCAAAAAATCAAATTTTAAAAATGGAATATGAATGGAGGTTGTCCATAAAACATTTCTTAGAAAGCCAATGGAAACCTTATCCAGTTGAATGAATCAAATGGAAAGCAGAATAATAGTGCTTAAAGAAAAAGAAGATTAATTATAACATTCAGAAAACAAAAATAAAAATGATCATAAAACAAGAATAGAATGTGTGAGATCTATAGGACACCAAATTTATAAATCATGAGTATGAGGAAGAATAAGCTACAGACATAGAAAATGTATTCAATAACATCATAGCAGAAAAGTTTTCAAATTTAAGAAACAGCCATCCTGACGCAGAAGGTATGTAAGACACCAAACAGACAAGATGAGAAAAGATCCTTCCCACATCATTTTATACTTCAAATACTGAAGGCTGGACAGGTGGCTTAGTGGTTAAGGTACTTGCCTGCAAAGCCAAAGGACCCAGGCTCAATTCTCCAGGACCCACATAAGCCAGATGCACAGGGTTGTACATGCATCTGGAGTTTATTAGCAGCAGCAGCTGAAGGCCTTGGCACGTCCATTCTGTATATATATCTGAGCCCCCCTCTAATAAATCAAATAAAAGTTTAAAAAAACTCTGAGTTTTCAGGATAAAGAAAGCATATTGAAAGCAGCAAGAAACATGAAGTCATATATCAAGGCAAACATATCAAAATAACTACAGATTTTTCAACAGAAATTCTGAAAGTCAGAAAAGTGTAGAATGACAGATTTCAAGCTCTGAAAGACAATAACTGTCATCTAGATTACTATATCCAGCAAATACATCCTTTGTAATTGATGGAAAATGAAAATCTTTCCGCAATAAACAAATACCACAGGAATTCATTACTGTTGTAAGCCAGCACTACAGAAGATACTTGAAGGAATCTCCTACATGCTAAAGACAAAGATAAACACATCTATAAAGTGACAAGAAAGAATAAACAGCACTAGACTAGTATGAAAGCAAGCAAGGATTAGAGAAATACAAAACATTACAAAAATAACAAAATGACACAAATTAATACATACCTTTCAATAATAACCCTGAATATTAAAAGCCTCAATTCTTCTATCAAGAGACAGACTCTCAGATTGGGTTCAAAACCAGGAGCCATATACTTGTCTTCAAGAAATAAGCCTCACAGGCAAAAATGAATACAGATGTAGAGTGAATGGATAGAAAAAGGTATCCCAAGTGTGGTGGTTTGATTCAGGTGTCCCCCATAAACTTCGGTGTTCTGAATGCTAGGTTCCCAGCTTATGGAGATTTGGGAATTAATGCCTCCTGGAGGGAGTAGTATATTGGGGGCGGGTTTATGGGTGTTACAGCCAGTTTCCCCTTGCCAGTGTTTGGCACACTCTCCTGTTGCTATTGTCCACCTTATGTTGACCAAGGGGTGATGTCCACCCTCTGCTCATGCCATTGTTTTTCCCTGCCATTGTGGAGCTTCCCCTTGAGCCTGTAAGCCAAAATAAACCTCTTTTTTCCCACAAGCTGCTCTTGGCTGTGTGATTTCTACCAGCAATGCGAACCTAACTGCAACAGTAAAGTGGTACCAAGGAGTGGGATTGCTGCTAGACACATGACTGTGTGGCTTTGGCCTTTTGGAGCTGATTTTCAAGAGGAATATGGAAGAATTTGAAACCTTGGCCTAAGAGGTGCCTTGCAGTGCTGTAAGTACAGCTTGATAGACTATTCTGGTCAGAGTTGAAAGACCTGAATGCAGTAAGAACTATAGACTGTGAGGTTTGGCTTATGAGGGTGAGAAAGAGCTTTGCCTGGACTGGGCTAGCAGTTTGTGTGGGAAGCTTGCTGTTATGCCCATGTCCTGAGAAGTTGTGCAGGGTTGCTTTGCATAGAAATGAATTGGTGTGAGCAGAGGGATATGGCACAAAAAAATGAAATCTGTGGGCCTAAACTGCTGCCCGTTCACCTGCAAATTGTTTGAGAGATTACAACCATTGAGACTGGGCCAGCTGACCTGCACTGGGGAAACAGGGAGAATGTAGAGTCTTTTGAAGGAGCCTGTGTACTCAAGGAGTGTCCTGTTCTTCAAAGTCTGCTTTATTCCCCCCTCAATTTACAAATTGGCACCCTACCTGGTAATGTGGAGCATAAGAAATGCTGGAAAGAGAGGGTCATTGAATATGCAACACAGTCTTGTGTTTTGGAAATGGCCATGGGCAGTGTGAAGAAGGTTTGCTGGTTGCCTGCATGGAGACCCTGTGGAGCCATGAGGATGAACCGTGGCTTGCATTTGAGACCCAGTGGAGCTGCCAGGACCACGAGATGGCTGCTAAGGAAAGCTGCCGGCCCCGGTGAAGTTTTCCAGGACTGTGAGTAGCCGAGCTGGAGGGGCATAATTGGAATACCAGAGACTTGTTGCTGGTTAGTTATTGGACTTGGAGCTACAGAGTTTGGTGTTTGCCCTGTTTTAAATCTTGCATTGGTTGAATATTTCTTTGCCATGCCCAATACCAATTTTTGTAGTGTGAATGTTTATTCTGTGCCATTATGGGGTTTGGGGGGACTTTTGGTATTATGGCTTAGTTAAAAGATCTTGAACTATGGGAATGTTTGAACATCATTGGGATTGATTAAAAACTATGGGGACTTTTAGAGTTGGATTAATGCATTGCATTTTGCATCACGTATGGTTACCAGTTTATGGGGGCCAGGGGTGGACTGTGGTGATTTGATTCAGGTGTCCCCCATAAACTTAGGTGTTCTGGATGTTAGGTTCCCCAGCTGAAGGCAATTGGAAATTAAAGCCTCCTGGAGGCAGTGTATTGTTGGGGGTGGGCTTATGGGTGTTACAGCCAGTTTCCCCTTGCCAGTGTTTGGCACACTCTCCTGTGGCTATTGTCCAGCTTATGTTGTCCAGGGGTGATGTCCACCCTCTGCTCATGCCATCATTCTCCCCTGCCATCGTGGAGCTTCCCCTCGAGCCTGTAAGCCAAAATAAACCTGTTTTTCCCACAAGCTGCTCTTGGGTGGGTAATTTCTACGAGCAATGCGAACCTGACTGCAACACCAAGCAAACAGAAAGGAAGAAGGTATAGTTTTACTAATATCTCACAATGTACATTTCAAATAAAAAATTTGCTCAGGATATTTTTTTATTTTTTATTTATTTACAAGCAGAGACGGTGGGTGGGGGGAGAGAAAGAAAACACCAGGGCCTCTAACTGCTGCAAATGAACTCCAGATGCATGCACCAACCTGTACATCAGGCTCTACATGAGCATTGGAGAATTAAACCTGAGACATTAGGCTTTACCAGCAAATGCCTTAACCACTGAGCAATCTCTCCAGCCCCATCAAGAGAATTTAAAAAAAATAATTTTATTGAACAACCCATCAGGAGTATATAACAGTTCTAAATATATAGCATTGAACACCCAATTTGACTTTTAAAGAAACAACTACTGGATATAAAGGGGAAAATTAACAGCATGATAATAGTGAGTAACTTAAATATCTACATCTCACCAAAAGACAGGTCATAGAGAGCCACCCCCCCCCAAAAAAAACAGCATAGAAACATCAGAGCTTTAAGTGGCACTATAGACCAACTGAACTTAACAGATATCTATAGATTATTCCACCCAAACATAGCAAAATCCACATTATTTTCAGCCTATGGCACTATCTCTAAAATAGACATTTTAAGACACAGAGCAAATCTTAGCAAGCACATGAAAATTTAAATAGTTTCTTGTACTTTTTTTAAAATTGTGTGTGTGTGTGTGTGTGCACATGTACACATACACAAGGACCTCTTACAATAAAATGAAACACAAACTAAATTCAACAAGATTAATTACTATGATTGTATTGGCTCCATTTCATGGACGGTTCAGCATACACAAACTTATAAACATAATACATGACATGAATAGGCCCAAGAATAGAAAGCACATAAGTATTTTAGTAAATGCAGAAATGGTCTTTAACAAGGCTCTACATCCTTTCTTGGAAAAGCACTGAGAAAAAAACTACGAATTAGAAGGAACACACCTCAGTAAAATATAGGCTATTTACGATAAACCTATAGGTAGTATTGTACTAAATGGGCAAATTCGAAGTATTTCCATTACAATAAAAAATGACATAAGGGGCTGGAGGGATTGCTTAGTGGTTAAGGCGTTTGCTTGCAAAGCCAAAGAACCAGGTTTGATTCCCCAGGACCCATGTTAGCCAGATGCACAAGAGGACACATGTGTCTGTAGTTCATTGCTGTGGCTGGAGGCCCTGGCACACCCATTCCCCCTCCCTCCCTCCCTCCCTCTCCCCTCCCTTTTTCTCTGTTAAATAAATAAATAAATAAATAAAAATAAAATATTTAAGAAAATGGCATGAGGGCATCTACTTTATTCACCCCTACTCAATATAGTGCTTAATGTTGTAGTTAGAGCAATAAGACAAGAGAAAGAACTAAAAGGGATAAAAAAAGAAAGGGAAAAGTGAAATTATCCCCATTTAAGACAGTATGATCCTACATATAAAAGGCCCTAAAAACCCCACCACAAAACTCTTAGAACTGATAAACACTTTCAGCAAAGTAGTACAGTACAAAATCAAGATGCAAAAAGCAGTCAAATGTGGTAGCGCATACCTTTAATCCAGCACTCAGAAGGCAGATGTAAGAGGTTTACTATGAGTTTAAGGCCAGCCTGGTACTAGATAGTGGATTCCAGGTCAGCCTGGGCTAGAGCGAGTCCCTAACTAGAAAAAAAGGCAGTAGCCTTCTTATATACCAATAACAAACATGATGAGAAAGAAATCAGGAAAACAATCCTCCCTTTTTTTTTTTTTTGTTTGTTTGTTTGTTTTTCGAGGTAGGGTCTCATTCTAGCCCAGGCTAACCTGGAATTCACTATGTAGCCTCAGGGTGGCCTCGAACTCGTGGTGATTCTCCTGCCTCTGCCTCTGACTCCCGAGTGCTGGGATTAAGGGCGTGTGCCACCACGCCCAGCACAATCCCATTTTTTGAAAAATAGCTTTCAAACAAAAATTCCTAAGGGTCTGGAGAGATAGTTCAGTTGCTAAAGGTGATTGCTTGCAAAGCCTGCCATCCCAGGTTCAATTCCCAGCTGCCCATGTAAAGCCAAACAGATATTTGCCTGTAGCAGCAGGAGACCTTAGTGTGTATACACAGAAGCACATACACATATGCACATGAATTTTTTAACATTTTTATTTTTATTATTTACTTGAGAGAGAGATACAGGAGAAAGAGGCAGACAGAAAAAGAGAGTGAGTATGGGAATGTCCAGGGCCTCCTATCACTGCAAACAAACTCTAGAAGTATGTTCTACTTGATGTATCTGGCTTTATGTGGGAACTGGGAAATCGAACCCAGGACATCAGGCTTTGCAAGAAAGCACCTCTAACCACTGAGCAATCTCTCTAGCCCCTGAATACTTCAGAGAATTGAGATTTTCATGCTCATGGATCAGCGGAATTAATGTATTGATCATCCTAGCTGTCCCTCAATAAATGAATGGATAAAGAGAATGTAGTATGGATACACAAAGGAGTTATATGCAGCCACAAAGAAGAATGAAATTCCGTGACTTGCAGGAAAATGGATGCAACCAGAGATCATCATATTAAACGAAATAACTCAGACTCAGAAAGACAAATATTGCATGTTTTCTATTATATGTGGATCCTACATTTTATACAGATATGTAAAATCATTACTTACAATGAATATATTCCAGTTTTTAAAAGAAAACGGGCTTTGGAGTAAATGCCCAGGCTGACTCCCAAAAGGAGACTAGCAGATCCCTCACTGGGCTTCCATGCACAGGTCCAGAACCCTCCAATCCCTGGTCACCTGTATCAGAGTTCTTTCCAAATGGGATGGACTTCCTGCCCCTGTTGCTACAGGCTTCTATTGTTAAGACCCATAGGGCAGTGCATTCTTTGCTGTTCTTCTGAGTCTAACCCCCACCCCCCCACACACACACACATACCATGGGCTTGTCCTATGTCAGTTAATCTTTCTCTGGTTGCTAGATGGTAGCAATGCACCAAGGTAGGTCCATGCATGCCTCCTTGTGCCATCTTTGCCCTTAAAAAACATGGAGATGTCTTTATGTATATCATAATGGCTTCTTTGATTCTCTCCTCCTATCTGTCTGTCTTTGTTCTTTATACTTTTCTGCCTTCCTGGTGTTGCCAAAGCACTACTCTCATCTCAAAGGGAATAATAGTTTAGTCTGGAGCCAACTATTACTAATCATGGCCCAGAAACACAGATTCATGTTGATCCCGATACCATGTTCCAACATGTTAACAATTTCATGAGAGTTTTATAAGTGCAGAACAAAAGAAGGTCATACATCAAGGCGCTTCTCAAATACATTGGTGGAAACATCATGTAGGCAGATTACAGCAAAGTGGGGGAATTTCTGCTACAGGCAGATGCCTTCTGATGTGGTGACATTCTTGGTCTTTGGATTGGTGGCAGCTAGTGGTCTATTAGTACATTCCAAAATATCTCACCTGATAATTACAAAAATGTAAGATCAAAAATGTAAGAGGTGGGCAATAGGTGACTATTAAGGAGATGAAAGACAGCCCAAGATAATGGAGCTCTGAACCGGTAACATTTCATCTCTCCACAAACAAGATGTTCTAATCAGTCCACCAGCCTTGTTTGAATTGAAGTAGAAGCAGCTATAGGGACTATAGGATAGCTTGAAGACATATAATCAGAGAACACAGACTCTTAAAAGTGAAGTGTCCAGGTTAAAATTCCATCTATAATTTGTCATAATTGAAATTTTCCATGAAATTTCCATAGTGTAAGCCATTGTCTCTTAGTTACCTCAGATTTCATCTGTATTAGCATTGTTGATAATCCCTATTGAGTTGAAGTGCAGGCTCTTTACCACCTCTGAGTTGGGAATGAGCTTACATAGTTTGTCTAATTTTTTGTTTCTTTTTTAGAGGTAGAGTCTCACTCTAGTCCAGGCTGACCTGGAACTCAATCTGTAGCCTCAGGCTGGCCTCAAATTCACAGCAACAGCAATTCACCTGCCTCAGCCTCCCAAGTGCTAGGACTAAAAGTATGTGCCACCATGCCCACTGTTTTGTCTAATATATCTTTAAAAACTTTTTATTTATTTGCACACATGTATGTGCACATACACATGCATGCATGTGCCAGGGTTTCTTGCTACTGTAAACAAATGCCTGTCTGGTTTTATGTGAGTGGCTAGAGAATTGAGCTTGAGGCAGTAGGTTTAACAAGCTAATGCCTTTAATCATGTAGCCGTCACTTCAGGGCCTGTGTAGTATTTTTAATCCAGTCCTGTATCATTTTTTAAAAAAATGTTGTAGTTACCTCCTCATTGCTAGAATAAAGCACCCGACCAGAAGCAGATTATGGACAGAAAGGTTTGTATTACAGTCTTGGGGGAAGCTCCATGAAGACAGGGGAAAATGGTAGAACAGAGGCTGAATATCACCTGTGCCCCAGCAGGTGGTAAACAATAGCAAGGGAGTGAGTCAAGTTCTGGCAAGGGGGAGCTGGCCATAACATTCCTAAGCCTGCTCCCAATAACATGCTTCCTCCAGCAAGGCTCCATCTACAAAATTGCTACCACCTGGGAACCAAGCATTTAGAACACATGAGTTTATAGGGGACAAAAAGTTTGAACCATCACAAAGAGTTTGCCATGTTTTTCCTTCTTGAAATAGCATCCTTTTTGAAAGTGAGTCTTTCTTCATTTGCAGTGATTTCAGGCTGTCTTCAAATTCTTTATCCAGTGCTTATACATCTAGTAACATCTCCTCTGGCTCTAGCATTCGATCAATTTTGATTAATTCACCATCAATGCTGTTGTCATTGCAGTCTGATAGCTTTTGTACAATTTGGATAAAAAGAATCAACCCAAAATCTTTGGGTATCCCATACAAGAGTTAATAATGTAAAAGTAACTCCAAGGTAGACCAGAGTATGCCATAGACTTCTCAGAGCCTTCCAAACCTGATAGTATTTACAACATCTGGAATTTGAGTTCAACATAAGTTATTCTGTTTTTTTTTTTTTTTTTTTTTTTTTTTTTTTTTGGTTTCTCGAGGTAGGGTCTCACTCTAGCCCAGGCTGACCTGGAATTCACTATGGAGTCTCAGGGTGGCCTCGAACTCACGACGATCCTCCTACCTCTGCATCCCGAGTGCTGGGATTAAAGGCGTGCACCACCACGCCCGGCTTAACATAAGTTATTCTTATCGATTGGAGATCATGTGATTGATAGGAATGGTTAAGTCCCATACTGTGTAGTATTCAGTCACATTTGCAGGGCAAATGATCATCAGGACAGGATATGATGTGACAAGAAACACAGGCAGCTGTAACAGATTGACCTTACATCCAGAAATTTGTTGTCTTTTCATTTCCAACATCAATGAATGGCAATGTAATAATATAATTGGTTTGAGACAGTTAAAATCCTTCTCTTTTCCTTAGTAGGAGGAATTTCTATTCCTTTGGATACAGGGGTAGTGAATCCAAAAGAGAGACATCCTCCAAAGGGCATTCCCTTATATAGATTCAAATTAAGATTCTGCCAAGCTGGGCTGTGGTGGCACACGCCTTTAATTCCAGCACTCAGAAGGCAGAGGTTGGAGGATCGCCGAAAGTTCGAGGCCACTCTGAGACTACATAGTTAATTCCAGGTCAGCCTGGACCAAAGTGAGACCCTACCTTGAAAAAAAAAAAAGATTCTGCCAGTCTAAAATTTGGAACTTTTCTTTATCCCAATTATACTGAATAATCTTAGCTTAGAGGCTTGATTCAAGTATGATAGAGTGTTTGGATAAAGAAAACAGGTATGACAAAAATGGTTTAATGCAAGTGTATAATATTATTGAAGTCTTTAGGATCAACATTATTTTATCAACTAAGAAAATATACCAAAGTAAATTTTAAATTTCTTGGAAAATTCCTTACATATAACATATAGAAAGGCAGACACGACAATACATTGTCACCATCTTTGGGGCAAGACAGAAAATAATCTTGTTCCACACAAAAAGAAGTATCCAGTACCCTATAAGCTTATGGCAGTAGTTGGCCACTTGACCCAAATTTCAGATGTAGATATGGAAGAGTTTGGGGGCAAGATAGAGTCCTCATACTTCCCAAGGCCCAAAGGAACAGGAGTGTCTACATGGAAATAATCATCTTGCATATTGGAGGAAAAAGGAGATACTATTGTGGGGAGCTTGGCAAACCAGATCCTGGGTGAGAAGTGAGAGAAGTCTGAATTGTGGGAAAAAAGTGGCTAGGCTAGCCTTTCCTATGATGGTATGCTAACAAAAAAAAAAAAAAAAAAAAAAACAACCCTGGGTTCCCTTGTTCACATACTCCTGTAGGGCTTGTTGAACTTGTCTTAGGTTTAGTATATATTGAGTCATCTGATTATCTCAAAGTCTAAGATCAGATCTAGCATGAGGAAGGATCTTCCCTATAATAAGTCATAGTGTTAGATTTTGGAGCTATTCTAATCCTCATGAGGGCAATGGGTGACAGCTTTAGTCACTTTGTTTTTTTGTTTGTTTGTTTGTTTGTTTTTTGTTTGTTTTGTTTCTCAAGGTAGGGTCTCACTCTAGCTCTGGCTGACCCAGAATTAACTCTGTATTCTCAGGGTGGCCTTGAACTCATGGCAATCCTCCTACCTCTGCCTCCCAAGTGCTGGGATTAAAGGCGTGCACCACCACGCCCGGCTTTTTAGTCACTTTTCAGAGGTTTTCTGGCAAAGCTTTATTATGATCTGTTTAATAGTTCAGTTAGCTCTTTCAACGTTATATGAGGACTGTGGCCTCTGAACAATGCATATAATCTTATCCCCAGGATTCTAGATTGGATATGTATGATATAAAGGATGGTCCATTATCACTCTATAATGAATAAGGGAGACCAAACCTTGGGATAATTTCCTTTAAAGATGGCCATTGCCATTTTAGTGGCCTTATCAGTCCTGGTGGAGAAAGCTTCAATCAAGCTTCAATGCAGTCAGCAAAGGTGTCTTTAAATGCTAACAGATGCTTAAAGCTGGTCTAAGTGGGGGTGTGGCATATGAGTAACAGATATTTGCCAGTCTTCACCTGGATAAGTACCTCTCCTCTACATTGATTCAAGAAGTAGTGAAGGTCGAGGATGGCCAAAGAATGCAGGCCTGGCACATATTCCTTACTGTGGCAGTCAATCTCTGTCCTAGGAACAGTTGAGTTAGCATTTCAAGAGGGGCATCTCACAAGGGGGCACACGCATCTGGAGTTCGTTTGCAGTGGCTGGAAGCCCTGGTGTGCCCATTCTCTCTCTCTCTGTCACTCTCAAATAAATAAATAAAAATGAACAAAAAAATTTAAAAGAAAAAGAGGGGCATCTCTCCCCAAGTGGAATGAGTCATGTATTCCCTGAATCATTTTCTAATGTAGGGCTTGAGTTAACAGTATTTTATTCTCTGCCTAGATTTATGGCCCCTTTCCATTGCCCCCTTATTCGGGAGCCCATTCTTCTGCCTGAGGCATATATTTTGGCTTTATATCATGCATTTAGGGAAGGAACAGTGTTAACTAATACATAAAGCTGCCCTCTTTGCCTCTCTGTCTGCCCCTGGGCAACCTCAGACATATGATTGAGGAACTGGATAGTTTCCCATAAATTTAGAATCCCTTGTTTATGTGATATGGATGAGTTGTTGGCTCTTAAAAGCCCTCACTCTTTCTACATGGCAGCAAGTAAGATCATGATGGCACACCTTGAATCTGTGTAGATGTTAATCTTTTTCTTCCCCCCTTTCACCGGAATGAATGTACTTGTTGATGCTATTAGTTCAGCTTTCTGGGCATAAGTGGAATGGGGCAAGGGAAACCTCAGTTATTGATCTTTGGCTGACCACTGCATATTCTGCCTTACGTTTGCAATTTAGAACATAACACTGGTCCCATCAGTAAACCATTTCTCCTCTGGATTGCCCAGGAGCTGATCACTTAAATCAGGCTGGCTAGCACAAGTAGAGGGATGGTCTCAGTACATAAGTGTGCCAAATGACAAATTTATGTTGTCCTAAGTGAGGCAGGTTTTAGGGTGCCATACATTTTAATAGTTACCTCTGGGTTGTCTAGAAAGCGTGCCTGGTATTTTGTTAGTCTATTTCCGGTTAACAATAGGTGCTCCTTTAATTCTAGCACAGCATTAACCTGATGGTGTGTGACGGTCTCCAATGATTGCCCCAAAGATAGTTTAGAGGCTTCTTCAACCAGCAGTACCATGGTTGTCACAGCTCTTACATAAAGGGGCCATCTTGATACTACAACATCTAATTTTCTGAAAAAAGAAGCAATAGACCTAAGTTCTGTCCCTAGGCATTGAATCAATAGCCCAAAGACAAGGCCTTGCTTTTCTGTCACAAATAGCAGGAAGGGCTTTTGGAGACTGGGCATGCTTCTGTGAGAGCCCACAATCCTCTGATTGTTCTAACTGAGCATCCCACTTAAGGGACTCAAAGTCTGGACCCTTGATAGTCTCATAAAGAGGTTTTGCCACTGATACTGAATTAGAAATCTAAATGTGACAACAAAAAAATCAGTCATCACCCAGAATGGTCAAAGCTGTCTCTGTCTTTGGTGGAGTTAGTTCAATGATGTCCCTAAATCAAGGTGGGGATAGTTATGAGGTCCAGGAGTCAAAATACATCCCAAATATTGTACTCTTATTGGGCCATTTTTTTCTAGGAGACTCAGTAGCCTTAAGGGAGACCAGAAAGTTTAGGACTCAGATGGTATGTTGGTCTGAGCATTTTCTGGTACAGCTGTATATTTAAATATCCTCTATATATTGTAGAGTGGCTCTCTATAGCAAAACTTATTCCTTAAGATCTTTTTCTACTGTCCTTGACCAAAAGAAAACTGTTCATGAACTCTTGAGGGAGCACTATACAAGCATATTGCTGGCAAACTCTGAGAACTGATCCTCCCGCTGAAAAGCAAACAAGTACCGAGAGTAAAGGAACACCAAAAGGGGCATCTCTTAGGTCTCAGGGACCTGAGATAAAGAGTATAAGAATTAGGCACTAGAGGAGGTAGTGGAATTGCTATTTCACTAACAAGCTTAAACTCTTGTACCATATGATACTCTTTATTCAGTTTGACTTTTAGAAGGGGAACTAACAAAGGACAAGCAGGCCATGTTTTGAAAAGAGTTTGCCTTCTGGGGATAAGGGATCCAGGCTGGTGAATTTCCTGAAAGCCTCAATTAACCTACAAGGCAGGATTTTCATCACTTTCCTGAGTAACCTCTGATGTTTCCATAATTAGCAGGTTTCTTAGTGTCATTTTTCATTCTTGCAATAAAGCTTTTGACCATCCTCCTACACCTATAGGTCTCTAGTGGAGCTTCATTATTCCAATCAATACATTTTTTGATTTATTTGAAAGGAGAGACAGAGAGAGAAAAAGAATATGAATGAAAGAATGAATGAGAATGAGCCCACCAGGGCCTAATGCCACTGCAAACTCCAAACAAATGTGTTACTTTGTGCATCTGGCTTGAGGTGGCACTGAGGAATCGAACCCAGGCTGTCAGGCTTTGCAAAGAAGTGCCTTTAACCATTGAGACATCTCACCAGTCCCCAATCAATAGATTCTTATTTTTAACTTTTTAAAAATTTTCATGCATGCACATAATGTATTTTGATCACAATCCCCACCCATTACTTTTCCTCCCCATACTTCGTCCACAGAACCCATTCTTCCTTCCAAGTAGACCTGTTATTTTGATGCTTTTGTTGTTTTTGCCCTCCTCCATCACCCATGCCAGCATGTTGATGGGTCCAATATTATGCAAGTAATGACAGTTGCTGTGAAGTCATAATGCAACGGCCACTTCATGTCAGGAAGATAGTTTTTCAAAGCATCCTGCCTATCCTCTAGCTCTTGCATTCTTTCTGAGACCTCTTTAACAAAGTTCCCTGAGCCTTTGCAGATGTATCAAAGATGACCCATTTAATGCTGAGCACTCAATAGTCACTTATTCTCAGCACTTTGATGAGATTTTAGTCTCCCCAGTAGTCACTACCATCTGCAAAAAGAAGTTTCTCTGACACAAAGTGACAATAGCATTAATTTATGGGTATAAACATAGAATCTAGAGGTCAATTTGATGGGAAAAACATATCCATTTAGCTGAATAACAATAGTAGCTTCCCTCCTAGGGCCTATGACCTTCCAAATCATAGGATACCAGGCATGAATTCCCTCCTGTAGAGCAGGCCTCAAATCTAGAGAGCAATTGGTTAGCCTTATAACAGTAATGCCAGTATTGCACGAGAGGGGACATAATGCCTGGCTGGTTGGTTGTATACTTCATAGGGTTCACTGTTCATTAAGACTGCTGGTGACTTTTCTCCCCCAGAAGCCTGCATAGCACTTACCAGCACTCTGACAGCTAGCCAACAGGGAGTAGGCTTACTGCTCAGGTCCACCTTTACTTCTCAAGTAGGTGTCCATATAGCTTATTGATATCATCTTTAGTTTTGGCTAACCCCACTCCTCCTCTCTCTTCTATCCCCCTCCCCTGATACCACTTAAACATGTCCACCCCCAGTATTCTGTCCCTCCACTTAAATATTCACTATTTCCTCCACTTCAACCTTCTGCTTTTTCACTGCCCCCCTCAAATGTCCCATTTCTATCTTCCTGAATACTATTAGTGACTGTTACTCCAACTTACAAACAAATTTAAAAATTCAGTGCTAGGGTTCACAGATGAGAGAATATGTAGCTTTTGTCATCATGTACCTGAGTTACCTCACTTAGTATGTTTTCCAAATCCATGCATTTTTCTGTGAATTTCATAATTTCATTTTTCTTTATGATGGAATAAAATTCCATTGTGTATATGTTCTGCACCTTCATTATCCATTCATCAGTTGATCCCATTTCATAGCTTTTGTGAACAGAGCATAATTAAACATAGATTAGCAATCTTCTCCCATATGTGCTACTGTCAAGGACTATGTGTATGTTCTAGTTATTCAACTGTTTTAAGGGTATTCTCACACTTATATTATAGATTGCATTCATCAAATAAGTGTGCCACTCCATACCACATAGAAGACAACAGCCACCTTGGATTCCTCACATGGACATTCCTTTTTCAGTTTGGCCTTGGGCTGCATATCCATCACTGTGGTGGTTTGATTCAGGTGTCCCTCATAAACTTATGTGTTCTGAATGCTAGGTTCCCAGCTAGTGGCAATGTAGGAATTGAAGCCTCCTGGAGGCAGTGTATTGTTGGGGTGGACTTATGGCTGTTATAGCTAGCTTCTCCTTGCCAGTGTTTGGCACAGTCTCCTGCTGCTATTGTCCACCTGATGTTAATCATTGTTTTTCCCTGTCATAGTGGAGCTTCTCCTCGAGCCTGTAAGCCAAAATAAACCCTCTACACCCACAATCCACTCTTAGTCAGGGGGCTTCTTCCAGCAATGCAAAGCTGACTGCAATAGTAGAATTAGTACCAAGAGTGGGGTCATTACTTCCAGAAACCTGTGTGGCTTTTGGCCTTTTGGGACTTATTTGAGGGAGAAATATGGAAGGATTTGAATCTTTGGCTTAGGAGACACCTTACAGTGCTGTAATGACAGCCTGAAGGACTATTCTGGTCAGAGTTGAAAGACCTGAATGCAGTAAGAACTATGGACTGTGAGGTCTTACTTATAAAGGAGAGAAAGAGCTTTCTCGAGAATGGGCAATTTGTGTAAGAGGCTTGCTATTATGCCCATGTCCTGAGAACTTGTGTAGCATTGCATTGCATAGAAATGGACTCATGTGGGCAGATGAATATGGCACAGAAAACAAAATGATATCTTTGGGCTCAAAATGTTGCCCATTCAGCTGCAATTGTTTGAAAGATTATGTTTGAGATTTGGCCAGCTGATCTGCATTGGAACAGCAGGAAGAATGTGAACTCATTTGAAGTAAGGGACCTAAAGCCTGAAGGAGTTTGCTGTTCTTCAAAGTCAGCTTTATTACCCCCTGGATTAACAAGTTGGTAGCCCACCTGGTGTTGTGGAGTATAACAAATGCAGGAAACATAAAGGGCCATTAGTTTTGCAATGTGGTTCTGTGTTTTGGAAATGGCCATGGGCAGTATGAAGCAGGCTTGTTGGATTACCTAATAGAGGCCAGATGGAGCCATGAAGATGAATCATGAGTTGCAATGGAGACCTACTGGAGAGGCCAAAACACTGGGATGGCAGTCAAGGAGAGCTGATGGCACCAGATGTAAGTTTTCTGGGACTATGAGTAGCCTAGCTAGAGGGGCAGAACTGGATCTCAAGAGACTCATCACTAGTTCGAATGATCAGATTTGGGGAATTGTCACTGACTAGAGTTGTTGGACTTGGAGCTACAGAGTGTGATATTTGCTCTGTTTGTTTTAAATCCTGCATTGGATGAATATTTCTTTGCTCTGCCCAGTGCCACCCTTTGCAATAAGTGTTTACTCTATGCCAGTAGTTTTTTTTTTTTTTTTTTCTTTTTTGGTACTATGGCTTAGTTAAAAGACTTTGGACTATGGTGATGTTTGAACATCATTGGGATTGATAAAAACTATGGAGACTTTTAAAGGTGGATTGAATGTATTGCATTTTACATCCTGTACGGTTATCAGTTTGTGGGGGCCAGAGGTGGAATGTGGTGGTTTGTTTCAGGTGTACCCCATAAGTTTATGTGTTCTGATTGCTAGGTCCCCAGCTGGAAGAAATTTGGGAATTAATGCCTCCTGGAATCAGTGTATTGTTGGGGGTTGGGCTTATGGGTGTTATAGCCAGCTTCCTCTTGCCAGTGTTTGGCACACTCTCCTGTTGCTGTTGTGCATCTGATGTTGGCCAGGAGGTGATGTCCACCCTCTGCTCATACCATCATTTTTACCCTGCTGTCATGGAGCTTCCCCTTGAGTCTTTAAGCCAAAATACACCCTTTCCTCCCACAAGCTGCTCTTGGTCAGGTGTTTTCTGCTAGCAATGTGAAGCTGACTGCAACCATCACTAATCTTAAGGAGCATGCAGCCACCATTACAGTGAGACAGCACACCATCCTGTATCACACAGCAATATCACAATTGCCCAGGCAGCCACCAAATTCAACAGAAATTAGCCTTAGTTGCATGCCCCAGAACTCATTGCAAGGACCATGTAATCATTCTCAACTCATCTTTGTTTTTTTTTTTTTTCTCTCTCTCTATTCAGGTGTCTTTTGTTGGGTTGTTCTCTACTCAGGTCATTTGTATTGCATTAGCTTTCCCTGGGAATGCATGAACAAACATTTATTCACCCTAGAGGAGACATACACAACAAAGTAGTGATTCCACTGAAGTCCAGCTTAGTGAAGCAGTGAATTTATTGGGGTTATTTACAAGAGCATGGATGACTTGAAGGAAGTTGCATCACTGAAAAGCCCATCCCAGCACAGGAAACAACTCATGGAAGCTACATCCCTGAAGCTCACTGCAGGACTTGGAGGCAGCTGGGCTGTTCTGAGATTTTCTTTTCCCAAGCAGTGCTTACTCCTTATACAACTTTGGGGAGGAGCCTTATGGATATTAAAAGTTTTGGGAACTTCATGAGCCTTGCTTACCCCTGAGCTGTATTGACCTCAGGAGAGGACCCTATATTTTAATTTGAAATTTTCTAACAAGCCTCCCTCCCACATAAAATGTTTAAATTCCCTGTAAATTGCTATACAAAATCCACTGTTGTCTATCCACTCTCTTATCATGACCCCCACAACACTCACAGACAGGCCCTACTATTCCTCGTCCCTTGTCAATCTCATGGTTGATGCACTTAGATGGGAAGTTCATTCTAAACTATTTGGACATAGAGATAAACATTCCTTTTTCAGCAAGTTTATACTGATTTCAAAAATAACCCCCCTCACATCTGCCCATGGCAACTGTGGTGGTTTGATTCAGTTGTCCCTCATAAACTTAGGTGTTCCGAATGCTAGGTCCTTAGCTAATGGTAACTTGGGAATTAAACCCTCCTGGATGCAGTGTATTATTGGGAGTGGGCCTATGGGTGTTAGTTATAGCCAGTTCCCCTTGCCAGTGTTTGGCATACTGTCCTGTTGCTGTTGTCCACCTGATATTCGCCTGAAGGTGACATCTACCCTCTGCTCATGCTATTGTTTTCCCTTCCCATCATGGAGCTTCCCCTCGAGTCTATAAGCCAAAATAAACCCTTTATTCCCACAAGCTGCTCTTGATTGGGTGTTTTCTGCCAGCAATGCAAACCTGACTGCAACAGTAAAGTTGGTACCAGAAGTTGGATCATAGCTGTTAGAAACCTGTGTAGCTTTGGCCTTTTGAAGCTAATTTTTGAGAGGACTGTGGAAGGATTTGAAATCTTGATCCAAGAGATGCCTTGCAGTGCTGTACGGACAGCTTGACTATTCTGGTCAGCATTGAAAGATCTGAATGCAATAAGAACTAAGGACTATGAGGTTTGGCTTATGAGGTTGAGAAAGAGCTTTGCCTAGACTGGGCTAGAAGCAGTTTGTGTGAGAGGCTTGCTGTTATGCCATGGTCTGAGAACTTGTGCAGGGTTGCATTGCATAGAAATAGAGGGATATGGCACTGAAAGAAATCTTTATGCTGAAACTGCTGCCCATTCAGCTGCAATTGTATGAGAGATTACAACCTTTGAGATTGGGCCAGCTGACCTGCAATAGGACAACAGGAAGAATGCAGACTCTTTGGAAGGGGTCTAAATGCTGAAGGAGTATCCTGTTCTTCAAAGTCTGCTTTACTCCCCCCTAGATCAACAAGTTAGTAGCCCACCTGGTATTATGGAATATTAAAAAATGCAGAAAAGAGAGAGGGTCATTGAATTTGCAACACAGTTTTGTATTTTGGAAATGGCCATGGGCAGTGTGGAGCAGGCTTTTTGGATTATCTGTGTGAGACTTAATGGAGCCATGAGGATGAACCATCAGTTGCAGTGGAGACCCAATGGAGATACCAGGTCTATGAGATGACAGCCAAGGAGAGCTGTTGACACCAGATGAAGTTTTCTAGGACTGTGAGTAGCCTAGATGGATGGGCAGAATTGGAACTGGTTAGAATTGACTTGGAGACTCATCACTGGGTAGAGTTGTTGGACTTGGAGCTATAGAGTTTGATGTTTGCCCTGGTTGTTTTAAATATTGTATTGGTTGAATATTTCTTTGCTATTACCAATGCCAACTTTTGCAGTCTGAATGTTTATTCTGTGCCATTATGGGGTTTGGGGGGGTGTTTTTGGTATTATGGCTCAGTTAAAAGATCTGGGACTATAAGGATGTTTGAACATCATTGGAATTGTAAAAACTATGGGGACTTTTAAAGTTGGACTGGATGCATTGCATTTTACATCATGGATGGTTCAGCTTATGTGGGCCAAGGGCAGAATGTGGTAGTTTGATTCAGGTGTCCCCCATAAACTTAGGTGTTCCGAATGCTAGGTCCTCAGCTTATGGCAATTTGGAAATTAAACCTTCCTGGAGGTAGTGTATTGTGGGTAGGCCTAGGTATATTATAGCCATCTTCCTCTTGCCAGTGTTTGGCACACTCTCTTGTTGCTATTGTCTACCTGATGTTGGCCAGGAGGTGATGCCCACTCTCTGTTCATGCTATTGCCTTCCCCTGTCATCATGGAACATCCCATCAAGTCTGTAAGCCAAAATAAACACATTTTTCCCCACAAGCTTCCCTTGGTCAGATGTTTCCTGCCAGCAATGTGAACCCGACTGCAACAGCAACCTATACTTGGCCCTAGAAAGTTGAAAATCCAAATCCTTGCAGAAGTAACTCTCATCTCCTTATCTGTCAGCAAAAAATGAATACAGTTTGTTTACTTGTTTTTCATTTCCCAGTGAGCTTTGTCTGCCCACACCAAAAAAAAGCAACCAATAAACAAATTCAAAGAGCAAAACTCATCCTGGAGCAAGCGTCCTCCTGTAACCTCTCCTAGGCTCCCATGCCCCCAGCCCCCCCTCGCCTGAGACATCACATCTGCTGTCCAGAATCTGTTCTCACAGCCTAGGCACGTGTGGTCTTGTCCACGACCTACTGTGAGGAGCTTACCCCAGGGACACAGCAGTGCTCCCCAAAGAAGCAGGCTACCACCCACTCTGCGATCACGCAGCAGTAGCTCTATCTAACTGAGGCTCATATTCTCTAAAACATTTCTTTCCTGTGATGCCAGCCAATCCTGTCTTCCCCATGTGGCTTCCAGCAGATGGCTCCTCTCGGTGGTCTTGACCATTCAGGTCCGGGTGCTCAGCTGCTTTCTGGCATTGGGCTAAGGAGATGGCTTTCTGCCCAGCAGAAGGCCAGGCCTGCCCTGGAGAAAGAATGCATGTGAGACAGCCAGAGAGAGGCAGAGAAAGAATATGCCTGAGAAAGAGAAGGGGGTGGAAAGAGACAGGGAGAGAAAGAAAGTTTGAGAGCCAGAGAGACAGAGTGAGGGAACCAATGACAAGCCGTGAGAGAATGAGAGAGGTGTATGTGTAGAGGCAGAGAGCAAGGAGGGAAGGAAGGAGACTCCCGAATATGTGCCTGGTGAGAGGAGAAGTGGTGGGAAATGCAGAGAGAATCTCCTTGAACAGGCTAGATGTGCTTTTGGTTATGGACCAGAATCCCTTTTTGGCCAGCCTAGTGAAGGGTGCTTTGTAAGCAGACATTCATTTTGCTCAGACAGTCCACCTTTGTGGTGGTAGAATGGTGGTCGGACAGCCTACTTGTGGCATGTTTCCCTCTAGTTGGAGGTTGATTTTTTTTTAATAACTGTATTTATTTATTTATTTATTTCCAAGCAGAGAGAAGGAATGAGAATGGGCATGCCAGGGCCTAGTACCACTGCAAATGAATTCCAGACACCTGCACCACTTTGTGCATCTGGACTTAGGTAGATACTGGGGAATGGAACCCAGGCCTTCAGGCTTTGCAAGTAAGCACTTTTAACCTCTGAGCAATCTCTTTAGCCCTGGAGGTTGATGTGTTTAAGCAGAGTAGCAGGACTGAAATTTTCTGTGGGCATCATTAGGCACCCAGGTCCTGTAAGTATCATTAAGGTAGCTCTAATCACTGTTCTATAGGTTCACAGATAACTTGATTCCTTGGCATTGCCTAGGTATCCCCACCACAACTGCCACCCTACTATGAGACTGTCACTGGAGTATTAGTATTTTCAAGAAAGGCCAGATTCCTTGACTGGAAACACCAGAGAAACTCTTGGGATTAGTGGCAGGGAGAAGGGTCATGATGTAATTTAGGAATAGACATGGTCTTTAGTCTTTAGTCTTTGATTTCTGCATTAGCATGCAAGTATTTACAACATTTTCCTCAAACAACTATGCAAGCTGCACCAAATGTATGATGCTTAGAACAGGGCAGCTTTGTTTCTCCAGTTTGCTTGAGTACAGCTAATTCTGGGCAGGATCAGAAGTTGGGTGCTATGACTGGTCACACATTTCCATTGGCATTTCCAGCAGGGATTCTCTAGACTCACCCACCTCTTTGAGGTATGTTGAGTTATTTGCTGACTTGTGTGTGTCCATTGTTATGTGCAAAATGTACCAGTGAGTGTTCTTGCTTGGCTGATACCATCAGCAGAGAGGATTTCTATATTTTATGTTTTAATTAATTAATTAATTCACAAGCAGAGAGAGAGAGAGAGAGAGAAAACGGGTGCACCAGGGCCTCCTGCCACTTCAAACGGACTCCAGATGCATTAAGCACTTTCTGCATCTGACTTTATGTGCATACTGGGGAACTGAACCCAGACCATAAAGCTTTGCAAGCAAGTGCCTTTGGCCACTGAACCATCTTAATTAAAAAAATATATTTATTGATTTATTTGTTAGCAAGCAAAGAGAGATAGAAGAGAGACAGACAGAATGGGCATACCAGGTTCTCCAGTTGCTGCAAATGAACTCCGGATGCATGCGGCACTTTGTGCATCTGGCTTTACATAGGCACTGGGAAGTCAAACTTTGATCCTTAGGCTTTAAGGCCAAGTGCCTTAACTGCTGAGCCATCTCTCCAGGCCCACAAACCATCTGAATTTCTATCCAGCTCAATTTCTATATTTTAAAGAGCAGGATTTCAGCAGTTTCCTGACAAAGAGGTAGTATCTCTTCATTTGCACCATCTTGACATTTAAAAGTAAAAAAGGGCCAGGTGTGGTGGCGCACGCCTTTAATCCCAGCACTGGGGAGGCAGAAGTAGGAGGAGCTCCATGAGTTCGAGGCCACCCTGAGACTACATAGTGAATTCCAGGTCAGCCTGGGCTAGAGTGAAACCCTACCTCGAAAAAAAAAAAAAAAGTAAGGAAGGTCACAGATGAATGTAAATTAAAGCAGATGACAATAATGAGACAGATTGTTTTAATGAATAGTATAAGCACATTTGTGAGAAATATTCACATCAACAACTAGCTATATGACCTTCAGGGAGTGGCTGAGCTTCTCTGATCCTCAGTTACCTCATCAACAACTAGGGTAACAATACTGGCTGAGCATCAGTAATCTGAACCTCTCAAATCCAAGATGCTACATACCTTGAAACTTACTGAGCACCAGTATGACACCATAAATAGAAAATTCCTGGCATCTTTTATTTAGAATGCAAGCAAAGGTAGGGGTATAGTTCAGCTGTGAAGGGTGTGCTTTATATGCCTCATGTCCTGGGTTTAATTCTGAGCATGTAGCACTTGGGATGCAGAGGTAGGAGGATTGCTATGAGTTTGAGACCAGCCTGAGACTACAGAGTGAGTTCCAGGTAAGCCTGAGCTAGAGCAAGATCCTACCTTGTAAAATCCAATCATATATATTATGGCACACAACTGATGTAGGTAACCAACTGCTCACAGATTGGACATGAGACCCACTCAGTGGAGGTAAACCCATACCTGGCTTTGAGAACCAAGCCAGATTCCCTAGAACAGCAAACCAGTAGGCTCCAAAGAGAACCTCTACTGCTCTCTAAGAAAAAATGAATATACACATCAATGTATCTTTCTAATGACTAGTCTTTATTCAAACTGTTCTCTATATATAGCTGCAAAGATTGTCCAGTGATTAAGGCAATTGCCTGCAAAGCCTAAGGACCCAGGTTCCATTCCCTAGTACCCACATAAAGCCAGATGCACAAGGTGATGCATGCATCTGGAGTCTATTTGCAGTGTCTGGAGGTCCTGGCATGCCAATTCTCTCTTTCATTCTCTCTGTCTCATAGATAAATAAATAATGTTTTAAGTATTAATGGGTCTGGAGAGATGGTTCAGCAGTTGGGGCACTTGTTCAGTTCCCCAGTGCCCATGTAAAGCCAAATGCACAAAATGGCACGTGCATCTGGAGTTTGCAGTGGAAAGAGGCCCTGATAGGCCCATTCTCTCTCTCTCACTCTCTCTCTCTCTCCCCCCCTCTCTCTCTGTCTTTCTCTCTCTCTCTCCCCTCATAAATAAATACATATATAAATATATTTTAAAATATGTATAAACATAATATTGTATAAAATTATCTTAGGTTATGTCCATAATGTGTACATGAAATAAAAGTGAATTTTGTATTTATACTTGGGTCCCATCTTCAGGATATCTCATTATATGTATGCACATATTCTATAATCTGAAAAAAATGATGTTAGTAGTTCCGAACCTGGTCCAGCATCAGTGAATTGTAAGCCATAATAAATATCTACAATATGGACATGGCATTAGAATAAAGATAGGAAAAGGGGGAAATAGTAAGGGAAGGGAGGAAGGGGACTTGGCAAGAAGTCAATGATCAGTAAAAAGAAATAAAGGTAGGGAAAGGCCTGTGGGGTAGAGGAAGGGGATAGAGGGCATACACATGGCAACATGAGTCAATCCCATAGAAACCTTCTTCTGGGATACCACTCTACAAGTCAATACTCTCAATAAGGTTGAAGGAGACCCGAACAGAAGAACTCCATAAAAAGTGGAGAAAGCATTAACCTAAAACCATAGGTTCTGGCTGGTAATTCCCAGAGCTGGAATTGCCCCCCCCCCCCCAATGAGCTGTTGGTCAGGGTGATATGGGGTCCCCAAAATCAATAAAGGCTATTGCCAAAACACTTGGATACCTGAATAAGCTATAAGGTAAGTCCCTATTGCTGAAGATACCACAGTCTGCAGCCACAGGACATCAAGTGATCATGTTGGAAGTGAGAGGGAATCCAGTTTCTTCCTGGCTAGTCCTCATGGTGCTGGAAAGTACTATGAGAGTGGCTGGAGAATAACAGTTGCCAACTGATTGACCAAGTAGGAGATCCTGCCAGTTTACAAAATCAACCGGCTGAGCAAGAAGTATACATTTGTGCAATAGTGGCATACAGCCAATATAGGTAACCAACTGCTCAAGGATTGCACATGAGACCCGCTCAGTGGAAGTGAACCTATATCTGGCTCTGAGAATCAAGCCAGATTCCCTAGAACAGGAAAACAATAGGCTCCAAAGAGAAATTGTACTGCTCTCTAATTAAGAAAAATGAATATACATGTCAATATATCTTTCTAATGACTAGGCTTATCCCCTTTTCTTCAAACTGTTCTCACTTTTGGTTGGAGAAACTGTTCTATTTTGCAGATGAAGGAGAATACAGAGGAGAACAAGGATACTCCAATACATCAAGAAGAGAAGGCCGACTATCAATCAGGAGATGGGTCACCTCCATCTCATCTGCCTGAGTCCAGAAGTCATTACAGGGAAAATGGTGACACGAATACTGCCCTCACAGCTAGCTTGAACACCAGTTCCACGGAAGTGGTTACAGACACTGTGATCACTCAAACCTCATAAAAACAGAGATCCTGAGTCTACAGAGAAAGCAACATTAAATCAGATCTCTGTTTTGCCCATCAAGGCTCAAGAACTATCATGGAAGAGGGGGTGGAAAGATTGTAGGAGCCTCAGGGTGGGTGGGAATAGCCTGAGACAGCATGTTTCCCCCATCCCTGCAGAGACTGACTGAGGCCTCTTGGTCCCCACAATGAATACCAATAACCCCCCCAAAAGACCCTCAGCAGAATTGGGGTGGGGGAAAAGGGGTCTACTTGTAAAACATTTTATTTTTAAAAAATCAATAAATTAAAAAGGGAGAAAATTTTTTAAAAACTGATGTTAGATGAGAGATATCCAACCTACAAAATATGTCATACCACACCCAAGGATAAACCTTTTCTGCACCTGGCTATAGGGCCTCATCTGTGATTATCATCATTTTCACTCTGGCCTGTAAACTGAATCCTCTAAGAACTGTTATCTAGCAGGATATATGGTGCCTGTGTAGATGCAGAGGACATCTCATCTTAGTTTTCTATTCATCCAGACAATGCCCATGCTTTTTCTCTCCACTCTGGAGTCCAGAACTATGCATTATCAATGCAGTATCAGTGCAGTCCCCTTTGTGTTGTGTAGATGGTGTTATGCCAGCTGTTTTCTGTTGTTAATCTTCTACTGTTAATGGGTAGCCATGGTAGATCCTCTGCTCTAATTCCTACTTGATCAGGGGAGTGACAAGGATTGTGTCTGTTGTCCTCACTCTGATACCAAGTGTGCAGCCCCCAAACTTCCCTTCCCCCCTTTATTGTATACCTTGGAGAGAATTTTGCTTCCCTAGACTGACTAGTCTCAGGAAGGGGCTACATTGGATATGTCACTGATGCAACCATTGAACAGAGTGTGTGTGCCCTCAGAGAAATGTGTTGAATGAATACTTTTCCTAGCTAGTCAGGTTCTGTTCTTTCATAGATAAGAGGTATAAATGCCATGTAAGCCACAAGAGACAGGGTCTATAATGTGAACCCTGACATCAGTGACCTTAATGAGCAGATAGGCTCATCACTGGTGAGAACTCTTTGAAGAAGACTCTTTGTCTCCTTCCTGATGCTTCAGCCCTTCGTCTTTGCTCTTCCTTGGGCCCTTCCTTTCAACTCCCAGTATTGTCTGGTCTTTGCCTTTCCAGGACATATGGAAGGAGATCCTTAATGCAACGATCATGTTGCATTGGACTCCTCTTCTTTTTTTTTGTTCTTCTTTTATACTTGACAGCAGGCTTTACTAGATTTTTAATAAGTCTAATGTTCCTTTTTAGTGATACTGCTAAGAAGAGTAACACTTCCATTCTAGTCTCAGGTTATTATTATACACACCAAAAGTATAAGATATCTGTGAGCTGAGGCCCAGACAAACTGACTGACTGTGGTGTTGCTTGGCTGGAACTCAGACTTCTATCTCCCTGGCATTGAACACACTTTTGCCTTGTACAGATGTCAGTCATTTATGTGTGGAATTTTGTCATTCTTGGGAAAATGTCCTAGCATTACTTACTCAAAATTATTAGATGAGTTCTGTTCCTTTCAACTGAAATAAATTCATTTATGAAGCATATTTCATAGCAATAGAGAAAGGTGGAAGAAGTACCATTGACCATTGTCTTAATTTTCAAAATCAATATAACCCTCTCCATGTCTATTACCCCAACACAGTAAGCATTTGCTTGCTTAGCTATTTACATTCTCCTTACTCATACTAGAATGCAAGCTAAGGAGAGCAAGAGGCCTGCAAAATTTGTTTGGGTAGCACTCTGGGCACTGAAAACACAACCTGGCATGAGTAGGGATAGTAAATATTTGCTGCATCAGTTATCTCATCCATGGACCAGCTCTGTATATACAGGCCAGCCTCAAGGTCTTTCCTGGGCAATCTATTGTAGTAGTTCAGGGTACTGGCTCTGATTCCAGATAAACTTCCTTGTATCCCAGTTCTTCCATGTGCTTTCATATCATCCTAAGGAACATATATCAAAACAATAAAGGCTATATATGACAAGCCTACGGCCAATATTATATTAAATAGGCAGGAGGAAAAGGGAGGGAGTACATAGCTGTGGGTATGTATATGTGTGTATCTATATGTGAGGGAGGGAAGGCGAGAAGGAGACAGAGACTAAAACAATGTCTGGCCTAAATAAGAAGAAGTGTGAGCTCTTGTCTTTTGTTTCTTATGCTTTCAGCTAGTCTTTATCATTCCTCCTCCTTTTTGGCCCTCATATGTGCCTCCCTGCTCTTCTATACTTTCACTCCCCTTCTCAGACTGCATATTCTCCCCTACTTTGCTTATTTCCTAAAAATCTTGATCTGAAAAAAAATTAACATTTCCTTATAATTTAGTTCAGAAAATATTCCTGCCATCAGCCTTTTATTAAATCAATAATGAGTGATAATAATAAACACAAGATAAATATTAACAAAAGGAAAACTATGAAGAAAATAAATTGTCCCTGATAGCCGGGAATGGTAGTACATGCCTTTAATCCCAGCACTCAGGAGGCAGAGATAGGAGGACTGACACGAGTTCAAGGCCACCCTGAGACAACATAGTGAATTCCAGGTCAGCCTGGACTACAGTGAAACCCTACCTCAAAAAGAAACAAACAAACAAAAACCCTAACTATCCTTGATACAAATTCTATGGCTACCAGTTTCATGTCTTCATGAGATTCAGATCCTTATAATTTATGAAAGGGAGTTGGATAATAAAACTAATGACAATAAAAAGAAATAATATAGAGCTAGAAAGATTGCTCAGTGGTCAAGGCACTTGTCTGCAAAGTCTAAGGACCCAGGTTTGATTCCTCAGTACCCACAGAAAGCCAGGTGCATAAGGTGGCACATGTGTCTGGAGTTTGTTTGCAGTGACTGAAGACCCTGGTATGCTCGCACTCACGTTCTCTCTCTTTTCTTTCTCTCTCTCTCTCATAAATAAATAAAATATTTTCAGAAAGAAGCCATATAGTCAAGTTCTTCGGACTTTAAATACCAACCTTTTAATTTTTTTGGCAAGCAAGCACTTTAATCACTGAGCTGTCTCCCCATCCCTTAAAATTTTTTTTTTTTTTTTTTTTTTTTGGTTTTTTGAGGTAGGGTCTCACTCTAGCCCAGGCTGACCTGGAATTCACTATGGAGTCTCAGGGTGGCCTCGAACTCATGACGATCCTCCTACCTCTGCCTCCCAAGTGCTGGGATTAAAGGCGTGTGCCACCACGCCCGGCTTAAAATTTTTAATTTTATATCCTATATTCTTATGTTTCATCATTACCTAGTGACTACTTGCAAGCATTATGCAATTCACATGACAAAGATTATAGTTAAAACTTCCTCTAATTTCCCTTTAAATTTCCATACAATCATATGATGATAAACCCCCAAATTGCATTTATGTTTCACAGTGACCCTACAATGAATGTTAAATATTCATTGTGCTAATAAAAATATGCCCTATGCCACTCATAATCAATTCTTCAGCCCCTATAACCCAACACTGATGTGTTCATTGAAAGCTCATCCAATGGGTGAAAGGTAGTCTTCTGTTCTTCTGCTTTTCTTTTTCTTTTTTTTAATGAAGGGTCTCACTCTAGCCTAGGCTGACCTTGAACTCACTATTTAGTCTAAGACTGGCCTTGAACTAACAGTACTCCTCCTACTTCTGCCTCCCAAGTGCTGGTATTAAAGGTGTGTGACACCACACCTGGCTGCTTTCTGCTTTTCTGTCTCTCTAGAACATGCTCCAGAGAAATATGAGAATAACAATACGAACAATAGTCTAGCTGGACTTGATTGAGAACATATCATGTCCCACACCCTACCTGACAACTCCATAGGTCTTAATCTAGTCAGTGCTTATCCCAGTAAGTTGGTGAATTTAATAGTAGTATTTCCATTTTTCAGCTAGATAAATGAAGAAAAGAGATGTTAAGTGACTTGCTCATTTCACCTAGAAGTAAGTAGTGTAGCCACAGGTCAGAAGTATGTTCCATGTCTAGTTAGTCAAAGGAAAGATCCAAAGGCTATGGCAAAAAGTTGGGCATAAAATTGCAGTCAACACAAATATTATTTCTTCAGAAATTTTGTGGAGAGGGATACTTGAAAGGATTGGAATTTAGGTATTATTTGGAGATAATGATCTAAGAGCCTCTTGAATCAGAAAACATACTAAATCTGTGTCACTTATACACCCTCACAACGAAGAAAGAAGTCTGGCTGGTGGGGAAATGAGACCATTACTCTGCTGTAGTAATTCACTGACAACTTTCCATGTATGTTGGAACCCATGAATTTACATTTTTGAATGAAGATTCCATGATTCAAACACAGTGACTCTCAGAGTGGCTACAATGGTGTCCTGGAATCTGTTGTTTTTAATGCCTCATTTAGGAAACATTTCAGGAATTTCAACAAATACTTTTGGTAGCAAATGTCTCCAAGTTACTAAATCTAGAAACATACATACAGTTTGGATGACCAACCTCAAGCACAGAGGATGGAAGAACATAGTGTATAAATCAAAACAAGTGGTGGGCAGAACAGGCCTTTGTTCTTGAAGGCTCTACTTTACCTTAAATCTCTTATCTTCATGGGCAATGGATGCAAGTGGTAACCAAAAATAATCTTTTAGATCCACAAAGGGCATTTGTTTTCTCAGGGGCCACTTAACACATATGATATCAGATGATAAAATCATTTGTCCCAGCCCCCATCAGCCCCTGTGCCCTTTCTTACCTAGAAAAGGTCATCAGTCCCAGGATCCGCATTTACCACAGAACCATCCTGAGCATCGATGTTCCATGGCAGTGGCTGGCCTCTGAAATTCAGCTTCACCTTATACCCCAGTTGTTTGTCCTTGTTCCACTTTCTGACCACAGAAAGCAAGAGAGAGGAGGAAATACTCACAATCCTTCATCACAAATATGGTATCCTTCTTCACACTGCCATGTTATTTCCCCCTGCACCAAATTCTGACACCAACTGCAGCCTTCTTATACCTTTCATGTGAATGAAAAGTTTGGGGACATGAAAAGTAAGACATTATTGCTGAAGGGAACAAACTATGGGTGCAGGACATAGGGAATCAAGTTGGAGCTGAGGTGAAAGCTTCCTTCCTGATGACTAGTTTTCATAGTGCCAGAAGATGCTGCTTACCACCTAGTGAGGAATTCTATATTCTACAATACTGACCCATCAGGCAAGACATGCCTTCCAGTGCAATAGTGGCATAAAGGTCACCAAACAGCTCTGGATTTGAGGCCCGCTGCACATAAAAGAATCTGTGTCTGGTACTGAAAACCAGGTCAAACAGCCCATGACTGGGGAGAATGTAAGCCCTGAGGAAGAGCCTGCTATTGCTGCATTGCTAAATGGATGTGTTGTCAAACTGTCTCCTAAATATTTATCTTTGTAACCAAAGACAGTTCTACTCCCAGCCCTTTGGTCAGAAAAGCTTTTTGGCAGTGGGAGGCAGTTAATACAGAGAATCATAACTGGTCAAGTGCTAAAAATAAGTGACTGATGAATGTTTGGCCCTAAATGAGACATATACATCATCCCCTCAAGGGTTCTGGGAACATCACAGAAGATAGGAGAGAAAGGATGTATGAGTTGGAGGATGGGGAGGACCACTGTGAAACTCTGGTGCCTGAACATGACAAGGGCATTAGACTCAGATACACACACTAGCTGTGGTTACCTGCACATGATGGGACCAGTCAACATTCTGCTACAGATAGGGGAGGAGCTTGGGAGATCATTCCCCTTCCTAATCAGCTAACGACAGTTAAAGGTTAATGGGGAAAGAGAGTCACTCTTTTCTGTGGTATAACCACTGGGAATTGATGAGGAGTGTAGTGAGACTGAGGAGCATAAATCAGGGGCAATGTGGGGTACATATGATCAAAATGTAATATATATGTGGTAGTTTGAACAGATGTCCCCCAATAGTTTCAGGAGTTTTATTCAAGCTTATAACTTGGTGTCACAGTGGGTGTATTCTAGGGTCCAGCCTTAAGGTGTGGGAGTGGATTTAGAATTCCAATTTAAAGATATCCTAAGTGCTTGAGCCTTGCCAGAGTTCCAGAAGTCTGTTTGCTTGCTTGTGCTGGTGCTGGTGGCTTTTCTCTCTGGGCATGGATCTGTGAAAGTGAGCCATCTTTTTTTTTCTCATTACGTATCTCCCCCTTGATCTGTAAGCTTCAATAAATCCCTTCCTCCTCTCATAAACTATGTTTGGTCCAGAGGTTCATCCCAGCAACATGAGGCTGTCTGCTCCAATATACACATGAAAATGTCAAAAAATTAAAGTTGAGAAAAACACAACCCACCTACCTGAACAATCTTTTTGAGGATAAGCAGTGATTTTATGGGGGATAATTAGTAGGAGAGGTTCATAGTGTGATCTCTCATGTACCAATGGACAAAACCAGCTGCACCTGTTGTTACTGTACTGATGTTCTGTTTCCATGTCCCCTCCCTCACCAAACTCTTAAGTTTGTTCCACAAAGGAACCACCTAGTATATCCCTGAGTTCTCAGAATAGAGAAGAGGGCCTGAAACAATAGCAGAAGGCCAGCTGACACTTGTAGAATGCTGAATGGTTGAATGATAAAACCCAATTTCATAATGAGTACACACTGCAGCTTGGAAAGCAGCATATGGAGTATTTCTTCAGGAACTAATTTGAGAACAGACATCATGAATACCCTTTTGCTCTCCTTCCTCTCTCTCTAGATAGTAGGTTTTATGGTTTTCTATGATGAGGAAAACATTATGGTCCATCCTATGGTCTAAAATTTAAATTCCTTTAGTTATTCCCAACTCTTCTCTATCCCTTTTATCTGGAAGGACTATATTTAGATAAACATTTTCATGAAAACCAATTTTTAAAATAATTTTATTGGGAATATATGAACATACTATAAATTGGTAGTATTCCTACCAGGTTATCCTCTTTTGTCCCTCACTCCTACCCCAATGCCACTGAGGGTTCTACACAGTGGTGGTACTGGTAAAAACTGTGGGGTCATGAATACACCAGTTGGTTCCTGTTGGGAGGACAGTGACCTACAGTATGCCTTCCCACCCTGTGGCTCTTACATTCCTTCCATTCCCTCTTCTGCAGTATTCTCTGAGCCTTGGGGGACCTATTAGAAATCTCCTATAGTGTTGAGCTCTCAGCAGCCTCTGATTTTCTGCTTTGGTGAATTTTGAGTCTCTTCAGTGTCTACTGCCATCTCCCTATAGGAAGGCTAGCCATGAGAACAGCACACATATTTAATCCACCACTTCCTCTGTAATGTTTCCTGTAGCCCTAGTAGGGATGACTTGTCTCATGATAGCAATGACTTGTCTCATGCAAAGCAGTTGGCTTTCTTTTCTCCTCATTTATCATCTGTAAAAATGCAGGTTTTCTGACAAAGAATGAGAGCAGCATTGATCAAAGGGGCTAAACATATACATTTAGAAGGCTTTTTGATAATGGATATAACCTCTCCATTTGGTCAAAGAACAGTGGAAGCTTTCCTTTAGAGTCTATGACCTTCCAAACCATAGTATTTTTACAATACCAGACATGAATTCATTCCTACTGAGTGGGCCTCACATCCAATCAAAAAGCAATTATTACCTCCAAAACTTATGTGCCATTATCGTACTCATGGATATATCTTGCCTGGATGGTTGATTTTGTAGCTTGCAGGATCTATTGCTTGTTCTGAAAACCCAGTTTTATAAAATTGAACTATAAATATAATTTAGGAACTGATTAGGATGAAATCTTCACTTAAAAATTAAATGGGGGCTGGAGAGATGACTCAGCAGTTAAGGCACTTGCCTGCAAAGCTTAAGGACCTGAGTTTGATTCCCCAGCACCAATGTAACACCAGATTACAAGGTGGTGCATGCATCTGAAGTTTGTTTGCAGTGACTAGAGGCCCTGGTGTGCCCATTTTCTCTCTCCATTTCATAAATAAAATGTTTTAAAATTAATAGCCTCTCATTCTTTTGTGTCTAAAATTTATCCAATGAGCAAGCTGGAAAAGATCAATCTCTCTGACAGCAATGCCATTGAACAGTCAAATTGTTTTATAATATGTCCAGATGCAATTGCACAAAATGAAAAGTGATAAAGTGATTTTAACATCTCACTTCCATTTTTTCATCACATTGAAAGTTTCTTCCAACCTCTAGCAGTAAACTTTGCACTTACAGAATTGCCATTACAACAAGTGAGGGAGATCCTTGCTGGAGTATAAGGAAGGCACCATAGCCACAGCAGCCAAACTGAAGATCAGGCCTCCATTTTCCCTCAGTTCTATCTAAACTTTTGCTCCAGCTCAGGGAACTGATAAATGTGGTTTTTCCCCCTCTTGAAGGAAGAAGTAATTGAAAAACTTCAACACCTTTGGTATATCCAAAGGTCACCTTTGAGAACATTTGGGTCTTTTCTCCTCGTATCTGAAGAGAGAACGAAAATCAAAGTCAACTAAGGAGACTCAAAACTCATCAAAGTACTGAGAAGTGACAGTCGAAAGCTCAGCATTAAATGAGACACCTCTGTCATACATACCATGACTCAGGGAACATTGCAGAAGAGGTGGAAGAAAGAATGTAAAAGCCAAGGGATGGGGAGGAGTGCTTTGGAATGCTTTGGAAGATTGACCATATCCTACATCATAAAATAAATCTAATAAATATGTTAGATCTTAAAATCTTATAAAATAGCTGAAATCTGCCAGGCATGGTGGTGCACGCCTTTAATCCCAGCACTTGGGAGGCAGAGGTAGGAGGATCGCCATGAGTTCGAGGCCACCCTGAGACTAAATACTGAATTCCAGGTCAGCTTGAGCTAGAGACCGTACCTCGAAAAACAAAAAAACAAAACAAAAAAAAATTCCTTGAACTTGTACAAAGAATTCCTTGTAACAAAAATACACTAAGCCATAAATGAGAAAAAAAGTTAACAGGAAAATTCTCAACAGCATAGAAATTAAATCATATGCCAGGCATGGTGGCATATAATTTTAATCCCAGCACTCAGGAGGCAGAGATAGAAGGATTGCTGTGATTTCAAGGCCAGCCTGAGACTACATCGTGAAATCTAGGTCAGCCTGGACTAGAGTGAGACCCTACTTCGAAAACAGGAAATTAAGTCATATGCTTCTGAATAATTCATGGCCAAAGGGAGAGTCTGAAAGAAAATTAGAAAGGATTTTGAGCACAATGAAAATTAAAATACAATATAACAAAATTTGCAATATGTGTCTACAGCAGTGCTTAAAAGGTAAAGTTATACTGGGCCTGGTGGCACAGGTATTTAATCCCAGCACTTGGGAAGCAGAGGTAGGAGGATCACCATGAGTTCAAGGCCACCCTGAGACTATATAGTGAGTTCCAGGTCAGCCTGGGCTAGAGTGAAACCCTACCTCTAAAACAAAAGCAAACGAACAAAAAAAGGTAAGGTTACACCATTGATTGCTTGTGGCAGAAAAGAATAAAGAAGTCAAATCAATAATGAGAGCTCATACCTTAAGAAATTGAAAGTAAGTCAAAATAATACAAGCAGAATGAAGGAAATAAAACTTGAAATAGAATCAGAAAAAAAAAAAATGGAGCTAGCCAATGGTATCAAAAACTGATTCTGCCAGGTGCAGTGATATACACCTTTAATACCAGCACTTGGGAGTTTGAGGTAAAGGATCGCCATGAGTTCAAGACTACCCTGAGACTACAGAGTAAATTCCATGTCAGCCTAGGCTTGAGCAAGACCCTACCTTAAAAAATGATTCTATGACACAGAGAGAAAAATACATAAACTATCTCAACTTAGAAAAAGAAATAAAATAAAGCTAGGAGGTAGAAGCAGGAAGATGACAAGTTTGGGACCAGGCCTAGGCTACATAACAAGTTCAAGGCCAGCCTGAGCTATATAGTGAGACTCTGTCTCAAATAAGGACTGGAGATGCAGCTCACTACAAAAATGAAGATAAGCAAAAACAGCTTACCAATATCAGGAATACAATGGGTTACAGCCCATTAGAAATTAATAATATACTACAAATATCTATACACAATGGGAACAGTTGCTTAAAAGACACAAACTCCCAAATCTCACCCACATACTCTAAATATGCACATATCTATTTTTAAAAAATTGTTGTTGAAAACTTTCAAAAGAGAAATCTCCAAGCCCAGATGGTTTTACTGGAAGCTCCTACCAAACATTTAAGAAGAAATTAAAGCACTTTTATACAATCTCTTCAAAGAAATAGAAGAATAAGAACACCTTTCAATAATTTTACTAAATCAGCATTATCTTGATGCCAAAGCCAGTCAAAAAACAGTTACAAGAAGAAAAAAAAAGAGAAAAACATGTCCAAGTTTTATCACAAACAAAGATGCAGAAAATCTTCAGCAAAATATCAGCAAAATAAATACAAGTTAAATAAAAAAAGTAGTAAACCAGAACCAAGTGATATTTATTTCTGAAATGCAAATCTGGTATGCTATTTAAAAAAGTCCATGAACCTGTAACTCCCAGTACCAGGATGTGGTTAACACCCACAATGAGCTGTTGATCAGAGAGACCTACAAGGTCTCCCAAAATAAGACAAACTTCAGTCAGAGCACTTGATTACTCACCAGAGGTAAATGGTAAGACCAAGACCCTACTGCTGAAGACACCATATGCTATTGGCACGGAGCATGGACAGACCTGGCTGAAATCAGGAAGAGAGCCAGTACCCAGACAGCCCATCTAGTGCTAGAAGACACTACATGAACTACTGGGGGAAAGTGGCCAACACCTGTCTGAGCAACTCGAGGTCTAAGCTACTCAGCAGCAAACAACCTGACATGATGCTCACACAAGTGCAATAGTGGCACAAGCCAGGGTGGGTAACCAACTACTCTTGGACTGGCTAATGGATCTGCTAAGTGGACAGGAAACCATATTTGGAACTGGGAAACACATCAGAATCATATCCAGATAATGACTTGCTTTCCAATATCAAGCTCCCACTAATCTTAGGCTATAAGAGGGTCAACATCCATTAAATTCTCTCAAAATTAATAATGATTATCCCATTTAACCTGTGCTGACTTCACTCTCTGTTGGAGAATATGCTTCTGTTTTTCAGACAGGAGCGGGACCTAAGGAGATAAAGGACCCAGTGCACTCCACCCTGGCCCCAACTGAAACCACAGAGGAACTGAGGAAATGAGCAAGAATGCTGCTTTCTCAGTGAACGTGATATCAGTGTAAGGGTAAAGGAGATCGATCCTGAGGACACTCAACACCTACCAAACCAGAGATCCAGAGGCCCCTAATGAGCCCATCACTGAAGTAGACTTAAAACGCACCCAACACAGCTCAGGAAATTTTACAGAAGAGGGGGTATAAAGATTGTTAGAGCCACAAGTTGGGACATTATGCACAGAGACATTGCCTCTCCCCCATAACTGACTGCTGCCCCCAGAATGCATGACCCACAATCCCAATGGAGTTGACCTGCATCCCCAAGGAGGACTCATTCCTGCTACTCGATATTCATCTTATTCATTCCAATAAGGGAAGGAAATAGCATAAATAGCATAAATAAATTACATATTGGGAAGGATGAAATAAAAGCATTCCAGGGTGGCTAAGGAATGGCTCAGCATGTAAAAACACCTGACTACCAGAGTTTGACCCTCAACATCCATGTACAAGCTGAGTACGACAACACACCTTTAACCCCAGTGGGGAGGAGGACAGAAGCTGAAGAATCTCTGAGGACCACTGAGGATCTCTGTGACTCACTAGCCAGCAAGTCTAATGGAAAAAAACAACAAACATGAGCTCCAGCTTCATTAAGACACCTTAGCTCAATAAAATAAGGCCGAAGAAGACACAAGAAGCACATACATCTACACATATATATATGAAAGCAAGAGGATCACAATGTACACACACAACACATACCACACACACACAAAACGGACTGGTGTGTGCAGAGGCATATGGCACAGAAACAAAATCTTTGGTGAAACTTCTGCCAATTCAGCTGAATTATATGAGAGATTACAATCTGTGACATTGGGGCAACAGAAAGAATGTAGACTCTTTTGAAGGGGCCTGAATTCTGAAGGAGTACCCTGTTCTTCAAAGTCTGCTTTATTTCCCCCACCCCGGATTAACAAATTGACACCCTACCTGGTATTGTGGAGTATAAGAAATGCAGGAAAGAGAGAGTCATTGAATTTGCATCAAGGTCTTGTGTTTTGGAAATGGCCATGGTCAGTGTGAAGCAGGTTTGCTGGATGCCTGCATGGGGAGACCTGATGGAGCCATGAGGATGAACCGTGGGTTGCAGTGGAGACCCAGTGGAGATGCTGGGACCACAAGATGGCTGCTAAGGAGCTGCCAGCTCCAATGAAGTTTTCCAGGACTGTGAGTAGCCTAGCTGGAGGGGCGGAATTGGAACTACAGAGACTTGTTGCTGGTTAAAATTATTGGACATGGAGACTTGCCACTGGCTAGAGTTGTTGGACTTGGAGCTACAGAATTTGGTGTTTTCCCTATTTAAATCATGTGTTGCTTAAGTATTTCTTTGCTATGACAATGCCATCTTTTGCAGTGTGAATGTTTATTCTGTGCCATTATGGGTTTAAAAATTTTTTTTTTTGGTATTTTGGCTCAGTTAAAAAACCTTGGATTATGGGGATATTTGGACATCATTAGGATTGATTAAAAACTATGAGGACTTTTAAAGTTGCACAGAATGCATTGTATTTTATATCATGTATGGATATCAGTTTATGGGGGCAAGGGACAGAATGTGGTGGTTTGATTCAGGTGTTCCCCCATAAACTTATGTGTTCTGAATGCTAGGTTCCCAGCTGATGGAGATTTGGGAATTCATGCCTCCTGGATGCAGTATATTGTTGGGAGCAGGCTTATTGGGTATTATAGCCAGTTTCCCCTTGCCAGTGTTTGGCACACGTTGCTGTTGTCCACCTTATGTTGGCTGGAGGTGATGTCCACCCTCTGCTCATGCCATCCTTTTCCCCTGCCATCATGGGTCTTCCCCTCGAACGTAACCCAGAATAAACTTTTTTTTTCCCCAAAAAAGCTGCTCTTGGTCAGATGATTTCTGCCAGCAATGTGAACCTGAATGCAACACTGTGCTCATGGGGTGATAGACCCAATATAACTAGGATATCAATTTCTGTGTGTGTGTGTATGTATGTATATATATATATATATATATATATATACTATGTAGGTTTTCGGTAAATACAGATTGACTTTCAAAATTATGTAGAAGGAAAAGGTACTATATTCCAGTCAAATAATTTTGAAAAAGATCAAGATTAGAGAGTGAAAGCTGGGCGTGGTGGCACACGCCTTTAATCCCAGCACTTAGGAGGCAGAGGTAGGAGGATCACTATGAGTTCGAGGCCACTCTGAGACTACAGAGTGAATTCCAGGTCAGCCTGAGCCAGAGTGAGACCCTACCTCAAAAAAAAAATTAGAGAGTGAACACAAATTTTAAGATTAACCATGAAGGGCTGGAGAAATGGCTTAGCCATTAAGGCTCTTGCCTGCAAAGCCAAAGAACCTAGGTTCAAATCCCCAGGACCCATGTAAGCCAGATGCACAAGGGGGCGCATGCATCTGGTATTCATTTGCAGTGGCTGGAGGCCCTGGCATGCCCATTTTCTCTCTCTGTGTCTCTCTCTAATAAATAAAAATAAAATATTTTTTAAAAAGATCGACCATGAAGCTACAATAATCAAAACAATGTGAGACTGGCAAAGGGGTAGAAATATTTTTGTAAAAAAAATAAGGGGCTGGAGAGATGGCTAAGCAGTTAAGGTTTTTTCCTGCAAAACCTAAAGACCCAGGTTTGATTCCCCAGTACCTATGTAAAGCCAGATGCACAAGCTGTCACATATGTCTGGAGTTTGTTTGCAGTGGCTAGAGGCCCTAGCATGCCCATTCATTCTCTCTCTCTCTCTCTCCTTACAAATAAATAAATTTTTTTAAGACTTTTAAAAATTGGCCATATTTGTGTGGAGAGAACTGTAGAATTGTCCACAATGTGATGGAGAAAATATTAACTTTTCAACAAATGGTGTTAGAGCACTTATAGGGTATTTAGGAAGAATGAAAACTAGTCACATGTAAACTCCTACATAAATGTTTATGACAGCTGTATGGTGACATGAGTCACCCCAAACTGGAAAGAATTCAAATGTTCTTTAATGGGTGAAGGATGAGCAGACCACAGCCTATCACAGATCATAGCCTGTGATCCAAGCTACTAGCCAATGAGTTGTGGGGAAGGGCCTATAATGCAAATTTTAAATTAATAAAAGACGACTAACCTTGTCTTCTGGTGTCCTGCACACACATGTGCACACACTTGCACATATGTTGCACCCTCACACATGAGTATGTGTGTGCATGCACACACACAAATATAAGAACATCCCTCTAGCCAGCAAAATGATAGCTAAGAATGTGGTAAAAAGAGATGATGGTAATGAGAGTACAAGGGAAGACACAGAACAACACTCACTAAAACCTTGTCCCTTCAAGAAGGGGCAGAGCCCCTAGGTTGCCTTCATCTGTCCACATACAGAGAATAAGGTTCAAAGGGACACCCTGACCTTGGGCTCATATGATCCCCCAGACACACACCAGGAGTGATTATTTAAAACTGTCCTCTCTGAGGCCTTCCAGACTTGGAGACAAGACATCCCTGCTAGCAAATGTGGGTATTATTGTTTGTGGACATTCTAAGCCTGGTGGGTTATGGACATTCTGTTGACTGGTTCTCAGGAGCAGCTGGCTTAACTATCACAGTGAGATCATGATGATATTGAGGCCCCTTGATGCTAGAGGGCCATGCCAGCATTCCCTTGTTGCTGAGAGCCTGAGCTGCTGAAGTGCTTTTAAAGAAGCAGCTGACAGTGCTTTTCCTGTTGCAGCACATGTCCCAAAGCAGGAAGCATAGTACAGCCCTGCCATAGCCTATCCTCTTAAGGTGTCAAACTCTTGAGTTTGTATGTGTTTTCAATTTTAATAGTTAAGGTTAATCACTCATATATAGCTAAATCTTGAATGGAGTGAGAAGTTCACTCACACTTTCAAAGTGTGGGAGAGAGAGTCATGTTCTTCAGTGGTATAACCACTGGTAAATTGCCCATACTCCATTAATTTAACTCAGTGGGTCACAAGAAACATGAAAGTAGGAACAGGATTAGTTGGGAAGAATAAGGGAATTGCAAGGAGTAGAAGGAGCATAAGAGAAGGTAGTGGGAGTATTATAATCAAAATACATTATATACATGTATGAGATTGTCAAAAATAAAAAATAGGCAAAAGCAACATAAGAAATGATAGCTGTGAAAACAACCAGAAATATTATGATGGGCTGGTCATGATGATACATGCCTGTGTCCCAGCACTCAGGATGTTGAGGCAGGAGGAGGACAAGTTCTAACCCAACTTGAGCTCCATAGAAAGACCCTGTCTTTAAAAAAAACAAAACAATAGCTGGGCGTGGTGGTGCACGCCTTTAATCCCAGCACTCGGGAGGCAGAGGTAGGAGGATTGCCGTGAGTTCGAGGCCACCCTGAGACTCCATAGTGAATTCCAGGTCAGCCTGGGCTAGAGTGAGACCCTACCTCGAAAAACAAAAAAATAAAAATAAAAATAAAAAATAATAAAAATAATAAAAAAAAAACAAGAACAGCCAGGCGTGGTGGCGCATGCCTTTAATCCCAGCACTTGGGAGGCAGAGGTAGGAGGATCACTGAAAGTTCGAAGCCACCCTGAGACTACATAGTTGATTCCAGGTCAGCCCGGACCAGAGTGAGACCCTACCTCGGAAAAAAAAAAAAAAAAAAGGAAGGAGGAGGATGCCCATGGCTTTCATGTTTCCTATTATAAATTATTCTGTTTGGCTGGCATTCAGTGTGGATGGCAACCTTCCTCTAAGTGTGAAGTTAAGCCTTGTGTGTTAATGTAATAGAAAGCCATTCCTCTTTTGGGAAGTTCAGGTTTGAGCAAGAGAGGAAGCTAAAAGTATTTCTCTAAGCCTCAGATCCGTTATCTAGTAACACAATTCTCTCAGATCGTGGAAGAAACAAAGAAACAGAAAACAAATACTTTTTATTGAGTGCAGTATTCCAAAACTTGGTATGTGATTTTCCCAGTATCACAGTAGTCTATCCACCAAGCAACTTCACTTCTGAGAGCTGCTAACTGTGCTATTCCTTCTGCTTGAAATGTTTATCCTATACATAACTGTATGGCCTATTTTCTTCATGTTTCTACTCAGTCAGCACCTTTTGAGGAAGGCCTTCTCTATGCACCCTGATTTTTTTAATTACCTTTCCTCCTAATCCCATCTGAACTTTATACATAGCAATTAACATACTGTGATGTGCTATATATCTACTGACCAACACAATGAAATTAGGGAGACTGCCAGTTTTGTATCCACAGAAGCACAGGGGATCCATTTTAACACTCCTTCAAAGAACGCCCATTTCCTTTGGTCACAAACAAAAGCCTGGGAAACTTTTTTTTTTTAAGTGCTTGGCATTCAGGCAAGATGGAAGTAATTAGAATAGCCCCACATTTTCTGGCAGTTGTGCAGAGGTGGTGGGAAACCCAGAAGCTGGGGACGGGGTCTGGGAAGAAGAAATAAGCCTGTGTGTGTGTGTGTGTGTGTGTGTGTGTGATTTTACCCTCCCAGCCAGTGCTTTATTTTCTCACCCAGGCACAGTAGGTCAATGACTGATGATGTAAACCACAAGTGTCCAGTGAGTTTTTTTCTTGCTAAGCATCTTGGGGACTGGACACCGGCTGTGGACCAAGCAAACCGGAGGACCCCTGATGCACACAGTAATGTACACATGCACACACACACACACAATTTACAATGCAGACTGGGCATATTTAAGGGCATTCCTTACAGTCCTCTTATCTTTTTGAAATATGAACCTTACTGATATGTTCAGTGGTATATATCTTGAACATGTTCAGCAATGTGCCTCCCCATGTGAAGAGGTATAAGCCTCACAAACA
The DNA here is from genome assembly GCA_036346955.1 of Dipus sagitta. Classification (NCBI taxonomy): domain Eukaryota; kingdom Metazoa; phylum Chordata; class Mammalia; order Rodentia; family Dipodidae; genus Dipus; species Dipus sagitta. Next base: position 54,330,638 of record CM070776.1, on the reverse strand, counting down.
CATTTTAGGAAGCTGTACTCTCCTCATTACAATCAATATTAAAAATCTTCCTCCATTCTTTATGTGCTGCCTATGATTCCTGGCATTGCCCTCACTAAGACTTGAACCCATTGTGTATGGTTAGAATTTTGGTGACCCAAATAGCATTGTCCCATTAGTGGCTATTGTTCCCTGATTTCCAGCAAGAGAGGCCGTGAAAAAAGAAGAGAGGGCTTACCGCAGTCCAGCCCCTGCACTGCCAGAGACAAGATCCAAGCCCGTAAGGACTCTTGATGGAAACTTGACTCACAGCCACTGTGGTCTTTGGAAACAGCGGCCATTGTGAATCTCTGGAAGCTTCCCCAGACTGATGACTGCTTCTGGACCTAAAAGTTGGCAAATTAAGTTTGATAACAGAACACAGAAGGACAGGTAAATCAGAGAAGCATGCAAAGGGCCAGAGATTGCAGCTCAGCTTTGAAGATTGGGAGGTTGAGAAACACCTCTATAGGGCTGATACATAAAGTCTCAACCATGAAGATTAAGAGATGAGGGATACCTCTCTTGGGCTGATACCTAAGGTTAGGGGAATTATGGGGAGCTCACTCTGCTTGAAGGCTAGTCAGGGACACCTGGACATAAAGTGCTCTGTTTTGGCTCCCAGCAGATTAAGCTAAGCAATTGAGGATGTGTTCATTTGTCCAAATATTCTGCATTGACTACCAAAAATGGGATCCTCTCAGAATATATATATAGAGAGAGAATATATAGAGAATGTAACATAACAGGGGTATTGGGAAGATGAACAACCAAGCAGTTTCTCAAGCTTGTGAAGTGGGTTCAAAAGTTTTAAAATATGCATTTCTGTATGTTCCTGAGTACCCTATTCCACTCTTAAAGAGAGATTAATTAAACAAGCTGGAGTCAACTATTAATCTTCAACAAGATAGGATAGAAATACAAGTCCTTAGGAGTGTGGAGTTGAGCTTGTGGCATTATTCCATGAAACACAAGCAGTTCCTGAGGCTATCCCTGAAAATGTCCTGACACAAGTTGTACCTGAGGCATAGGCACAGGGATAAGTGGAATCACCTACCTTTGCTAAACCTGTAAAGGTTATTTTGAAGCAAATTAACAGTTACTCACAAGGGAAACAGTACCCCTTAAACACTGGAAGCCATAACTGGGATCAAGCTTATGTTTGACCAGCTTTTAAAAATTAGGTCTGGGTCTGAGGAGATGGCTCTGTGGTTAAAGGCACTCACTTACATCGCCTACCAGCCCAGGTTCAGTTTCCCAGTACCCATATAAAGCCAGATGCACAAATTGGTGCATGCATCTGGAGTTCATTTGTAGCAGCAAGAAGCCTCGATGTGCCCATACTCATTCTGTCACTCTTTCTCTCTCTCCTTCTCAAATAAATAAAAAGGAAAACAAGGTCTGATAAGATCTTCTATGTCTGCATATAATACTCCATTTTACGAGTTAAGGAATAGGAGAATGTAGATTGTACAGGACTTATGGACAATAAGTGGAATTATATGAGTTATTCATCCTATAGTTCCTAATCCCTAGACTTTATTAACTAAGCTTCTGTAGAGTGCACATTCTAGACTTACAGAATGCTTTCTTTGAATCCATTAGACTTTGATTCCCAAGAACTGTTTATCTTTGAATAGGATCCAGATACACACCAGAAACAGCAATATTGCAAGACCATGCTTCCATGATGATTTAAAAATTCCCCCATAAGGAAATGAGCAAGAGTGCTGCTTTCTTAGTGAATCTGATATCAGCACAAGGGTGAAGGATATAGACACTGAGAGCACTCAACACCTACCAAACCAGAGATCCAGAGGCTCCTGGAAGCCCATCACTGAAGTAGACTTAACATGCACCCAACACAGCTCAGGGAATTTTGCAGAAGAGGGGGCAGAAAGATTGTTAGAGCCACAAGTTGGGACATTATGCATAGAGACATTGCCTCTCCCCCATAATTGCCTGCTGCCCGACAATGCATGACCCATAATCCCCATGTGGTTGACCTGCATCCCCAGTGATGAGGGCCTCTTCAGAAAAGGGGCATAGATAAGGAAAATGATGGTACCAACATGTATTGTTTACATACTAAGTATGTCAATATCTAATCAAAATAAATTTTAAAAAAGGAATTTCAGCTGAAGACAAATATGTTAAAGTAAAAAAACTCTATATTAATCTGATATGCTCACAAAATGGACATGTAATAAGAATAAATGTAAGATATTACATCAAAAATCTCTTGTAATAATGTTTGCATGGGAATGTTTTGAGATTATTAGAAAAATATAAACTATTTAAATAAAAAAATCCCCCATAAGTTTTGGAGAAATCTTGAGTAAGTATTTAAAAGAATTGTTTGGAAAATGGGACTTTGTTACAATATGTAGACTTTATATTGATTGCAGGCCTATATAAAGAAGATTCAGGTAAAAACACAGTAAGAGTTTGATTATTTTTTTCAGCTAAAACAGGCTACTAAATGTCCAAGGAAAAGGCATAAGTGGCCGGGCATGGTGGTGATGCACATCTTTAATCCCAGCACTAGGGAAGTAGAGATAGAAGGGTTGCTGTGAGTTCAATGCCAGCCTGAGACTACAGAGTTCCAGGTCAGCCTGGGCTAGAGTGAGAACCTATCTCAAACAAAAAGAAGGAAAGAAAAGGCATAAGTATCTAAATAAACAGTAAAATATCTGGGTTTCATAATCTCCCAAGGATAGCATAGCTTTCCCCCAAAGAAAAGTAGCTATTTGTCATCTAGCAACCCCAAAACTTGACATGAGGGGCTTTCTGGGAATGGGAGGTTTCTTCCATATTTGGATTCCAAATTTTGGATGAACAGCAAAGCCTTTATATGACAAGTGACAAGGATAAGCAACTTATTTGAATGGGATGGGCAAGCCTTTAATTAACTCAAGACGCTACTGAGGAACACCCCTGCATTGTTTGCAAACATAAATAAGTCCTTTGATATTATTTATATAGATATAGATGCAAGACATTGCATGCTGGTATACTAATACAGATGCTGGGCCCCATAAGAAGGGTAGTAGCTTATTTCTCTAAACAATTGGATGTGGCATATTACGATTGGCCACTGTGGTGGTTTGATTCAGGTGTCCCCCATAAACTTATGTGTTCTGAATGCTAGGTTCCCAGCTAATGGATATTTGGGAATTAATGCCTCCTGGAGAGAGTGTATTGTTGGGGGCGGGTTTATGGGCATTATAGCCAGTTTCCCCATGCCAGTGTTTGGCACACTCTCCTGTTGCTATTGTCCACCTTATGTTGGCCAGGGGGTGATGTCCACCCTCTGCTCATGCCATTATTTTCCCTGCCATCATGGAGCTTCCTCTCAAGCTTATAAGCCAAAATAAATCTCTTTTTCCCACAAGCTGCTCTTGGTTGGGTGATTTCTACCAGCAATGTGAACCTGACTGCAACAGTAAAGTGGTACCAAGGAGTGGGATTTCTGCTAGACACCTGACTATGTGGCTTTGGCCTTTCGGAGCTGATTTTCAAGAGGAATGTGGAAGGATTTGAAACCTTGGCCTAAGAGATGCCTTGCAGTGCTGTAAGTACAGCTTGATGGACTATTCTGGTCTGAGCTGTAAGACCTGAATGTAGTAAGAACTATGGACTGTGAGGTTTGGCTTACGAGGGTAAGAAATAGCTTTGCTTGGACTGGGCTAGCAGTTTGTGTGAGAAGCTTGCTCTTATGCCCGTGTCCTGAGAAGTTGTGCAGGGTTGCTTTGTATAGAAATGAACTGGTGTGAGCAGAGGGATATGGCACAGGAAGAAAAATCTTTGGGTGAACTGTTGCCCGTTCAGCTGCAACTGAGAGATTACAACCTTTGAGACTGGGCTAGCTGACCTGCGCTGGGGCAACAGGAAGAACGTCGATTCTTTTGAAGGGGCCTGAGTGCTCAAGGAGTGTGCTGTTCTTCAAAGTCTGCTTTATTCCTCCTTGATTAACAAATTGGCACCCTACCTGGTATTATGGAGTATAAGAAATGCAGGAAAGAGAGGGTCATTGAGTTTGCAACATGGTCTTGTGTTTTGGAAATGGCCATGGACAGTGTTAAGCAGGTTTGCTGGTTGCCTGCATGGAGACCCCATGGGGCCATGAGGATGAACCAGGGCTTGCAGTGGAGACTCAGTGGTGATGCTGGGACCACGAGATGGCTGCCAAGGAGAGCTGCTGGCCCCGATGAAGTTTTCCAGGACTGTGAGTAGCCTAACTGGAGGGGCGGAATTGGAATGCCAGAGACTTGTTGCTGGTTAGAATTATCGGACTTGGAGATTTGTCACTGGCTAGAGTTGTTGGACTTGAAGCTACAGAGTTTGATGTTTGCCCTGGTTGTTTTAAATCTTGTATTGGTTGAATGTTTCTTTGCTATGCCCAGTGCCATCTTTTGCAGTGTGAACATTTATTCTGTGCCATTATGGGTTTTTTGAGGTTATTTTTTGGTATTATGGCTCAATTAAAAGATCTTGGACTATGGGGATGTATGAACATCTTTGGGATTGATAAAAACTATGGGGACTTTTAAAGTCAGACTGAATACATTGTATTCTACATCATGTATGCTTATCAGTTTATAGGGGCCAGGGGCAGAATGTAGTGGTTTGATTCAGGTGTCCTCCATAAACTTAAGTGTTCTGAATGCTAGGTTCCCAGCTGATGGATATTTGGGGATTAATGCCTCCTGGAGGGAGTGTATTGTTGGGAGTGGTTTTATGGGTATTATAGCCAGTGTCCCCTTGCCAGTGTTTGGCACACTCTCCTGTTGCTATTGTCCACCTTATGTTGGTCAGGGGGTGATATCCACCCTCTGCTCATGCCATTATTTTCCCCTGCCATCATGGAGCTTCCTGTCCAGCCTGTAAGCCAAAATAAATCTCTTTCTCCCAGAAGCTGCTCTTGGTTGGGTGATTTCTACCAGCAATGCGAACCTGACTGCAACAGCCACCATGTACAAAGACAGTTAATGCAACTTGCATATTAACTAAAGAGGCTGAAAAGCTAACTATGGGGCAGCCTCTGGCAGTTTGCACCCCACACCATGTCTCTAATATTCTGGAAATAAAGGGCTATCACAGATTAACAAGTGGCAGAATGCTACAGCACTAGATTTGCCTCTGGACACCCCCATCTGATCTTAAAACCTTGTCAGACCCTCAACCCAGTCACTTTGTTACCACTATAATAAGAGTCACTATATGGCTGCTCTGAAGTGATAGATCAGGTATACTCAAGTAGACAAAACTCCAAAAGGAACCCCTTCCAGATGCTGAAAAAGTACAGTTTGTAGATGGGAGCAGTTTGATAATCCATATCAGGCTGGTTATATAGTGGTCTCACTCTCTGAGACATTGAAGCAAAAGGCCTATTCCCTGGAACTTCAGCCCAAAAGGCTGAAATAATAGCCCTAACTTGGGCACTGAAGTTAGGAAAGGGGAGAACATGACCTGTATATACAGACTCCAGATATGCTTTCAGTGATAGATAATCTCTGGTTAACTTGGCAGGATTTAGAATTACCATCACAACAAATCTCTGGTCATTTATGTAAGGCATTTTCTAGATTAAGTTACTTGAGGTTAGAAGCACGACCCTAACTGTGGGCAGCACCATCTCATGGGCTAGGTAAAATAAATAAATAAATATTACATACATACATACATAAAAAAGAGAAAGCTCTCTGAGTATTTGGCAGTCATTGCTCTCTACTTCCTCCCTACTGATATGATGATGTGATGCTAGTTTCATGCTCCTATCATAATTTCTCTACCATTATGGACTCTACCCTCTGGAACTTTAAGCTTAAATAAACTCTTTCATTCACTAAGATGCTTCTGGTCAAGTATTTGTCCTAGCAATGAGAAAGTAACTGACATACCTCAGCAATTCATTCTCATGGTACAATCTGGAAAGACAAGGTCTTACATTCTTTCTGCTCCCTCCTCCATAAGGTTCCCTGAGCCTCAAAGGGTGTGGTTTATATGTCATGTTTAGTGCCAAGCACACACCTGTCACTTGTTCTTGGTGACTTTACCATCTATATGTCTCTCCATTAACTTCTGCCCTTTACATAAACAAACTTCTATGGTTGAGTCTGTGAGCAGTACCAGTCTATGTGACCAAATATAGATAATTAGAAGGCAATTTGATATGCTGTCTGTTTAGCATGACCTCATATTGGGTTCCCCCTAGGATCTAAGTTCACAGATTTTGGTCTAGATTTATATACCAAGCATGATATCACTTCCTGTGAAGTGGTTCTTACATCCAGTCAAGGAGAAGTTGGTTACTCCCATAATTTTCATGCCACTATTGCATTAATGTTCACACCTTGCCTTGCAGTTCAGTTGTGAAGTATACAGGGTCTAGAGCTGGGAGGGATTGTTAATGACTTTTCTCCCATAGCAGCTTGCATAACACCTTCTGGTACAAAGAAAGTAAGCCAGCAGGGATGCAGCTTCAGTCTCAGTCCCATCATGGTTTCTTTACCTCTTGCAAACAAAGCACATGGAGTCTTCAGCAACAGGAACTTACCATCTAGTTTTGGTGAGCAACCAAGAGCAATATCAATATTGCCAATATTCTTTTAGGGGCCCATGTAACCCTCCTAACCAACAACTACTTGAGAAGGATCTTTGCCCTGGCACAAAAGTTTTCAATTAACACCACAATGACTTCTGGAAGCAGATTTATTCACCCATTTGCCTTGCAGAACAGCAGACTCGCACATGGCAGCAGTGATATGGGACCTGAAGGGGGAGAGAAGGGTTCACAGTGCAGGAAGGTGCCTGTCGAGTCGCAGATTCACATATGGTGGTGTGGGACACCAGGGTTAGTGAGAGATGTGCACACAAATCTAGGAGTTGCCTACAGAGTGGCAGACTCATACACAGCAGCATGAGATGCCAGGGTAAGAGAAGGACATGTGCAACAGAGGTCTTTCAACAGAGCAGGGACTCATAGGAGGCAGCTGCAGTGTGGGGTGCTGGAGGAAGTGAGAGGAGAGCACACAGAGTGGGGGTGCTCATAATGTGTCAGGCTCACAGGAAACAATGTGTGATGCCAGGGGCAGTGAAAGAAGTGCATGCAGAGCAGGAGGGTGCCTGCAGAGAGGTGAACTCACATGCTGTAGTGTGGTATGCTGTGGTGAGTGACAGAGGGATCTGTTTATTAATATTCTTTGTGTTTTCCTAAAGGCTTGGGATCATATCTAGTTCAGTTTTAATAGTGATGTGACTTGAATAATGCAGTAAGCAGCATAAGATTGTACACAGTCCCTTTATCTCATTATTTTGACTGACCTCCTTGCTTAAATTGTATGGTGGGAGATAATCTCCAAAAGTAATAGGGAGTTCTGTGTTCACTTGGAAATTGGTCAGTATGATTAACCTTTGCACCATGGTCTTCTCTACTGTACTATCTACATGGAAAGATAATAATCAGAATCTCCTAACAGACTAGGGCAAGAAGTCTAACAAAATATTGCACATGCCACCCCAAATCCTTGTCAACACATAATCATTCAGATCCCTTGGTTTATCAGTGACTAATTTCTCCACAGTTCCTAACTTTACCATGAGATATGATAAACTAATCTCCAAAGTAACATACCAAGTACAACTTCATAATTTTGTCACTTGCTTTTTCTTGACATCCTCAATGAGTAGCTTAAATTTTATTACATTTCCTATGGTTGTAAACTATCCATACTAACGTTAATACAATTAACAAACTATTTGAGATATCACTTCCTACCTACAACAATTCAGCCACATTCTGTATAAAGGAGAAGCATCATTATGAATTTCCTGTCTCCAGAAAATATTGAGATCAAGTCTGTCAGGGGAAATAATCACATTTTTCCCTTGTGCTTAGCTTATGAGAAACTTCATTTGGAATGCCCAGAGTCCACATTCCCTCAATTACGAATCTTTAAAAGTTTGTAAAGTAACTGTCAAATCTTTAGAACACCAGCCAAAAGTCCAGACTCCACCAATTACTGACCATTGGTTTGACCTAATTCAGAAAGCTTTGCCTAGAGATGCAGACCTCAATTGACATAATCTGTCAGGAGTCTTATGTGCTCCAGAAGTGTATTTGTTTCTTTGTGGGGGCTCTGGAAGAACCCCATGAGCCTGTAATTATCTGGACAGCTGGAAAACTGGAGGAACTTGTTTTCTGGGACACCTGGTAACACCTCTCCATATCTACCAGTCTCAAGAAAGTAATCAGACTAGTTCATGAAAACTGTATACAAGAGCTAAAAGAGAACTGTTGAAATATTTTTCCTGGGTACTATGAAGATAGCATCTAGCACATTTATGGAAGGACACTTCTGCCTTGGTCAATCACCCTGGGGGGGAAAAAAAAAACAGTGGATGAAACAGAGTGGGCCATTTCAAGTAGTACTTGATAATTAAATCACTTTAGACTATCTTTTGGCTGACCAAGGAGGAGTTTGTGCTATTGAGAAAACTTCTTGTGTTTCTATTAACACTTCTATTAAAGATGAATCTCAGCTTTAAAACGTTTGAAGCCAGGCACCCCAGATTCAACAAATACCCTCAGAGGCACCAGGAGTAAGTGACTGCTTTATAGGAATGTTCTCCTGGGTTCCTCAGTGAATTAAGTCTGTTTTCTTAAAGTTCAGAATGTCAATATTATTGACATTATTCGTGGTTTATGTCATGATTATATGTACCTACAAATGTTGCAGAAAGACAACTACCAACAGACTGCCTTCAGAAATCCCAGGGCCTATTTCTGGTGTCAAGGGTATTTCACTCCTCTAAGTAGGGAGGCACAATACCCCCACTTGAGCTTTAAGAAGTTTCAGAAGAATGACCTCTGCCCATAAATCCCCTCAAGAATGAAGAGTGAAATATTTCAAGGGGGGAGGATTTGTTAGTAGCCACAGAAACACAGGGCACCTGGGAGCAGTTCTATTTTAACAATCCTTCAAAAGTGCACTTTAATTGTAGTAAGAAATAAAAGCCTGACAACATTTTTAAGTGACTGGCATTCAGGCAAGCTGGAAGTAATCAGAATAGCCCTATACTCTCTGACATTTGTGCCCTGGCAACTCTGGTCACTTGGAAACTGGAAAGCTGGGAGAAAGGTCTTGGAAGGAGAACTCATCCCAGAGGAGACTCAGAGAGGGGAAAGTGTGCTTTAAACAATATATCCAGTCTGGAGAGATGCCTTACCAGTTAAGGCACTTGCCTGCAAAGGCTAAGGACCCATGTTCTACTCTCCAGATCCCACGTAAGCCAGACACACAAAGGTGAGGCAAGTGCAAGGTTGTACATGCCTACTAGGTGGTGCAAGCATCTGGAGTTTGATAAATAAATAAATATATATATATATATATATATATATATATATATATATATATATCCTCCTTGGAATGTCTGGTTGGCCTGTGCTTTGCTTTCTCTACTAGCCACAGTAGGTTAACATAACCCAGAAGAGACGAGTGTGTTCCTACTTTGCTAACTGTCTTGGGGATAGAACATAGGATAACATGACTGAAAGAGCTCATACAAAGAATAAGTCTATCATACAACACATTCAGCTCCAGACTCAGAATAAGAACAAATGATTAGGGAAGACCTTGATGGGGTAGCATCTCAGTCTCTCTGGGATAGTCAGTTGGTGAGCAATCTAAGAATTCTATAATCTGAAATGCCACACACACACCTCACCTTGTTTCCTCTACTCCTACTTTCCCTAAAAGACCCACAGTGGGATGTAGATGTGAGAAAAAGGAGGCCTGTCATTAAGAGATCCATCCAGAGCCACTCTACCCCAGAAATGCTTATGAGATAGCTGTCATGTGGACAACCACTATGCAGGACAGTTTTTACTCCACCCTCCATATCTCAGAGCCAATCACTTTTCCCTTTGTAGGTCCAATTAAACTTGACTATATAGAAGTGAAGGAGTGGAGATAGAAAAGTGAAAATGATGGTTGGCCTAAGTGGGTCAGAACATAGTGATGAGAGTATGAACAGACTCATGGACTGAGCAGCTACTGAGTTCTCAGACTCTCCAACCTGCAGACAGCAATTGTTGGATTGCCCAGTCCATATTACATAAGCCAATCTAATAAAATCCCTATATAATAAATATATATTTACAGGTTATGTTCCTCTACAGAACTCTGACTAATAATGGACTGTGGTACCAGAAGTGGTTCTAAAGAAACAGAATTGCAAGAATAAATTTATCTAGTGGACTTGGTGGTATCTGGAGCTATCTCTCCAACTTGACTAAACCTAGAGTTGCTAAAAGACTCTCCTAGTGTCAAGGAGAGCACTGATAAAATAATGTGAGTGCCAGGCATGGTGGTGCACGCCTTTAATCCCAGCACTCAGGATGCAGAGGTAGGAGGATCGCCACAAGTTCAAGGCCACCCTGAGACTACATAGTGAATTCCAGGTCAGCCTGGGCTAGAGCGATAACCTACCTCGAAAACCAAGAAGAATAATAATAATGTGAAAACTATGCCACATAGATGTATTTGATCATCCTGATTTACCTCTTCTGAGAAACAGGAATTTAATAACTACATATACAATTTTTTGAATATTTATTTGTGGAAAAGCAAAGAATATGCTGCTGGGTAGTTGTTTCTAGCACCTTTGGGTAAAATAACAAAGGAAAAGAACTTTCAGAGGTGAAATTTCCAAGCTCCAGATGCTTACACATAATCTAAAGTTTTCTAGGTGCCTTAGAATCAGCATCTTCTCTTCAGGAGCCATAGGGTTCAAGTTGCCAAAAACCTAACCCAGGCCCTCATTGTATGATTGGCTGACTTACAATGCAAGTTCAAGTCCCAGCCTCAGAGGTGCTAGCATTTAAAGTGAAGGCACTGACTGGAGAAGAATGTGATCCTATAGTCTGGGCTATGCATGGGAGGACGCTGATGAAGATTGAGAGCACTCAATTCTGGTTCTGATGGGTTTATTTTGCCTGGGGAAGCAGTCTCCTCATAATTAGCAGTAGATGCATTCCCAACCCCACTCTCTTCAGTACTGCATTCTCCACCCTTGTCTGAGGAAAATAATCCTGCATTGTCTATGGAACTTGAAATGACCTTCCCTGAAGGAGATGCCAAACAAGACAATGTTGATGCCCCCCAGTGCCCACTTATCTTTGCCTCTAGAACTATAATCAGTCTCAAGGCTAAGCAGACCCCTAGAGGTGAGGTAGAAAGTGTGATGCATAAGGAAGTGTACTACATTCCCAAAGAATGTCATGAGTTTAGTTAATATAGGTAGAAGTCTGGGGAATCAGTGTGGAAATGGATTTTTTTAGAGTGTGGGATGATGAGGGAAGGAAAATAAAACTAGATTAGGCTGAGTTTATTGATATGGGAACACTGAACATAGGTTCTAGGTTTAATATTGCAGCTCCCACAATTCAAAGGATGTCAAGAGTTTATTTGATTAGTTGGCTGAAGTATGGGTCAAAGGATGGCCTACTGTGAATGAGATGGAACTGCCTGATAGTTCTTGGTTTAATGTTGATGAAGGGACTCAAGAATTCATGGCAATTGGGATGCTGGAGTCGGTTTGTCATGTAAAACCTAATCCTCCACAGTGGGAGGATCCAGAAGATCTACACTTCACTAAAATCATAAGGAACAGATTTAGGAGAAGAGGACCAGCATACTTGAAGAGCCTGTCATTGGTCCTCTGTGTAATACAGAATTTACCATGCATGCTATGAGTGCTGAATTAGATGACCTATACTCAATGTGTCTAACTGGATCCTGGAGTAACAAGGACCAAGTGGAAGCACTGAATTTCCAAAGGCAAGTTGAGTGTACTTACTGTAATGAACAGCATAGGAAAAGCAATGTTCATAATGGTCTGATTCTAGTAGACCTTTGGCACTTGCTGATTAATCATGATGTTCCCAGAAGTTAAATAGATATGAAGCCCACAAAGTTCTTGCTAAATATGTATGAGAAGAAAGATTCTAGAGCAATTAACTAAAACCTGTTTTGAATCATAGCAACAGAGAATCACAGAAATTTCCAGACTTGAGCAAGTTTACAGAGGCCAAGATCCCTTCAGTAGGACCTGGCACCTTAACAGCTAAGCCATCCCTCCAGCCCTCAATGGAGTTTTAACCAAAATCCAATTCAAGGTAGGTCCAGTGGGTCTCCAAACTCATGCTTTTATTCCTTCAGTCCCAGAATATATAATTAGGATGGATATAATTTGCTGTTGGCAGAATCCCCACATTGGGTCCCTGATTAAGAGTTAGGGATATTATGGTTGTAAAGGCCAAATAGAAGCCACTTGATTATAACAGAGAAAATGGTGAATGAAAAACAATATCACATTTTTGTAGGGATTACAGAGGTTAATGTCACCATCAAGGACTTGAAAGATACAGGGGTGGTGGATCCCACCACATCCCCTTTTAATGCTCCTATTTGGCCTGTGCAAAAGATGGACAGGAAAAAAAAATTAAGCCGGGCATGGTGGCGCACACCTTTAATCACAGCACTCAAGAGGCAGAGGTAGCCGGGCGTGGTGGCGCACGCCTTTAATCCCAGCACTCGGGAGGCAGAGGTAGGAGGATCGCCGTGAGTTCAAGGCCACCCTGAGACGACAGAGTGAATTCCAGGCCAGCCTGGACTAGTGTGAGACCCTACCTCAAAAAAACAAAAAATAAAAATAAAAATTAAAAAAAAAGAGGCAGAGGTAGAACCATGAGTTCAAGGCCACCCTGAGACTACATAGTGAATTCCAGGTCAGCCTGAGCTAGAGTGAGACCCTACCTCGAAAAACAAAACAAAACAAAAAGATGGACAGACCTTGGAGAATGACAGTTGATTATCAGAAACTTAATCAGCTGCTGTACCAGATGTGGTTTCTCTACTTGAACAGGTTACCATATCTTCTGATACCTGGTATGCAACTTGCAAATGCTTTCTTCTCTAGACTTGCCCATAAAGGCTACCAGAGCAATTTGCTTTCAGCTGAGAAAGACCGTTTCATCTCAAGGTTATACTAATTTTCTGCTGATGTGTCATAACTTACTTCACAGGAATCTTGATTGCCTGGCCCTTCCACAAAGTTTCCTGCTGATCCATAATATTCATATCATGCTTATTGGGCCAAATAAATAGAATTGGTACAACATATGCAAATCAGAGGTTGGGAAATAAGTCCAGGCCAAATTCAAAGACCTATCTCAGTAAAATCTCTAGTAGTCCAGCAGTGTGGGGAATGCAGAGATATTGCTACCAAGATGAAGGATAAGTTGTTGTACCAGGCCCCTCTTACTAAGAAAGAAGCACAACACAGAAAAAAATCAACTCCTACCAAATCAGAGAGCCAGAGACCCAGAGGCCCCCAACACCTCATCACTGAAGCAGACCAAAAATGAACCCAACATGGCTCAGGGAAATTTTGCGGAAGAGGGGGTGGAAAGAATGTCAGAGCCACATGTTGGGTCGTGATATGCAGAGACATTTATCTTACCCATAACTGTGGGCTAATTCCACAATGCATGACCCATATACCTCAACAAGGAGGGGCCAGGGGGAGGGGGTAGGTCACGGATGAGCCTAATAATGGTACCAAACTGACTGTATTTGCTGAATACAAAACTAATTAATAAAAAATAAATAAATAAATAAAAAGATACCTAAAAGAAAGAAAGAAAGAAAGAAAGAAAGAAGCACACCACTTAGTGGGCCGATTTGGAGCTTCGAGGCAGCGTTTCCTCACTTGGGTATGTTACTCTGCCCCATATACCAGTGGCCCAGAAAGATGCTAGCTTTGAGTGGGGCCTAGAACAGGAAAAGGATCTCTTACAGATCTAAGCTGCTGTGTAGGCTGCTCTTCCACTTGGAATATAAGATTCAGCAGATCCAATAGTACCTGAAGTGTCAGTGGCAGATACTGACGTTTAGGCCCCCAAAGGTGAATCATAGCAGAGGCCCTTGGGATTTTGGAGCAAAGCCCTGCCCTCCTTTGCAGACAAATATTCTGTCTTTGAGAGACAACTCTTGGCTTGCTGTTGAGACTCAGTGGAAACCGAATACTTGTCTATGGAACAGCAAGCTGCAATGCAACCTGAGCTGAGTATTATCTGACCCAGCAGACCATTAAGTAGGACATGCATAGTAGCAGTCCATCACCAAATGGGAAGTGGTACATAGGTGATCAGGCCTTACCAGGTCCTGAAGACATCAGTAAGTTACCTGAAAAGTTGCCCAAATGTCTATGGCTCCCACTCCTGTTACAGTGTCTTCTGTCCCCAAGCATGCACATATGGCATCTTGGAGTGTGCCCTATGATCAATTGATTCAGGGGGAGATGTCTACGGCCTGGTTTAGAGATGGTTCTGCATGATATGCAGGTTCCACCTAGAAGTGGACAGCTGCAGCATTACTACCCTTTTCTGGGACAATCTTAAAGAGCAGTGATGAAAAGAAATCTTGATAATGGGAAGAACTTTGGTAGCAGTACATATGGTGCACTTTGCTTGGGAGGAAAAAATGGCTGGATGTTCAATTATGTACTGATTCATGGGCTGTAACCAGTGGTTTTATAGGTTAGGGACTGGATAGATCTCTCCAATGGACAAAGGATGTAAATGTACTTGTGTCCATATAAATGCTCATCAAAATGTGACCTCAGTAATGAATGGCTTTAATAATCAAGTAGATAAGATTACCTATTCTTTAGATAGTAGTCAACCTCTTTCCCCAGCCATATCTGTCATTGCCCATGAACAAAGTGACCATGGTGGTAGGGATGGAGGTTATAGAAGGGAATATGGACTTCCACTCACCAGGACTGACCTAATTATGGCTGCTGCCAAGTGCTAAATCTGTCAGCATCAGAGACCAACAATGACCCTCTGCCCAGTTGGGGAGAACAGTCCTGGAATTACAGAAACTGATTCTGGGATTTGCTTGCCTAAGAGTGAGCCAGCTGCTTTTTAAAACAGAGTCTAAAGGAAGGAAAACTGACCCATGGAGTCACTTAAACCAAAGGTGAACCCATTGCTTCTGCTGTCATTGTTGCTCTGATGTTTCTGTGGCTGCAGCTTCTACTGACCGGCACTCACTGGTGTTTTAATTGAACAGCAAGAACAGTAATATGTGAAGAATTAGTATTACATGGGCAATGGGCAGGTAACATATGAGTAAGGGGCAAGGAACTTTTTATTCCAAATAATTATTTAGACATTTGTTAAAGGAAGGGATTTAGGGGTATGACCTGTTGGACATACTCCAACTCCATTCACAAATGCAAACACACTAAGCCTACCTGTTGTTTTCAACTGTTCTGTGAGCAATTTATTACTATTATCATGCATTGTCTTCAATGCTGTCAGCATTTTTCAATCATTCACACATTGTTCTGGGTCAGAAGTGCAACTATGTCACTGAGGAAGGAGGACAATGAGCATGGCTTAAGATCAGTTAGCATCTGGAAACATTTCTTGTCAATTTTGGTCTCTGTGCTATTCAGAACAAAGGTAAACTAAGGCAGAGGAAACTTAGCAACCTTGCTTTAAGCAGGCTGATCATGTGGTTGTAAGATTAACTTCAGGACAAGTTAAAATACAGGAATTTAGCAGAAAAGGCATCTAACAGCAATATTCTCAGTAAAGTTATTTGTAACATCCATAAGAGGCATTTCAACAGTTCATTGCCATAATTCAGTCCCATATTCCATTCTTTTTTTCAAAGTCTGATAATTTACTTGTCACCCTTTACAATTCTTATTTTAAAAATATGGAACGCTTCATGAATTTGCATGTCATCCTTGTGCAGGGACCGTGCATTCCAATTTTAGTATATGTGCTGCCAAAGCAAGCACCCATATTTCATTTTTATAGTTCATTGCTACATGCCTCTTATACAGCACCATTCCCTGGGGTGACCAGCCAGTGACCTGGTGGCAAGTTGACTACATTGGGTCACTTCCACCATAAAAGGCAGCACTTTGCACCTTTATTGGAATACTTATTCTTGATATGGATTTGCCTTTTCTATTTGTAATATTTCTGCCAAAACTACTATCCATGGACTTACAGAATGCATTATTTACTATTATAGTATTCCACACAGCATTGCTTCTGGCCAAAGAAGTGTGGAAATGGGCTCATACTCATGGAATTCACTGATCTTACCATGTTTCCCACTATTCTGAAGCAGGAGGCTTGTTACCATGCCAATTGCATAATAGCCTGCAGGGCTGGGGCAGGGTTCTTTCTCCGGAAGAGTATATATGTTCTGAATGAGTGTTCCAATGTATGGTACTGGTTCTCCTATGTTTATAGGAGTCATCGGTCCAGGAATCAAAGTTGGAATTCAACATGGTATCTCTAATGATCACCCCAAGTGACCCACTAGCAAGATTTTTTGCTTCTTGTTCCCATGACCTTATGCTCTGCTGGCCTAGATGTCTTGGTTCCTGATGGGGGAGTGCTTCTGGCAGGAGGCACAGCAAACATTCCATTGGACTGGAAGCTAAAACTTTCCACTGGCCACTGTAGGCTCCTGATATCCTTTAGTCAATAGGCTAAGAAAGGAGTTACAGTGTTAGCCAGGCACATGCCCTCTGAGTGCCTCAAAAGAGATTGATCCAGACTACCAAGGTGAAATTGGACAGCTCATTCACAATGAAGGTAATGTAGATTATGTCCGGAGTTCAGGGGATTCTTTAGAGTACCTCTTGGAGATACCATGCCCCATGATTAATGTCAATGGGAAACTACAACAACCTAATCAAGGCAGGGTGCAGACCCTTTAGTAACGAAGGCGTGGGTCACCCAAGTAAAGAACTAAGACCTGCTGAGGTGTCTCCTGACAGTGGAGGAAATCAAGCATGAGTAGTAGAAGGTAGTTACAAATACAAGATGAGACCACATAACCAGATACAGAAATGAAGATTGTAACTGTGATGAATGTTTCTGGACAATTTGTTTAAAAAAAATGTTTGTACATGTATAAACATGTTTTAAGAGGTTACTTGTGTTTTCTTTCCTCTATTTACTGACTCTGTAATATAATATCAACTGAGATAATATTGGTAATTAAATATTTATTATCATACTTAACTTATGGGATACTAAAACCTAAGAATTACTCAAGGGACATTGCCATCTATTTGTGGGGGAAGAATAATGTGTTTCTGGATGTATATGAAAATATCATATTATTTTAGGTAGGATTATAACCTTGCTATTGTCTTTATTTGGAAATTAAACTTTGACATAAGGAAATGTGGTTTGGTGTCAAGTTAACAAGGGGTAGGTATGTGAATGTTAATTCATATTGCCAGTTTGATTGGATCAGGAATCAAATAATAGATTTGCCTCTTGAGCTAGTCTATTAGGGTGTTTCCAGGAAGGACTGAGGTGGGAAGGTTTTTCCCCAGAGTGGGCAGCCCTTCTAATGGCAACCTGTATATAACGAGGTTCTATGAAAAGACAGTACCTTTTACCTGGCTGCTCTAGCTACTTGCTGGCAAGTGTATTGATCTTATTGCTGCCATGCTTTGTGGATATCAGAACTTAGCTTCTTCAGCCTTCCAATATGTACTGAAGGCCCACAGCTCTCCAAAAATCCTCCAGGCCTTCAGCACCAGGTTAGGACTGTTAAGACATCCAGCCTCATGGAATGAGCAGCTACCAGGGTTCTGTAGACAGCAATTATTGGGCTGCTCAGCCCATATTGTGTAAGCCAATTGTGGTATTTTAAATTTATGCCCTGCAGTAGACTCAAATATTTTATTAAAGTTGTAACTTGGATTTCCAGCTACCTGTCTGGAAGAGGTCTCATTGTAGGTGGATCTTAGGGTCCGACCCTAAGGTGTCTCTGGGGGCAGATCTGAATTCCAGCCTAAGGCATGCAGAATGCTCGAGCTCTTCCTGGGGTTCCCGGAGTGTGCTTGCTTTTGGTGGTGCTGGTGGTGGTTTCTTCTTGTTCTTTTTTTTAAAAGTTTTATTTCTATTTTTATTTATTAGAGACAGAAAGAGGGAAAGAGAGAGAAAATGAGCATGCCAGGGCCTCTAGCCACCACAAACGAACTCCAGACGCAGGCACCACCATGTGCATCTGGCTTATGTGAGACCTGGAGAATCAAACCTGGGTCCTTAGGTTTCGCAGGCAAGCACCTTAACTGCTAAGCCATCCCTCCAGCCCAGTTTCTTCTTTCTCTACTTGGATCTGTGAAAGAGGCCATCCTCTTTTCCCATTATGGAACTTCCCCTGGATCCATAAGCCTCAAATAAATCCCTTTCTCCCATAAACTATGTCTGGTTTGGAGGTTCATCCCAGCAGTGTGAAGCTGATTATGACACCAATCTAATATATCCCCTTCATGATATATATTCAGCATATTGGTTCTGTTCCTCTAAAGAACCCCAACACATTCCACAAATACATGGACACAAGATCTCTCTCCCACCCCAGAGACCTCTGTATCCCCCTCCCTCAGTCATGGTCATCATATCTTATTTATACCCTCTCGCTCTTGTTTACATCTCTTAGAGACTTCCCTCAGGACCTTTCTTGCTCCATACAAAGACCTGTCTTCTACCCCTACACAGGCTTCTGCAACAAAAGCAGATGAAACTCTAGACTGAGGCTGGAAGTCCAGGACAAATGCTCTAGGGCTAATTTATAGGGGAGGAACTGCTTAACTGCAGCTTCACAAGATGGAATGGCACTGCAGAACTGGGTTTGTGAGGACAGGAAAAGGGGCCCTGTTAGGGATTGGGGTAGCATAAACTTTAGGAGCACCCCTTACTGTCATTTTCCTGGGTTTTGATTTCTGGTCTAGGCTTTATTGGATGACCTGAGCCAGGTACATTTCCTCTGAGTGCCTCAGTGTTCTCATCAGTTACAGGAATGACAGAGATTTTTTTCCAAAGGTCCTAGTAAGGATTAGATGGGATGCGAAGAGGAAATGCCACCTCCTCCAGCTCCCACCTTAGTTACATCACACAAGTCGCCTCCCTCACAGTATGATATCCCTTCTCCTCTTCCAGGAAACCCTTAAAAACTGTCCCTTACTCTTACCATGGTTCTAGAGCTTCTTTCACATTTGTATTGGGCTCAATAAACAGTTTGTCTCCAGTTCTCTATCTTGAACCCATAGCCTGACACCTAGAGGGATTTGACAAAATCATTGCCAGGTTCCATCTCCCAAAGTTTCTGATGTAGTGAGTCTGAAGTGTGGCCTCACAATTTGCTCTTTCTTATTAAAAAATATTTTATTTTATTTAAGTATTTGGGAGAGAGAATGGGTGCACCAGGGCCTCCAGCCACTGCAAACAAACTCCACACACATGCACCACCTTGTGCATCTGGCTTAGGTAGGTCCTGGGTCCTAACCTGGGTCCTCTGGCTTTATAGGCAAGTGCCTTAACTGCTAAGCCATCCTTCCATCCCTAATTTGCTTTTCTAACTAAGCCTATTTCCCTCCCACATAACTAAGTGGAATTATTCCCACCCCACTCCACTATAGTACTAGTAACCCAGAACTTCCCTGTCTTTGTTGCAGATTTTTGTACTGTTTTGTGTCCTTTAGCTCATGATCACAAAACTTTAAGAACACATACAATCAAGAGAGAGTATAACAAAAGAGATTTATTGAGGAAAAAAAGGTGAAAAGTCATCAAAATGTTAAGGTATGCATGCTTAGGATTCCTACTGGCATCCAAAGAAGAGATAGAAATAGAAGAAAAGGCCAAGCATGGTGGCACATGCTTTTTATCCCAGCAGTCGAGAGGCAGAGGTAGGAGGATCACTATGAGTTCATGGCCAACCTGAGACTACATAGTGAATTCCAGGTCAGCCTGGGCCAGAGTGAGACTCTCCCTCAAAAAACAAAAAGACAGAAAGAAAGAGAGAGAGAGAGAGAAATAGAAGAAAAGGAAAGGTTAACACTTCTTGAGTTAGAACTCAAAAAAGCAAGCAGGCTTAGTAGTGATAATCTGTCAGCAACTGCTCTGAAGAAGTGGCTTCTGGTGGGTATATGTACATTTTATCATTGATGGGATAACTGTTCTTTAGCATATCTTTAGGTGAAGGATAATAAAGGGTAGTCTCTTGACCAGGTGATTGGTAGGGTCTGTTGGATTACCTGTAAATGGAAGTAACTAAGTCTCCGCCTAGAACCCGAGGACTTTGTTCCTCTGACCAAGAGGAAGTAACTTTTCTCTTAATGAGTCTAAACAAAAGCTCTGATACCTCCACCTTCCTAATTTTCCTATGGTATTTTAAATCTTCATTTTTCCCTCACTCCCAGTACTAATGTTAGGCATACTAGGACCAATAATCTAATCATCAAACCCTGATGATCTTGTAGACTGTAAAGATCTAAGCATCAAGTCCACTACCAAAGATCCCTTGTCCTATTGGGGGGGGGGGATTCGTCAGGTAGCCAGTTACAGGACCCAAAGAGGAAACACCTTCCTGCCTGCTTCAGCAGAACCAGAGTTCAGCATCTGATCCAGCCTGTCCAACCAGCTCTCGCTCCTGACTACTCAAGTGTGCTGACTTCTTCCTAGTCCAGACCAATCAGCTCTCTCTCAGACTAACCTGAGCCTGGGGGTAAAGCGCACCACAATAAGATTATAAATAGATGCTTACAAGCTGGGCCTGGCATCTTTTTGGCTGTTCACCTCTCCTGAACTTCCAGGTCTCTGCTCTGGTAAGCTTCTCCCTTGCCCCCTTGTCTGGGAGGGAGACTAGCCTAGAGTATGCTGGTCTGAAATTAGTTGGGCAGGGGATCCCTACTCCCATGTGAGTTCTGTACCATCTCCTGCCTTCCACATGGTAGGAATTCTCTGTACTTTTGTTCTCTTTCCTTCTCTTAATCTAATAAAATCTCCCTACGTCTTACCCTCTTGCCTATGGATTTTAATTGTTTAAATTCATAAGACTAGGATCTATGGACACCCCAAATTTATTGGTGCATTGGCATATTGGTACATTGGCAAAGAACCCCAACACTGCCATTGCACTATGAGTGGAGTAAAGATGCCAGTGAACAAGTTTTTCTTCTCCAGCTCTGCTAATTGCAGTCAGAATGAAGAATCTAGAAATATAAACCCTTCAAATATTAGATCCATGAGGAAAGGATCATTCTTCTGTCCAATTTATTTAGGCTCTTGAGTGCCCAGCACGTAGTAGGAACTCACTTGATTATTGAATGACTGAACTCTTTGATCCAGCAATCTCAATTCAAAGAATATACAATTTAGCAGCATATGGTAGTACATGCCTAAACTTCCAGCACTCAAGGATCATTGACACAAAACACATAGCTCCCATTGTAAAGATGTTGCTGTCTAGGGGTCAGATTCATTTTCTCCACCAATTAAAGAATTGGGGCTGAAGAGATGGCTTAGTGGTTAAGGCACTTGCCTGAAGAGCCAAAGGACCCAGGTTCAATTCCCCAGGACCCATGTAAAGCCAGATGCACAAGGTGGCACAAGCATCTGGAGTTCATTTGCAGTGACTAGAGGCCCTGATATGCCTATTCTCTCTCTCTCACACACACACACTCAAATAAATAAATAAATAAAAATAAAATATTTTTAAAAAAGGAATAAAGAGGCCAGAAAAAGTTTAAAGGTAAAGCAGAACAAAGCTCATTTAAATTGAAAGTAAGAGGCAGTAAAACACAGACTCCTCCTGGGAATAGGAGACATGGAAACTATAATTTACCACCCACACAAATGCTGAACCTTTATTGACTGCAGGAAACCTCCCCATCTCAGTGTCCTGACTGGTCATCTCAAACAGACAATGGCATTGATTGGTCCATAATATATCATATACTGAGCAGGTCTCAGAAATACCACCAAGTAAGACCACCAGAAGGAAAATTTACCCATGCAGGGAAGAAGAATATGGAAGTTAGTCACCTTCTCTGCCATCTTAGGTCACCATCTTGAGACATAATACTTAAAGAATAAAGCCGTTTACCTACGGATCTTTCTTCCTATCTGTCTACTAAGCAGGGAAATCTACTTAGCTCCTATGATCCCTGTGGTGGTTTGACTCAGGTGTCCCCCATAATCTTATGTGTTCTGAATGCTAGGTCCCCAACTGGTGGAAATTTGGGAATTGGAGCCCCTGGAGGCAATATATTGTTGGGGGTGTTATAGCCAGCTTCCCCTCATCAGTGTTTGGCACACTCTCCTGCTACTGTTGTCTACCTGATGTTGCCCAGGAGGTGATGCCCAGCCTCTGCTCATGCCATTGTTTTCCCCTGCCATTGTGGAGCTTCTCCTCAAGTCTGTAAGCCAAAATATACCCTTTCCTCCCATAAACTGCTTTTGGTTTGGTTAAATATATATATATATATATATATTTATATTTATATTTATATTTATATTTATTTGGGGCTGGAGAGATGAATTAGCTGTTAAGGCACTTGCCTGTGAAGGCAAAGAACCAAGGTTTGATATCCCAGAATCCACGTAAGCCAGATGCACAAGGTGGCACATGCATTTGGAGTTCATTTTCAGTGGCTAGAGGCCCTGGTGTGCCCATTTTCTCTCTGTATCTGCCTCTTTCTCTGTCTCTCTCTCAAATAAATAAATATAGTTTTTAATTTTTTTATTTATTTGCAAACAGAGAGAGAAGATTGACAAATGGAGAGAATGAGCTTACCAAGGCCTCCAGGCACTGAAAATGAACTCCAGATGCATGCACCAATTTATGCATCTGGATTTACATGGGTACAGGGAAATCAAACCTGGGTCCTCAGGCTTTGCAGGCAAACACCTTACCTCTAGCCAATGGTTGGGTTCTTTGCGCAGCAACCTGAAACTGACTGCAACAGTCCCTCAAATAATAAGAGATAGTTTCTTCTGGAGCCAAATATGAATGACCCTGGCCAAGAACACAGGTTCAGGTCACCCCAAATTCCATTTTCTAGGAACAGACAGCCTATGTCATATTATCAGGGAGGGAGTAGAGAGACAACAGCATGTGGGGCCAAGATAAAAATATCAAGGCCTGCTTTCAGTGACACACTTCCTCCAGAAAAGATTCCATCTCCTAAAAGTTCTATAGTCTTACAGCACCACTAGGTGGCAATTAAATATTCAAACACATGAGTCTATGGGGCATATTATACATTCAAACACCACATTCTGCTGCTGGGAACAATAGAATCATGACTCTCTCATGATGCAAAATGTATTCAGTCCAACTTTAAAAGTCCCCATAGTTTTTACCAGTCCCAACACTGTTCAAAAGTTCAAAGTCTTGGGTTGGAGGATGGCTTAGCAGTTAAGGTGTTTGCCTGCAAAGCCAAAGGACCCAGGACCCATGTTAGCCAGATGCACAGTATGGCGCATGCATCTGGAGTTCGTCTGCAGTGGCTGGAGGCCCTGGCATGTCCATTCTCTCTCTCTCTCTCTCCTCTTTCTCTCTGTCAAATAAATAAAAACAAAATAAATATTTTTTTAAAGTTCAAAGTCTTAAGGCAATCTCTTAATGGTGAGCCTTGTAAAAATCTAAATACAAGCTACATGCTTTCAACATATAATGGAAAAGCATACATATTTCCATTCCTAAGGGAGGAATAGAAAAAAGAAAAGATTAGATTAGACCAAAACCCAACAGGGAAAACATCAAATCCTTTATCTCTGTCTCATATCTAGGGCTTGTGATGAAATCCTCTGAGTTTCAAAAGGTCTAGGTAACCTTACCTCTCCAGCTGTGTTGTCTATAGTCTGTCTCATGGTACAGATCCACCCTGAGCCTGCAACTTTTCTTGGCAGATGTTCTATGGTCCTGGTACCTCTAACATCCCAAGGTCTCCATTGCAACTTGGGGGCCACCAGTGGCCTCACAGAACCTTGTGTAGGCTTTGATCTTGCCTCAGCAGATCTCTGGAA
The DNA here is from genome assembly GCA_036346955.1 of Dipus sagitta. Lineage (NCBI taxonomy): Eukaryota > Metazoa > Chordata > Mammalia > Rodentia > Dipodidae > Dipus > Dipus sagitta. The sequence goes on along the minus strand of CM070776.1, from coordinate 54,306,688 downwards.
CCATGGTGAAATACTTCATGACCACCTCAATCTTGTATCATTTATTCTTCCAAAACTAGTACCACATAGGTGGTGATGCCAAGTTCTGCTACCAGGTCAGGATAAAACATGGTGCCCATGAAGCACAGCTGTAGCAACTTCTGTATGCTGACCTTAGAAAGCAGAGACCTCCTTCAGCATTCTTCCCTCAGGTATTTTCCTTTCAAAGAATTCACATTTTTACTATTTAGCACTTTCAATAGGTTGCATCTTGCCCTCAGTGCATACTTCCTATTATCCCAGTGCAGAGGGGTTTTATTATCTTTAATAGTGATATTTGACAATTACAGCCAAAGCAGCTAGAGGTTCTATGTCTGGGACTTAAAATTTGCTCACATTTTTCCTGTGTCAAATGTTATATATTTATAACTTTGTGCTCTGTACTTTGCACTCTTTCATTATAAATCTGAATAACAGCACCTAAAAAATCCATGTCATAGGCTCAATGTTTTGTGCCTTGAAAGTTACTCTGCCAAATACATTAGTCCATTAGCGTTTAATTCAACTTTACTCAAGTTCACAGAATACTGGCAGAGTGTAGTCATTTTCTTTGCCAGAATATCACATGAACTGCCTCTAGCTCAGTTTTTTAAATTTTTTTTTGTTTATTTATGAGCGACAGACAAAGAGACAGATAGAGAGAGGGAGAGAGAGAATGGGCGTGCCAGGAAGACTGAAACCAACCTACTATAGTCCATGGTGGGAGATAGATGCCAGAGGCAGTTTGGGAAGGGGGAAGGTCTGACATTGATGCATGCCAAAAAGTTTAGATGGCAAGATGCTCAGCTCAATTAGTAAACCTTAGGGTGGGTTGTGGCTTCATCCTGTGTGGCTAGGAGCCAATATCATCACCTGAAGACAAGTGCGGGGTATGATAAACCCAAGCTTCAACAGTGTCATTTCTGTTTAGCATTGCTTTTTCTATTGGTGGTCATTTGTGTATCCATATGAAAGTTAGGATTCTTTTTTCTAGTTACATGAACAATGCATTGAGAATTTTGATAAATACTGCATTGAATCTGTATATTACTTTTGGCAATATCACCATTTTCATAACATTAATTCTACCAATCCAGGAACATGGAAAGTTTTTTTTTCTATCATCTGGTTTTCGTCTCCCTGGTGAGGTTTATTCTTAGGTGGTTTATTTAAATTTTTAGTATATTTTATTTATTTATTTATTTGAGAAAGAAAGAATGGGCTGCCAGGGCCTTCAGCCACTGCAAACAAACTCCAGATGCATGCACCCCTTGTGCATCTGACTTACCTGGGTACTGGGTCCTTAGGGCTCGCAGGCAAACACCTTAACTGCTAAGCCATCTCTCCAGCCCCTATTTTAAATTTTGAATCTATTGTGAATGTAGCATTTTTCCCTAGGTTCTTTCTTAGCAAGTTTGTTATTGACATATAGGAATTTTGCATGTTGATAATGTATTCTGAAGCATTATTTTTTTTTATAATTTTTTTTATTTTTTTTTGTTTATTTATTTATTTGACAGCAACAGAGAGAAGGAGGCAGAGAGAGAAAGAGAGAGAGAGAGAGAGAATGGGCACGCCAGAGCTTCCAGCCTCTGTAAACGAACTCCAGATGCGAGCGCCCCCTTGTGCATCTGGCTAACGTGGGTCCTGGGGAATTGAGCCTTGAACCAGAGTCCTTAGGCTTCACAGGCAAACGCTTAACCGCTAAGCCATCTCTCCAGCCCTGAAGCATTATTTAAAGTATATATCATCTAAACATTTTAGTGGAATCTGTAGGCCCTTTTAAATACAGAATTATGTATTCTGAAGCATTATTTAAAGTATATATCATCTAAACATTTTTAGTGGAATCTGTAGGACCTTTTAAATACAGAATTATGTCATCTAAAATAAGGATAATTTGAATTCTTTCTTACCTATGTGTATTATCTTATATCTTTCTCTCATTTTTGTTCTGCCTAAGACATTTAGCACTATATTGAATAAGAATAAAGAGAGCAGGCACACTTGTATCCCTCCAGATTTTAGAGGAAATGCTCTGAATTTTTCTCCATTCAGTTCAATGTTGGCTATAAGTTTGTTATATATTCCTTATTATGTTGAAGTATGTTCTGTATGTTCTTAATTTCTTCAGGACTTTTATCATGATGGCATATGGAAATTTATCAAATGCCTTTTCAGCATCTATCAAAATGATCTTATGATTTCTGTTCTGAAATCCATTTATACATCTTATTTCATTTATTTCTGCTTATCTTAAACCAACCTTAAATCCCTAGGGGAGGGAAAAAACAATGACATATGATCTTCAAGTGTTCTGGAACTCATTTTCAAGTATCTGCCTGGGAAATGATACACATGTTCATCATGGATTTTGTGTGTGTGTGTGTGTGTGTGTGTGTGTGTGTGTGTGTGTGTGTGTAGTTTTCAGAGTAATGCTGGCATCATAGAATGAGTTTGGTACTTCCTTCTCTTTCTATTTTGTTGAACAGTTTGAAAAAAACATTACTATTACATCTTCCTTAAAAGATTAACTCTGACAGAGTACTGGATGACTCACCAAAGGTTGATGGTAAGATCCTACTGCCGAAGACACCATATGCTATTGGGACGGAACATGGAGCGACCTGGCTGGAAAACTGGAAGAGAGTCAGTCCCCAGACAGCTTATCTAATGCAAGAAGGTGTCACATGAATGACTGGGGGAAAACAACCAACATCTTTCTAAGCAACTCGTGGTCTAAGCTACTCAGCAGCAAACAACCTGACATGATGCTCACACAATTGCAATAGTGGTGTACAGCATCTGGAGTTTGTTTGCAGTGGCTAGAGGCCCTAGTGTGCCCATTCTCTCTCTCTCTCTACCTCTCTCTCTCTCTCAAATAAATAATAAATAAATATTTTTTTTTACAAAAGAGCTTGATAGCATTGAGCAGTGAATCTGTTTTATCCTGGACTTCTTTATGGAGATACTTTTATTAACTACTTCATTGTTTATTATGGGTCTCTTTAAACTGTTTATATCATCTGGAATGAATTTTGGTAAGTCGTATTAGTTTGGAAATATATTTATTCCTACTAGGCTTTCCAGCTTCCTAGAATATAAACTTTCATAGTATTCCCCAATGTTCCTATGGATTCCATTAGAGTCTATTACAATAACTCCTTTTTCATCTATAATTCCATTAATTTGGGTCTTTCTTTTCTTTCTGTTCATTTGATCAGGGTTTTGTTATTTGTTTATTTTTTTTTAATTTTTTTTGCTTGCTTGTTTATTTATTTGAGAGCGACAGAGAGAAGGAGGCAGAGAGAGAGAGAGAGAGAGAGAGAGAGAGAGAGAAAGAATGGGCGTGCCAGAGCTTCCAGCCTCTGTACACGAACTCCAGATGCGTGCGCCCCTTGTGCATCTGGCTAACATGGGTCCTGGGGAATTGAGCCTCAAACCGGGGACTTTAGGCTTTCCAGGCAAGCGCTTAACTGCTAAGCCATCACTCCAGCCCTGTTTATTTATTTTTTGAGGTAGAGTCTTTCCCTATCCCAGGCTGACCTGGAATTCACTATGTAGTCTCAGGGTAGCCTTGAACTCATGGTGATCCACCTACCTCTGCCTCCTGAGTACTGACATTAAAGGTGTGTGCCACCACACCTGACTGGGTTTGCCAATTTTGTTAACCTTTTCAATTAAAAAACTTTTTGTTTTACTGATTCTATGTATAGTTCTTTTATTATCTATTTACTTAATTTCTATTCTTATCATAATTATTTCTAATAGTCTACTGCTTTAGGCTGCAGCATACTGTTTTTGGAAAAATTATCCCTCATAAGAGAAGGAGAAAATACACTTTCCATGATAAATAAGCTAAATAAATTTATGAGCACTAAGCCACCCATACAGAGAATTCTGGATGGAATATTTCACATCAAAGAGAAGGATAAACACAGTCAAGAAGAGACAGGAAGGAAAAACAATAATCAATGTTATAATAGTTGTTTAGCAAATGAAGACCAAAAACAACTACAAAATCATCAACATGAAAGGAATTAGCTCACACATTTCACTAATAACTCTGAATATTAATGGTCTCAATTCCTCTATCAAAAGACACAGACTGGATCAGAAAACAAGACTCATCCTTTTGATGTCTTCAAGAAACTCACCATCAAAGACAGACACTTTTTTACAGTAAAATGACAGAAAATAATATTTCAAATAATTAGAACCAAGAAACAAGCAGGTGTGGCTATTCTAATATATGACAAAATAGACTTCAAACCAAAATTAATCAAAAGAGTTAAAGGCCGCTTTATACTGATCAAGGGAGAAACCAACCTAGGGGACATTGTAATTCTACACATATACACAACAAATACAGGGGCAACTAATTTTACAAAACTAACTCTGTTAGATATAAAAACCAGATAAGGGGCTGGAGAAATGGCTCAGTACTTAAGGCACTTGCCTGCAAAGCCTAACAACCCTGGTTCAATTCCCCAGTACACACATAAAGCCAGATGCACATAGTGGCACATGCATCTGGAGTTCATTTGCAGTAGCTAGAGGATTTGGTACTCCCATTCTCATTCTCTCTCTCCTTGCAAACAAATAAATAAAAATATTTTTAAATCATATAAATCAACCAAGCATGGTGGCACATGCCTTTAATCCCAGCACTCAGGAGGCAGAGGATCACCATGAGTTTGAGGCTACCCTAATACTACATAGTGAATTCCAGGTCAGCCTGGGCTAGAGTGAAACCTTACCTCGAAAAACCAAAAAAAAAAAAAAAAAAGAATAAATAAATAAAAATCATATAAATCAAAACACAATAATAGTGTGTGACTTCAACACCACACTCTCACTAATAGGTCATCTGGAGAAAAAAAATAAGCAGAGAAACATTGGAATTAAATGGCATCATAGAGAAAATGAATCTAACAGACATTTACAGAACATTTTATCCAAACACTGCAAAAAACATTCTTCTCAGCAATCCATGGAACTGTTTCTAAAATAGATTACATATTAGGACACAAAACAAGTCTCAAGACATTTAAGATAATTGAAATAAATTCCTGTGTTTTATCTGACTATAATGCAATAAAACTAGAAATTAGCAACAAGAAAAACCACTTAAAATACACAAACTCTTGGAGATTAAACAACACACCATTAAATCATTGATGGCTCTTTGAAGAAATCAAGAAGGAAATCAAAAGGTTCTTAGAACCAAATAAAAATGAAAATACAAGACAAATCCTATGGAACACAATAAAGGCAGTTCTTAAACTCAGAGATATAAAACTTTGGAGCTAGAATCCACATATGATAGAGAACATGTAGTGTTGTTTTTATGTTTTTTTCTGGGCCAGGGTTACCTCACTCAATGTAATAAATTACATTTCCATCTATTTTCCTACAACTTTAATAGTTCCATTTTTATAGCTGAAAAGTTTTCACTATGTATATGTACCACATTTTCATTATCCATTCATCTAAGCTGATTCAATATTCTAGTTATTGTGAATAGAGCAGCAATGAACATGGATAAGCAGATTTCTCTATCCCAGGATAATGAATCTTTTGGTTATATACCCAAGACTGGTGTTGCTGGCTCCTATGGTAGATCTATGAATAGATCACTGAGAAATCTTCACACTGAATTTCATAGTGGCTGCACCAGATTACACTACCACCAACAGTGAATAAAGACTCTATTTTCTTTTCCCACATCCTTGTCAGCCCTTCTGATTGGAGTAAAATGGAATCTCAAAGTAATTTTAATATATATTCCCCTGATGGCTAAGGATGTTAGCACTTTTAAAATTTGTATTAGCCATTTGTATGTCTTTTTTAAAGAACTCTATTTAGTTCTTTTGCCCATTTTAATTGAGCTATTTATTTTATTTCTTTTTTTTTTTTTTTTGAGGTAGAGTCTCACTCTAGCCCAGGCTGACCTGGAATTCACTATGGAGTCTCAGGGTGGCCTTGAACTCACAGCAATCCTCCTACCTCTGCCTCCCGAGTGCTTAATTGAGCTATTTTTAAATGTTGTTTAGATTTTCAGTTCCTTGTATATTCCAGATATTAATCCTCTGCCAGCTGTATGGCTGGGAAAAGATTTTCTACCGTCCTGTAGGCTGTCTCTTTACTTAGTTAACCATTTCTTTTGCTATGCAGAAGCTTATTCATTTCATAAGGCAACATTTGTCAATGGGTGGCCTTATTTTCTGAGCAACCTGAGTCCTATTTGCAAAGTCATTACATAAGCCTATATTTTGTTGGGTACTCCCTAATTGTTGCTCTAGTCATTTCAGTTTCAGGTCTAACATTGAAAATGACACAAAAGTGATATCTAAACAACTTAGCCAGATGTGGTGGAGGACACCTTTAGTCCTAGCACTCAGGAGGCTGAAGTAGGAGGATCACTGTGTTCAAGAACAGTCTGGTGCTACAGAATGAGTTCCAGGTGAGCCTGGTCTAGAGTGAGACCCTTTTTCAAGAAACAAAAACTTCCCCAGGGCAGAAGTTACAACTTAGTAGTGAAAGTCTTGTGTAGCATGCATGAGTGCAGGAGGCATGAGCTCCAACCCCAGTATCACAGAACAAAATATAAAATAATAATTCCCAGATAAATAATGGGTATAGCTGTTTATAACCCATTAAATGAGAATCCACAAATCTGTACAATTAAATTGGCAAAATAAAGAATAGTATGGTGGTGAACACCTGTAATCCCAGCACTTGAGAAGCTTAAGGCAAGATAATTTCAAGTTCTAGGTCAACATGAGTTAACATAGTAAGACCTTGTCTCAAAACAACAAAACAGGACTTGTCAAAATGGCAGACTCATAACCAAGCTAGAGCTCTGGGGATGAAATCAGAAGGCAGGGAGAACCAAGGACAATCAATATAAGAAAAAAAAAAACCTAGAAAACTGTAAAGTTCGGGGTGAAAAAGATACAAAGTGCTATCATGTATCAAAAATGCACAGGAACAAACCTGAAGGAGCTTCCACTGGCCAATTATGAGACAATATGAACAATGAACAGAATGATTGTGATAGATTGAAACACAACAAATATATTTGCAAACATTAGTTCACAATAACATGAAAAGCAAGTGGCACCAGAACAAAAACACCATCCTCATTCTGAATCATTAGAAACAATTCAGTTATCAAACACTCCTGAATATTGGCATTTACAATGGCATCACTCTCATTGGCAACAGAGAAACACAGCCCACCACAGTTGCCAACTCATTGGCAACAGAGAAACACAGCCCACCACAGTTGCCAACAGCCTGAGGCATTCTCTAAACCTTATGGACCTTTACTCAGGTAAAGTCAGATCCTTGATTATTCCATAGGAAATAATTTCAGGATGAACCAGAGTGAAGCAAAGTTTGCAAATTTATTAAAAATTATTATGTAAATTTAGCTAGATAGACATGCAGGAAAAAGATAGCATATCCTCCTCCCCAAATATGACAACTATGAACTCCTGGAGAGTATCTTAGGTATCTTTACATCAGATAGATAAATGATGATAGATAGATAGATGATAGATGGTGTATGTGTGTGTCCTATTCTAAGTTACATTTCTCAAAGCATGTAATTTACAACAAGGTTTAAAGATTAAACAAAGTTTGAAATTTAAGTAGTTAAAAGGTTAAAGTAAAATATGAACTGGTTTACTTATTTTTAATCTTAAGAATTTTCTTTTAAAAAAGAAATTACAAGATGGTTTAAAATGAGCCGGGCGTGGTGGCGCACGCCTTTAATACCAGCACTCGGGAGGCAGAGGTAGGAGGATCGCCGTGAGTTCGAGGCCACCCTGAGACTCCATAGTGAATTCCAGGTCAGCCTGGGCTAGAGTGAAACCCTACCTCGAAAAACCAAAAAAAAAAAAAAAAAAAAAAAAAAAAAAAAAAAAAAAAAAAAAAGATGGTTTAAAATGAGGTGGATTGTTATAAATTTAGGTATGAAAGAAGTATGCTAACCTGGTAAAACTCAAGCTACAACATTCTGACCCTAAGTAATCATAGTTAATTTGTTGTTTTAACACCCTTGTTTGAGATATCTTTAGGAAACACACATTATCTCTGCTGACAATTTTGGACTTTATCAGTTAGTTGTGCTGAAGTTTCTTAATTCTCAGACAACAAGAAAAGCAAATTAGATTTATTTCTCATATCCCCTTAATTTCCTCTAGTTTTCAATCCTGTTTCAAAGATTTAACATTGATTTTGTCTTTCTTTTGTAAGCCATATTTGGGGGTATAGAGGAATCTAGTACCCCAAGTTGATGGAGAGCTGTATTTATTTATAAAGTCATTTTATAAGAGTTAATAAAAAGTCTAGTTAATAATAGAAGTATAGCCAGGTGTGGCAGTATATACCTATAATCTCAACACTTGGGAGGCTCAGACAGGAGGATCACTGTGAGTTTATGGCCAATTTGAACTACATAATGAATTCTAGGCCAGGCTGGGCTACAGAATGAGACATTATCTCAGACAACAAAATGAGGAAGAGAAGGGAATGAAGAAAGAAGGGAGGGAGGGAGAAAAGTGAGAGAATGATCCTACCTTGTAAGTTCTAATAAAGTAATTGGTTCAGGTAACAATCATCAATAAGTAAAACCATGAGATAACAAATTGATGGGGAAATCTACCATGGAGGGATCAGGCTATTTCCACCTTGACCTACTGATGAGTCTTAACATCATTAAAAGAAAGGCTATTAGATATTGTGTGCCACCTGCTATGACAAAATAGGAATCTCACAGTACCATCTGAGTGTTCTTGCAAAATAAGGAGGAGGAGGAGTAACACAAACATAAATGTAATAGAATCCTGAGTGAACTTCCATCTCCAAGAAAACTGCAGAGTAAAGAACATGTTAAATACCACCACCAAATAGCAAACCTGCAACTCTTCTACAGGACATCTGAGTGGCATAAAACAAAAAGTAGGAAGACCTGCTCTAGAGTAAGAGACATATTGAACAATTCAGTGTGTTCCCGTTAGAATAAACTCACTGCAATAACACATTTGATAGCCTGACGTGGTGGCATGCATCTGAATCCCAACAGTCTGGAGGCTGAGGCAGGAGGATCACCACAAGTTCCAGGCCAATTTGGACTACATAGTGAGTTCCAAGCCTGCCTGGGCTACAGAGTGAAACCTTGTCTCAAACAAACAAGTAGACATTTTAGGATCTGGGGAGATGGCTCAGGGGTAAAGTGCTTGTCATGGAAGCATGCAGACCTGAGTTTGGATCTGTAGCACCCATGTAAAATGTTGGGCATAGTGACATATGCCTTTAATCCCAAAGCAGGGAGGTAGAGACTAGGAATCTTTGAGGCTTAGTGGATAACTAGTCTAGCTGATTTGGTGAATTCTAGGTTGAGTGAGAGACCCTATATTAAGGAATAAATTGGAGAGCGACTGAGGAACATATCTGATGTCAACCTCTGGCCTTCACACACAGGAACATGCAGATGTACCCATACATACACATGTGCTCTTATAACCCATGCAATCATGCATACACACACCATACACACAAAAAAATAAATCACCTCATTATAAAAGAAATAGGACAGTTGTGGACTTAGTATTATTAGACATTACCAAAGAATTGTTGCTATGTTTGAATATAATAGTAGGATTAAAATATTACTTTCAGGGGCTGGGATATGGCTCAGTGATCAAAGCATTTTCTGCACAAGCATGACAGTTTGAGAGGGCCTGATTTTCCCTGAGTTCAATTCCCTGGAACCCATGTAAACAGGTGGGTGTGGCCACACACACACCTATAACCTCAGTCCTGTGGGGAGTAGAGATTGGAGAATTGCTGGGGCTTATTGGCCAGTGAGTCTGACTGAAAATGGCAGTTCTGGGTTTAGTAAGAGAGCTTGTCTCAAGGAAACACTTGGAAGAATGATAGAGGACATCCATCGTTCTCCTTTGGCCTTCACATGTGTGCACACACACATACTACACACACTCAAAAATATGGCTTCTTATAACTATATGCTAAAGTATACAGGGGTATAATTTACTGTCTGAGATTTGTTTTGAAATAATTCAGCAAAAGAAAAACTTGCAATCAATGACAAATATAAAATTGTATTGATTGTCTAACCTGGGTAGTGTGTATGTGTGTAGAGTCACGGTATACTTTCTGTATGTTTGAAATGTCCATAGTTTAAAATTTTAAAGTTTCTTAAAGAATGAATAGGGACCCTTTCTCTAAGAAAATTTTAAGAGTAAATTAGAAAGAATTTTTATCCAAGCCTGAAGTGAAAAAGCCTTGTTTAGATTCAGTAACTAGGACAGTTAAAATGGGTAAGAAATGTACCAAATCATTCTCAGCTGTTTATATGCCAAGTATAAATTTATGATAGGAATATATTTCTTTCTTTAAAAAAAAGAATCAATAATGCTAGAGGTTCCAGTACTATCAGTATTCTATTTCTTGAGCTAAGCACTGGTTCAGTGAATGTTCATTTTATATATTAATCTGTATCTATAAGTCTTTTAAAAATGTTTTTAAAATTCTTTGTGAGAGAGAGAGAGACCCCATGTGTGTGTGTGTGTGTGTGTGTGTGTGTGTGTGTGTATGGGCATGCCAGGGCCTCCTGCCACTGCAAACATGAACTACAGATATATGCACCACTTTGTGCATCTGGCCTTACTCGTATACTGGAGAATCAAATCCAGGCCATCAAGCTTTGTTAAGCAAGTGCTTTTAACCACTGAGCAACCTCCTCAGCCCCTGTATCTATAAGTCTTAACATTTCCATCTATAATTCTACTTCATAATTTAAAATTTTGAATTTTTTAAAGTAGAATTGAAGCCAGTGTAATGACTCATGCCTGTAATATCAGCACTTAGGAGGGTGAGGTAGGCAGGTTGCCATGAGTTCAAGGCCAACTTGGTCTACATAGTAGATTCAGGACAACCTGGGCTACAGAGGGAGACCCTGTCTCAAAATGAAAAAAAAAGTAGAATTAAATATAAAATATCACACTCTCAATTTGGGTAAGCACAATTGGTCAAAGCAGACCACAACAGCCTCACAAAACTTCTCTGCCATACTGATGGTAGACTACCATCATTTCAGAGAAAAGCATGGGAAGGAATGAGAACCTTCCTAAATCTTGAAAGCATGTTTATCACTCTGCCTGCTCAGAGTGATAAAAAGAGGAGCACAGGCAGAAGGAAAATAAAGCTCTTGAATTTCTAGAACACTTGTATGGATTAAAAATGTGAGACTGGGGCTACAAACATATGGTTCAGTTTCCCCTCTTCTCCCACTACCACTTGCATGCTGATTTCTATGTTCTCATCTCAGAGACAGGCCTTTAGTTGAACCTTTCATCCCCACTACCATGGAAAGATTCTGTTTCTGGGACATGGATGAGTGGGAAGCTTATGCCCAGTGAGTCTTTTCTGCCTTCTGTGAAAGCTATTTCTTCCATCCCTCTTCTTCACTCTCACTCACAACCTCACCAGACAACCCTATATCTTGAGGGCCCATAAGGTTACAGGAGGAGGCTGAGGGCAAACTGAGATAGCAGAAGCTCAGGTCAGATTTATGTGAGAATTGCAACTCCATCACTTTTAGAAGATTATCCATTGCTAAAATTCATTAATATAGGGCTGGAGAGATGGCTCAGTAGTTATGGCATTTGCTTACAAAGCTTGCTAGCCTGGGTTTTGTTCTCACTTAGAGCCAGATGAATATTAAGTGGTACATGCATCTGGAGTTTGTTTGCAGTAGCAGGAGGCCCTGGTATGTGCCCATTCTTTCTCTCTCCTTGCAAATAAAGAAAAAAAGTTAAAAATTCACAAATAGGGCTGGAGGGATGGCTTAGCAGTTAAGGTGTTTTCCTGCAAAGCCAGAGGACCCAGGTTCAATTCCCCAGGTCCCACGTTAGCCAGATACACAAGGGGGTGCATGTGTCGAGTTCATCTGCAGTGGCTGGAGGCCCTGATGCATCCATTCTCTCTCTCTCTCTCTCTCCCTCCCTCCCTCTTTCTCTGTCAAAAAAATTACATCTCAGATAAGGGGGCTCCCAATTATATAGAACACTAAAAGGTATAAAGGGTCACCCCACTCATATATTTAGATAGATCCTCAAAACTAAAATTCAGCAAAAGCACTTCCAAGCTAAATTATATCAGAGACCAACTGGATTGAACAAATATTTATAGAATATTCCAACCAACAGATAGGGAAGATGTCGGGAACCATGAAGACCTCCCCCTCCTCAGCTCTCCGCCACTAACCTTTGGCTGACTTCCTGCCTGCCTTTCCTGCAAGATTGAAACAAGCAGCTGCCTGAAGGCTTGCCAAACAGGATGTGTGCAAACCAAATTTAACTGTCACAAGACAGGCTTGAGTAAATCAAGCGTTGCCGTCTTGCCCCCACCTTCACTCTGATCAAACAAGTAGTCATGGCCATGATATAGAACAGACTTAAGAAAACATTGGATACAGGAAATTCCTATGGGTTTAACAGTTACTCAGGAAGAATTTTGTGTGCGCATACTCTTGGGAACTAATCTGTGAAAACAACTTATCTTGCATACCATCGAAATGTGTACGTGCAGAACATGTCAGTGGTCCCATACCATCGAAATGTGTACGTGCAGAACATGTCAGTGGTCCCTGACCACTTCCCTTGTGCAATGTGATACCACAAAAGACTGTCTTGGCAACTACTGATTGGACGCCCCTCTCTCACTCCTCCTTCTCTTCCCCTCACCCTTTCTTCCTGCCTCCAACTGCATAAAAGGCTTCGCCCCCAGAAATAAAGTGCCTCAGACCTCATCCCTTGTCTGGAGTCATCCCTTCCCTACTAACCTTTTGCTTCCACAGGTACTCAGGAGAACTACACCCACCACGTTGTGCGGCAACCTCAGGGACAGCTTCGACTGCTGGCCAGTTGGAGCTAGGAGCCCCTAACGGGGTTCCCCCTTTTTTGGGAGCCGCAGGAATACACATTCTTGTCAGTGGTAGAAGTTTCTCCAAAACTGAACATATCATAGGCTACAAATTGAGCCCTTATCAAATACAAAAAGTCAATATAATTCCTTGTATCCTATCAGATTACAGTAATATAAAATTAGATATCAGCATGATAATCTTGAGAAACTACACAAATACTTGTAGACTAAACAATAAACTTTTTCTTTTCTTTTCCAGTTTTTTGAGGTAGAGTCTCACTGTAGCCCAGACTAACCCAGAACTAACTATGTAGCCCAGGCTGGCCTCAAACTCACAGTGATCCTCATTACCTCAGCCTCTGGAGTTCTGGGATTAAAGGTGTGAGCCATCACGCCTGACAAGAGCAATACATTTTGAATGAATAATAGATCATTGAAAAAATCATGGAGGAAAATTTAAAATTTCTAGAAACAAATGAAAATGATAACACAACTTACTAGATCCTCTGGTATATAGTAAAGGCAGTTTTAAAGAGGAAAGTTTAGAGCTATAAGTGATAACAATTCAGAGAGATCTCCAACAAACAACCTGCTTATGCAACTTAAGGCTCATGAAAAACGAGTAGCCAATCCCAAGCCCAGTAGATAACAAAAAACTATAAAGGGGCTGAAGAGTTGGCTCAGCAGTTAAGGCGCTTGCATGCAAAGCCTAGCAACCCGTGTTTTATTCCCCAGTACCCACATAAAGCCAGATGCACAAAATGGCACATGCATTTGGAGTTCATTAGCAGTTGCTAGAGGCCCTGGTGCATTCATTCTCTCTATCTCCTTCTGGTTAAAATAAGTAAATTAAAATTTTAAAGGGGGCTGGAGAGATGGCTCAGAGGTTAGTTCACTTGCCTGCAAATCCTAATGACCCCAGTTCAATTCCCTAGCACCCACGTAAAGCCAGATGTACAGATGTACATGCACCTAGAGCTCAGTTGCTGGTGCCCCCATCCTGTCTGTCTGTATATATGTTGCTCTGCTTGCAAATAAATAAATTAAAAAAGATATTTGCCAAGCATGGTAGTGCATGCTTTTAATCCCAGCACTTGGAAGCCTAAAGTAGAAGGATCGCTCTAAGTTTGAGGCCACCCTGAGACAACATACTGAATTCTAGGTAAGCCTGGGCTAGAGCAAGACTCTTCCTCAAAACAAAACAAAAAAAATAAGAAATTATAAAGATTAAGCCAGAACTTCATGTAAGGGAGAATAAAAGAGCAATACACAGAATTAATCAAACAAGATTGACAAAGCTCTAGCTAAAGTGACCAAAAGAGTGAGAAGACTCAAATAAATAGAGAAAAAAAGGAGTTCTTACAATGGACCCCAATGAAATCCAGAAGGTTATTTGTGAATACAATGAAAATTTATATGCCAAAATCTGGAAAACCTAAATGAAATGGAAAATTTCTAAATACATATAATCTACCTAAATTAGAGCCAGAAGATATAAATAAGTTAAACAAAACCATAATGAGCAAACACATTGAAGCAATAAGTAAAAGTCTCTCTACAGAGCTGGAGAGATGGCTGAACATTGAAAGCTGCTTGCTTGCAAAGCCTGATGACCTGGGTTTGATTTCTTAGTACCCACATAAAGCTACATGCACAAAGTGGCACATGCATTTGGAGTTTGTTTGCAGTGGCAAGAGGCCTAGCATGCCCATACACTCTCCCTCTTTCTCTCTCTCTCTCCTTGCAAATGCAAAAATTAAAATTAAAATTAAAAAGTCTCCCTAAGCTGGGTGTGATGGCACATGCCTTTAATCCAAGTACTCTGGAGGCAGAGGTAGGAGGATCACTGTGAGTTCAAGGCCACTCTGAGACTACATAGTGAATTCCAAGTCAGCCTGGGCTTGAGCAAGACCATACTTCAAAAACACAAACAAAAAACGTCTTCCTACAAAGGCTGGAGAAATGGCTCTGCAGTTAGGATGCTTGCCTACAAAGCCAAATGACCCAAGTTCGATTCCCCATTACCCGCATAAAGCCAGATGCACAAAGTGGCGCCTGTATCTGGAGTCCATTTGCAGTGGCTAGAGGACATGGTGTGCCCATTCTTTCAATCTGTCTCACTTCTCTCTCCCAACCTCTCTCTCTCTCTCTCTCTCTCTCTCTCTCCCCTTGCAAATAAATAATTTTTTAAAAAAATTCTTGGGCTGGAGAGAAGGCTCAGCAGCTAAGGCATTTGCCTGCAAAGCCTAACAACCTGAGTTCAATTCCCATGTTGCAGTCAGATTTGTACTGCTGGCAGAAAACACCCAACCAAGAGCAGAATATGGGGAAAAATGGTTTATTTTGGCTTACAGACTTGATGGGAAGCTCCATGATGTCAGAGGAAAACAATATCATGAGTAGAGGGTAGACATCATGTCCTGGACAACAGCAGCAAGAGAGTGTGCCAAATCCTGGCAAGGCAAAACTGGCTACAACATCCATAAGCCTGCCCCCAACAATACACTACCTCCAGGAAGGTTTAATTCCCAAATTGGCATCAGCTGGGGACATGACACTCAGAACAACTAAGTTTATGGGGAATACCTGAATTAAACTACCACCTTCTGCCGCTCGACCTCATAAACTGATAACCCATATATTGCAGTCAGGTTGGTATTGCTGGCAGAAATCACCCAACCAAGAGCAGCTTGTGGGGAAAATGGCTTATTTTGGCTTACAGACTTGAGGGGAAGCTCCATGATGGCAGGAGAAAACGATGTCATGAGCAGAGGGTGGACATCACCTCCTCACCAACATCAGGTGGACAACAGCAACAGGAGAGTGTGCCAAATACTGGCAAGGGAAAAACTGGCTATAAGACCCATGCACTCGCCCCAACAATACACTGCCTCCAGGAAGCGTTAATTCCCACATCTTCATCAGCTGGGAACCTAGCATTCAGAACGCCTAAGTTTATGGGGGACACCTGAATCAAACCATCACAACATATATGAGGTAAAATGCCATGTATTCATCCAACTTTAAAGGTCCCCATAGTTTTTATCAATCCCAATGATGTTCAAACATCCATAGAGTCCAAGGTCTGTTAACTGAGCCACAATACCAAAAACAAACAAAAAAATCACAATGGCACAGAATAAACATTCACACTGTAAAATATGGCATTGGGCATAGTAAAGAATTATTCAATCAATACAAGATTTAAACCGTGCAAATACCAAACTCTGTAGCTCCAAGTCCAACAACTATAGCCAGTAAGAACCTCATAAACCCCCTGTAATAGAAACCATAACCATCCAGATAGAGGAAATGTTAGAGAAGGAATAAGTAATACTAATTATCAAGAGGATTAATGAAAACTCAAATAAGTAAATGATGGACTGAGAAAACTTATTCCAGACCTTGACAAGATGATCTACAATGTAAACAAAACTACTATCAATTTGGAGGAGAAAGTTCTAAGCAAGGAGGATAAATTCAGAAAAGAAATCACAACACTGAAAATGAATCAAATTGGAGATCTAGAAATGAAATAACAATAAATTAAATTAAAATCACAACAGAAAGCATCACCAAGAGACAAGACCATGCAGAAGAATGAATTTCAGAACAAAGCGAAGACGGAGGGCAAAGTTGAGACAATAATTCACACAGACATATATGAAGAAAAGAATCAAGGAACATACCAATACTTCCAAAAGTCTAAGAAACATTGGAGAGACCAAACCTGAGAATTCAAGGCATAGAAGGAGCTGAGATTTTATCAAAAGGAATAGACAGGGCTGGAGAGATGGCTTAGCGGTTAAGCGCTTGCTTGTGAAGCCTAAGGACCCCGGTTTCGATGCTTGATTCTCCAGGGCCCACGTTAGCCAGATGCACAAGGGGTGAACACGTCTGGAGTTCGTTTGCAGTGGCTGGAGGCCCTGGCATGCCTATTCTCTCTCTCTCTCTCTCTCTCTCTCTCTCTCTCTCTATGCCACTTTCTCTCTCTGTGTCCATTGCTTTCAAATAAAAATAAACAAAAAAATTTAAAAAGTAATAGAGAAATTAATGAAATTACAAGAAAATTTCCCAAGCCTAGCAAAAGCTGATATCCAAGCACAAGAAACATTTAGAACCCCAAACTTACATGACCAGAGAAGAACTTCACAACACATCCTAGTCAAGATGTCAAAAATACTAAGAAACACTACTTAGAGTTGCATGGGGAAAAATCCAACTGACATACAAGGCAAGATCATCAGAATAACTTCAGTTGTTTCTTCAGCAACCCTAAAAGTCAGAAAATCATGGAATAACATATTTTAAGCCCTGAAAATAAGTAAGTGCCAACCAAGAGCACTGTGTCCAACAAAGTTAACTTTCAAAATTAATGGAGAAATAAAAACAACTCAGGGCAAAAACAAATTAAGGCAGTTCATGACAACCAAACCAGCTCTATAGAAAATTATTAAAGGAATAGCACATTAATAGGAAGAAGAAAAACTGTCACAATCATGAGAACACAAATAAGAATAACCACCAACTAAGGGACAGATCAAAAAAGTGGAGAGGGGACGGGCATGGTGGCACACACCTTTATTCCCAGCACTTCGGAGGCAGAGGTAGGAGGATCACCATGAGTTTAAGGCCACCCTGAGACTACAGAGTTAATTCCAGGTCTTCCTGGACTGGAGGGAGACTCTACCTTGAAAAATCAAAAAAATAAATAAATAATTTAAAAAGGAGAAGGAAAACAACCAATCATGTCCAACACAGCAAGCCAGCAAACTCCCAAAACTAACAAGGGAGAAGGGAAAGAAATACTAGTAGTATAGCCTGGAAGACAATCAACTAACAAAGTCATAGGAAAGACTCTTTCACCAATAACTTTAAATGTAAACAGCCTTGGGCTGGAGAGGTGGCTTAGCAGTTAAGGCACTTGCATGTGAAGACTAAGAACCTAGGTTTGATTCCCCAGTACCTACATAAGCCAGATGTACAGGTGGTGCATGAGTCTGGAGTTCATTTGCAGCTGCTGTCGGCCCTGATGTACTCATTCTCTCTCCCTCTCTCTCTCTCTCTCTCTCTCTCTCTCTCCCCTGTTTCTCTTTCACAAATAAATAAATAAAAGAGAAATGTAAACAACATCAACTCACCAACAAAAAGGCACAGACTAAATGAATGGATTAAAAAATAGGATCCAGGGCTGGAGAGATGGCTCAGTGGTTAAGACACTTGCCTGCAAAGCCTGAGGACCCAGGGTTGATTCCTCAGTAACCACATAAAGGCAGATGGACAGGGTGGCACATGCATTTGGAGTTTGTAGTGTCTAGAGGCTCTGGTGTACCTATTCTCTCTCTTTTTCTTTTCCTCTTTCTTCCTCTTTCTCTCACACTCTCTAAAGTAAATAATGAATAAATAAAAATATTTTTAAAAAATAGGATCCAGGGTGCCTACAGAAATAGCTTAATGGTTAAGGCCCTTGCCTGCAAAACCTAAGGACCCAGGTTTGATTCCCCAGGATCCATGTAAGCCAAATACACAAAGTGGCACATGCATTTGGAGTTCACTTGCAGTGGCAGGAGGCCCTGGTGCACCCATTCTCTCTCCCTCCCTCTTTCTCTGTGTCTCCCAAATAAATAAATAAATAATATATTTTTAAAATAGGATCTGCTGTTTCCAAGAAACATACCCTGCTGTCAAAGATGCACAAAAAACTGAGGGTCAAAGGATAGACAATAACATAAAAGCAAAGGGAAGCAGTAAATAAGCTAGTATAGCTGTTCTTACATCTGATAAAGTAGTCTTCAAAGTAAATCAAGAGATGAAGAAAGCCACTACTAAAGGGAGCAATTAATCAAGAAGGCAGAACTGTTGTAAATATTTATGCAACAAATATTAGAGCTCCCAGTTCCATAAAACAAGTACTACACAGCATAATAGGTCACATACAGCAATAGTGGGTGACTTTGATGCCCCAGTCATATATTTAGGTAGACCTACTAAACAAAAATATCAGCAGAGCTGGAGAGATGGCTCAGCAGTTAAAGGTACTTGCCTTCAAGGCCTGATAGCCCATGTTTAATTCCCAAGTACCCACTTAAAGCCTGATGCAGAGAGTGGTACATGCACCTGGAGTTTGGTTGCAGTGGCAAGAGGCCCTGACATGCCCAGGCCCCCCTCTCATTACAAATAAATAGTAAATAATTTTTTTAAAAAAATTAAGCAAAAGGGGGCTGGGAGATTGCTCAGTGGTTAAAGCACTTTCTTGCAAAGTCTTCCAGCCAGAGTTTACTTCCCCAGCACCATTGTAAAGCCAGATGCACAAAGTGACACATGAATCTCGAGTTCTTTTGCAGCAGTAAGAGACCCTGGCATGCCTATTGGCCTCTCTCTCTCTCTCTCTTTCCTCTCTCTATCCCTCCTCACACATAAATACATAAAAATATATTTTAATATTTTTGCATATTTATTTGCAAGCAGAAAGGGATATAGAGACAGACAGAAAGAAAGAAAGAATGGGTGCACCAGGGCCTCCAGCCACTGAAAATGAACTCCAGAAGCATGCACGACTTTGTCCATCTGGCTTTACGTGAGTACTGGGGAATGGAGCCTAGGTCCTTAGGCTTTGCAGGGAAGTGCCTTATCTGCTGAGCCATCTCACCAATCCCATAAAAATAAAGAGAAAAATAAAATGAAATTAAGGAGAAATAAATAAGGAGAAAAAAAATCAGCAAAAAAATCTTCTGAGCTAAATTGTACCATAGACTGACTAGATTCAACAGATTTAAATTTAATTCAAGAGATAAGGAATATATCTTTTTTCTCAGAGGTACATGGAAGAATCTTCAGAATTGATCACATCATAACTCCCAAAGAAAGCCTCAACAAATAAAAAAATATCCAGATAGTTCTTTGTATCTTACCAGACTACAATGGAATAAAACTAGAAATAAACAGCAAGGAAAACTTCAGAAAATAAACAAATATGTGGAGACTGAATAAATCAGGGAGGAAATTTAAAATTTTCTAGAAGCAAATGAGAATAATAACACAACCTACCAGATCCTCTGGGATATATCCAGGCAGTCCTAAGAGGAAAGTTTATAGTGATACATGCTCACATTAAAAATATAGAGAAAAGGAGCCGGGCATGGTGGCGCACACCTTTAATCCCAGCACTTGGGAGGCAGAGATAGGAGGATCACTGAAAGTTCAAGGCCACCCTGAGAATGCATAGTGAATTCCAGGTCAGCCTGAGCTAGAGTGAGACCTAACAACCCGGATTCCATTCCTCAGTACCCACATAAAGCAGATGTACAATGTGGCTCATGTGTCATCTGCACTTTATTTGCAGCTGCTAGAGGTCCTAGCATACCCATTCATGCTTGGCCTCTCTCTCTCTCTCTCTCTCTCTCTGCTTTCAAATAAATATATATATTTTTTAAAAATCTACAGAGGGGCTGGACAGATGGCTTAGCAGTTAATGCACTTGCCTGAGAGCCCAGGTTTGATTCCCCGGTACCCACATAAGCCAGATTCATGAGGTGGTGCATATATCTGGAGTTCATTTACAGTGGCTAGAGGCCCTGACACACCCATTCTCTCTCTCTGTCTATTTGCCTCTGACAAATAAATAGATAAAATAATTTTTTTAATGTCAACAAATGCTTGCAAACTGAATTGAAGAACACATTAAGGAGTTGAGGGATGGCTTAACAGTTAAGACACTTGCCTGTGAAGCCTAAGGACCCAGGTTCAATCACTCTCCAGATCCCATGTAAACCAGATGCACAAAGGTGAGGCAAGTGCAAGGTCACACATGCCCACTAGGTGGTACAAGCATCTGGAGTTTGAATGCAGTGACTGAGGCCCTGGTGATCAAATTTTCTCTCCTCCCTCCCCCTCTCTCTCTCTCTCTAACAAAAAATAAATAAATAAGGGCTGGAGAGATGGCTTAGCGGTTAAGCACATGCCTATGAAGTCTAAGGACCCCGATTGGAGGCCTGATTCCCCAGGACCCACATTAGCCAGATGCACAAGGGGGTGCATGCATCTGGAGTTCATTTGCAGTGACTGGAGGTCCCGGAGCGCCCATTCTCTCTCTCTCTCTCTCTCTCTCTCTCTCTCTCCTTCTCTCTCTCTCTCTCTCTGTCACTCTCAAAAAATAAAAATAAACAAAAAATTGAAATAAATAAAAAAGAACACATTAAAAAGATTACACACCATGAACAAGTTGGTTTCATCCCAAGAATGTTGCTTGACATATATAAATCAATCAGTGTAATTCACTATATAAACTTAAGAACAAAAATCACATCATCATCTTAATAGATGCAGAGAAGGCATTTGACAAAGTTCAGCATGGCTTCATGAAGAAAGTCCCAGAGAATTTAGGAACAGACAAAACATAACTCAAAATAATAAAAGCCATATATGACAAACCTATAGTCAACATCATACTACATGGGGTAAAACTGAAAAGATTTCCTCTTAAATCTGGAAAGAGTAAAGGGTGCCCACTATCTCCCATTTTTATGCCATGCAGTGCTCAAAGACTGAGCTATACTGACAAGAGAAAGATACAAAAGGGATAAATATAGGTAGGGAAGAAATGAAACTATCCTTATTTGCAGATTATGTGATTCTGTACCTAATATACTCTACCAAAAAATTGTATATTTAATGAAATAACTTTAGCAAAGTTGCAAAATTGAAAACCAACATACAAAACCCAATAGCTTTCATATATTACAACAAACGAGCTTGTAGACAAAGAAATTAGGAAAAATATCCCATTCACCATAGCTCTTTAAAAAAAATAAAGTGGTGGAGCATGCTTTTAATCCCAGAACTTGGGAGGCAGAGTTAGGAGGATTGCAGAGAATTCAAGGCTACCCTGAGACTACAGAGTGAATTCCAGGTCAGACTGGGCTAGAGCAAGACCCTACTTTGAAAAACCAAAATAAATAAATAAAGTAGGGACAGTCTGGGCTGGTGAGGGGCATGGCATGTTTGGATCCAGTACACTCCAAGTGGGTGAGTGGCACCAGCAGGTCTGGGATCTATGCACTCTGGGCTGGTGAGGGGCACCAGTGTATTTGGGGCCTGTGAGCCCCAGGTGGGTGAAGTACTTGGTGTGTTTGGTGCCTGCATGTTTAGGGCCTGTGAGCTCCAGAAGGGTGAGGGGTGTGGAGTGTGTGGGGGGCCTGTCCTTTTGGGTAGTCAGCATATTTGGGACCTGTGTGCTCCAGGCTGGTGAGCGCTTCAACGTATTTGGGGACTGTGCACCCAATCTGTGCCACCAGTGCCCTGGTGGGTCCTCCTCCTCACCCTGTGCCTCTTGCATCATCAGATCTTTTGGGCCTCAGCTGTCTCCACTGATCCTGCAAAGCTGTGCTGCTGGCTGCATCCTTTCACCAATTGCCCTACACCAGCTAAATCCTCAAACCAAGCTCCAACTTGGTCTGCGGAGCCTGGTACCCCACACTCCACTCCCTGCCCTACCTATCTCCCACTGATGGTATCCACTTACCTGTGCCCCCCCTGGGCACAAATAACAAGGCTAGTTAGTACAAGGAAGCACCAATATTGACTCAGTTGTGATTAAGAATCAAGTGCTCACTCTACTTTGTACTTAGTCCACTGCTGGATGCTAAATGTGAGCACACAAAACAACACTTTTGAAGTGTTTCCGTTGCTGATTAACAATTCTGACATTAGGTATGTCACTTATGCTCTCTGTACCTCAACTGCATCATCTGTAAAAGAGCAATGATGCCTTCTTTGCAAAGTTCCTGCCCCAGACAGGGAGCACATGAATATCTGGCAACCACCCACCAGAGGGTACCAGTGAGTCCTCTACAACCTGCTCAGCTGGATACACCAGGGAAGCATGGCAAAGTGCTACAGCCCCTGGGCCCAACAGGCAAGGCACAGCTGTGATCACAGGCTATAGAGATTCCAGACCTCCAACCACAGCTCTCAGACAGCCACCAGCCCAGAGTTGCAGACACACTTGCAACCTACACAACCCGTGCATATGTGGATAAAATGACATCCCTCTCTAATATAGTTCAAACCCAAAATAGAACACTCATTGAAGATCCTAGAAGGGCAAACAGTTGCTTCCCCCTTGATAAAACAGACTGTTACCCCGAGATAGGTATGCCCTGACACAAGAAAAACAACACAAAACAAAAAACTAAGAGATCGCCACCAAGGTTACCTAGTCCCACAATGGAAGTCTCCAATGAAAACATAGAGGAGACAACAGAAATTGAATGCCAAAATGAAAGCACAATAAGCTTATTTACCCTGACCAAAAAAGTCACTGAACTGGAAGCAAGTCATCAAAAAACCAACAAGTGCATAAATGAAATTGAGCAAAATCATCTCTTACAGCACACAGCTTTCATCACTAGGCTTAACTTAATGAACAAAATCCAGAGAGACCTCAAAAGACAGATAAATAAATTGAAGGGGAGTCAACAAATAGAGAATCTCATTAACCAGCTGATTAAGCTTAATGAAAACATGATTAAATGGAAGAATGAATTCCAAGATGCATCAAGAAAATCAAACCATGATCTGAAATTGAAACTCAATAAAGGGATGGATACAATGCAAAAAAATGCAAAAGAAAACAAAAATTGATAGAATGCTGGGCATGGTGGCACACGCCTTTAATCCCAGCACTGGGGAAGCAGAGGGAGGATCGCCATGAGTTCGAGGCCACCCTGAGACTACATAGTGCATTCCAGGTCAGTCTGGGCAAGAGTGAAATCGTACCTTGAAAAAAAAATCAAATAGAGCTTATAAAAACTTCCCTAGAAACCTTCACTAACAGAGTAATTCATAGAAAGACTGAACCTCAAATCTGGAAGACAAAGTAGAAGAAATGGTTCAGGAGACCAAAAACTTTGATAAGTTCAAAAAACAACAGTCATACAAACAAAATATGAGGGAATTGTGGGATACCCTAAGACAACCATATATCTGGATCATGGGTATACCAAAAGTGGGGAAAATCCAGGCCAGAGGCATAGAGAACATATTCAACACAATTATTGAAGAAAAGTTTCCCACACTCTCAAAAGAAAGACCCATCCAGATACTAGAAGCTCCCAGAACACCAAACACACTAGACCAAAGAAGAAACTCTCCAAGGTACATCATAGTGAAAACACTAAACAATGAAAACAAAGAGAGAATGCTGAAACCAGCAAGAGAGAAAACAATTCATAACATACAAAGCCAATCCCATCAGAATTACCTCATATTTTTCAATGGAAACTCTGAAAGCCAGAAGGGCTTGGAATAGAGCACTTTAAAATCTCAAAAAAAAAAAAAAAAAAAACTAGGGCTTCCAATCAAAACTACAGTATGCAGTGAGAGTATCATTCATAATTGATGGTGAAAGGAAAACCTGCATGATAAAAGCCAGTTCTCTGTTTATATGGACACAAAGCCAAATCTACAAAGAATGCTTCATACTCCTCACAGAAGAGTTGAACAACCAACCTCAAGAGTCTACAAGAGGAAAAACACAATAACCAAAAGTAGAGCAGGCACAAAAACATTCAAAGCCCAGGAAAGCACCAAATCCCATAAATCCTCCAACATGGAAAGGTTAAATTGAACCTCACAGTTATGACATTAGATATTAATGATATTAATTCATCCATAAAGAGACACAAGTTTACACGGTGGATGAGAAAAAATGGACCCTTCCATCTACTATCTTCAAGAAACCCCTCACCACTAAGGATAGACACCTTCTCAGGGCAAAAGGATGCAAAATGATTTTTGAAGCAAATGGAAATAAGTGTGGGGCTATATTAATATGATAATATGGGCTTCAAACCAAAACTAATCAAAAAGGACAAAGATGGAAATTTTTTACTCAACAAGGGAATGATCCAACATGCAGACATGACATTAAGAACACAACATACCAAAACCTTTGGGACACAATGAAGGAAGTCCTAAGAAGGAAATTTATAGCTTTAAGTGCCTGTATTAATAAATTAGAAAGGTCACAAGGAAACAACTTAATGCTTTACCTTAAGGCCTTAGAAAAAGAAGAACAAGGCAAGCCAAAAATCAGTGTATGGGAAGAAATAATAAAGATTGGGGCAGAAATTAATGAAATAGAAACAAAAAAATACAAAGAATCAATAAAACAAAGAGTTGGTTCTTTGAAAGGATAAACAAGATTGATAAAACCTTAGCAAATCTGACCCAAAAAAGAGAGAAGAGACACAAGTTAATAAAGATAGAACTGAAAAAGGCACCATTATAACAGATAGCAAAGAAATTCAGAGAATCATAAGGACATACTTTAAGAAAATATATTCCACTAAGTTCAAAATCTGAAAGAAATGGATGATTTCCTTGATTTATATTACCTACTAAACTAAATCAAGATAAGATAAATCATTTAAACAGACTATAACAAGCAGAAAGTTTAAAACAGTTATAAAAAAAAAATCTCCCCACTAAAAAAAGTCCAGACCTAGATGGATTCACAAGTGAATTTTAGCAGACTTTCATGGAAAAACTGCACGAATGCTTCTCAAACTTTTCCATTAAATAGAAAAGAAAGGAATACTACCAAACTCCTTCTACAAAGCCAGCATTACCCTGACACCAAATCCAGACAAAGACAGAACAAAAATAAATTACAGGCCAATCTCTCTCATGAACATACATGAAAAAAGTTCTCAACAAGCAGGGTGTGGTGGCACATGCCTTTAATCCCAAGCACTCGGGAGGCA
Organism: Dipus sagitta; assembly: GCA_036346955.1. Classification (NCBI taxonomy): domain Eukaryota; kingdom Metazoa; phylum Chordata; class Mammalia; order Rodentia; family Dipodidae; genus Dipus; species Dipus sagitta. The sequence goes on along the minus strand of CM070776.1, from coordinate 54,280,946 downwards.
GAGGTAGGAGGATTGCTGAGAGTTCGAGGCCACCCTGAGACTACAGAGTGAATTTCAGGTCAGCCTGAACTAGAGTGAGACCCTACCTCGGAAAAAAAAAAAAAATTCTCAACAAAATACTGGCAAACAGAATACAAGACTACATCTAAAATATCATTCACTCTGAGAAAGTAGGTTTTATCTCAGGGATGAAGGGATGATTCAACATACACAAATTGGTAAATGTAATATACCATATAAATGGACTGAAAGACAAAAATCACATGATCATCTCAATAGATGAAGAAAAGGCATTTGACAAAACCCAACATGCATCCGTTCATGGTAAAAGTCCTAAAGAATCTGAGAATAGAAGGAACATATCTCAACATAATAAAGGCTATTTATGACAAACCTACAGCCAACATAATACTAAATGGGGAAAAATTTGAAGCCTTTCCACTAAAATCAGCAAAAAGATAAGAGGGTCCACTGTGCCCACAATTATTTGATATAGTGCCTGAAGTCTTAGCTATAGCAATAAGGCAAGAGAGACACATAAAAGTGATACAAATTGGACAGAAGGAGATCAAATTATCATTATTTACAGATGATATGATTCCATGCATAAAGGACCCTAAAGATTCTACCAGAAAACTGTTAGAGCTGATGTGGTGGTTTGATTCAGGTGTCCCCCATAAACGTAGTCCTTCTAAATGCTAGGTTCCCAGCTGATGGATATTTGGGAATTAATGCCTCCTGGAGTGAGTGTATTGTTGGGGGCAGGCTTATGGGTGTTATAGGCAGTTTCCCCATGCCAGTGTTTGGCTCACCCTCCTGTTGCTATGGTCCACCTTATGTTGGCCAGGGGGTGATGTCCACCCTCTGCTCATGCCATCATTTTCCCCTGCCATCGTGGAGCTTCCTCTCAAGCCTATAAGCCAAAATAAACCTCTTTTTCCCAGAAGCTGCTCTTGGTTGGGTGATTTCTACCAGCAATGTGCACCTGACTGCAACAGTAAAGTGGTACCAAGGAGTGGGATTGCTGCTAGACACCTGACTATGTGGCTTTGGCCTTTTGGAGCTGATTTTCAAGAGGAATGTGGGAGGATTTGAAACCTTGGCCTAAGAGATGCCTTGCAGTGCTGTAAGTACAGCTTGATGGACTATTCTGGTCTGAGCTGCAAGACCTGAATATAGTAAGAACTATGGACTGTGAGGTTTGGCTTATGAGGGTAAGAAAGAGCTTTGCTTGGACTGGGCTAGCAGTTTGTGTGAGAGCTTGCTCTTATGCCCGTGTCCTGAGAAGTTGTGCAGGGTTGCTTTGTGTAGAAATGAACTGGTGTGAGCAGAGGGATATGGCACAGAAAGAAAAATCTTTGGGTGAACTGTTGCCCATTCAGCTGCAACTGAGAGATTATAACCTTTGAGACTGGGCTAGCTGACCTGTGCTGGGGCAACAGGAAGAACGTCGATTCTTTTGAAGGGGCTGAGTGCTCAAGGAGTGTGCTGTTCTTCAAAGTCTGCTTTATTCCCCCTTGATTAACAAATTGGCACCCTACCTGGTATTATGGAGTATAAGAAATGCAGGAAAGAGAGGGTCATTGAGTTTGCAACATGGTCTTGTGTTTTGGAAATGGCCATGGGCAGTGTGAAGAAGGTTTGCTGGATGCCTGCATGGAGACCCCATGGGGCCATGAGGATGAACCATGGCTTGCAGTGGAGACCCAGTGGAGATGCCGGGACCACAACATGGCTCTGAGGAGAGCTGCTGGCCCCGATGAAGTTTTCCAGGACTGTGAGTAGCCTAGCTGGAGGGGCGGAATTGGAATGCCAGAGATTTGTTGCTGGTTAGAATTATCGGACTTGGAGATTTGTCACTGGCTAGAGTTATTGGACTTGAAGCTACAGAGTTTGATGTTTGCCCTGGTTGTTTTAAATCTTGTATTGGTTGAATGTTTCTTTGCTATGCTCAATGCCATCTTTTGCAGTATGAACATTTATTCTGTGCCATTATGGGTTTTTTGAGGTTATTTTTTGGTATTATGGCTCACTTTATGGGGGCTAGCGGCAGATTGTGATGGTTTGATTTAAGTGTCCCCCATAAACTTAGGTGTCTGAATGCTAGGTTCCCAGATGATGGAGATCGGGAATTAATGCCTCCTGGAGGGAGTGTATTGTTGGGGGCGGGCTTATGGGTGTTATAGGCAGTTTCCCCATGCCAGTGTTTGGCTCACCCTCCTGTTGCTATGGTCCACCTTATGTTGGCCGGGGGGTGATGTCCACCCTCTGCTCATGCCATCATTTTCCCGTGCCATCGTGGAGCTTCCCTCGAGCCTGTAAGCCAAAATAAATCTCTTTTTCCCAGAAGCTGCTCTTGGTTGGGTGATTTCTACCAGCAATTCGAATCAGACTATAACACACCTTATCATTGCAGGGATTAATTCAAGCCTCACAATAATAACCTTAAATATTAATGGTCTTAACTCACCCATCAAAAGACACAGGTTAAGCCGGGCGTGGTGGCACACGCCTTTAATCCCAGCACTCGGGAGGCAGAGGTAGGAGGATCGCCATGAGTTCGAGGCCACCCTGAGACTCCATAGTGAATTCCAGGTCAGCCTGGGCTAGAGTGAGACACTACCTCAAAAAAACAAACAAACAAAAAAAGACACAAGTTAGCAGGGTAAATAAAAAAAAATGGACCCTTCTATCTACTGTCTTCAAGAAACCCACCTCACCACTAAAGATAGACCCCACCTCAGGGTGATAGGATGGAAAATGATATTCCAAGGAAATGGAAATCAAAAAACAAGTGGTTGTTGCAATATTAATATCTGATAAACTAGACTTCAAACCAAAAGTAATCAAAAAGGACATAGAAGGCTACTTCTTACTCATCAAGGGAATGATCTAACATGAGCACATCACAAATATATATGCACCAAATACAGGTACACCACAGTTTATAAAACAAAATCTACTTGACAAAAAAAAAAAAACCAGAAATAGGCCAGGTGTGGTGGCACATGCCTTTAATCCCAGCACTCAGGGGGCAGAGGTAGGAGGATTGCTGTGAGTTTGAGGCCACCCTGAGACTCCATAGTGAATTCCAGGTCAGCCTGGGCTACAGTGAGACCCTATCTCAAAAAACAAAACAAAACAAAAAAACAGAAATAAACACCAACACCATTATAGTCAGAGACTTAAATACTCCACTGTCATCAATAGACAGATCATCCAAGCAGAAAATCAACAGGGAAATAATAGCGCTCAATAACATCATAGATCAACTATACCTAAAGGATATCTACAGAACTTCACACCCCAACTCTACAGAATACACATTCTTCTCAGCAGCCCACAGAACCTTCTCCAAAATTGACCATATGTTATTAGGCCATAAAGCATGCCTCCATAAAGTCTGGTAAATTGAGGTAACTTCCTGCACCATGTCAGATCACAATGCTTTAAACTAGAAATTAACAACAAGAGACACATCAAGAACTCCACCAACTCCTGGAGACTAAATAACACACTTTTAAGCAATGAATGGATTGTGGAAGAAATCAAAAAAGAAATTGTAAAATCTCGAGAATTGAATGATGATGAAAACACAACCTACCAAAACTTATGGGACACAAAGAAGGCAGTCCTAAGGGGAAATTTCATAGTGCTAAATGCCCTCATTACAAAGAAAAAGAGATCCCAAATTAATAACCTAACTGTCCAACTAAAGGCACTGCAAAAACAAGAAGACTCTAACATGAAGAGCTCCACATGGAAAGAAATAATCAAGATTAGAGAAGAAATTAATGAATTGGAAACTAAGAAAACAATTTAAAACTTGATGGTATGAAGAGCTGGTTCTTTGAAAAAATAAACAAGATTGACAAACCTCTGGTTGATTTAATCAAGCAAAAAAAAAGAGAGAGAGGGAGAGAGAAAACTTAAATTAACAAAATCAGAAATGAAGAAGGAGAGATCTCAGTAGACATCAATGAAATTGGAAGACTCATAGGGCATTCTTCCAAAACCTCTACTGCACAAAATTGAATAATCTGGAATAACTGGATAAATTCCTAGACACATACTACCTACAAAAACTAAACTTAAAGCATATTAATCTCCTAAACTAACCTATCACATCCATGGAGATCGAAAAGGTAAACAACCTCCCCCAAAACAAAAGTCCAGGACCAGATGGCTTCTCAGCAGAATTCTATAAAACTTTCATTGAAGAACTGAAACTAATTTTTCTCAAACTGTTCTGCATAATTGGAGACCAGGGAATCCTCCCCAACTCCTTTTATGAAGCGAGCATCACCCTAATACCAAAACCAGACAGAGATGCAACAAGAAAACTATAGGCCTATAACCCTGATGATCTCAGATGCAAAGATCCTGAACAAAATCCTTGCAAACAGAATTCAACAACACACTAAAAGCATTATACACCTTGATGAAGTAGCCTTCATCCCAGGGATGCAGGGATGGTTCAACATATGGAAATCGGTCAATGTAATACACCACATAAATAAACTTAAGCATAAGAACCACATGATCATCTCAATTGATGCAGAGAAGGCCTTTGACAAAATACAATACCACTTCATTATCAAAACAATGGAGAGAACAGGCATGGAGGGTTTATATCTCAACACAATAACGGCTATATATAATGCAACTAAAGCCCAAATAATACTTAATGGGGAAAGACTCGATGAGTTCCCACTGAGATCGGGAACAATACAAGTGTGCCCACTCTCACCACTGCTCTTCAACATAGTACTATAAGTCCTAGCCCAAGAAATAAGACAGGAGAAAGAAATAAAAGCCATTCAAATTGGAAAGGAAGAAGTCAAGTTAGCCTATTTGCAGATGACATGATCCTGTACAAAAGTACATCTGGAGGTATCACCATACCTGATCTAAAGCTATATTACAAAGTCATAGTAACAAAAAACAGCATGGTACTGACATAAAAACAGAAACATAGACCAATGGAACAGAATTGAAGACCCAGACCTTAGGTCAAGTAACTACAGCTACTTGATCTTTGACAAAGTTGCCAATAATGTAGACTAGAGAAAAGACAGCATCTTCAACAAATAGTGTTGGGCAAATTGGATGACCATATGTATAAAAATGAAATTAGGCCCACTCATTTTGCCATACACAAAGATCAAGTCCAAATGGATTAAAGATCTCAGTATAGGACCTGAAATTCTTCAACAACTGGAAGAAAAACAATTCATAATAGCTAAGAACTGGAATCAACCCAGATGCCCATCATTGGATGAATGGATAACCCAGATATGGTATATCTACACAATGGAATTCTACTCAGCAGTAAGAAAAAAATGACACAATGAAATTTGTAAAAAAAAATAATAATAGTGAAACTTGGAACAAATCATACTAAGCGAACTCACACAATCACAGAATGACAACTATCCCATGATCTCACTCATCTGAGGTTCCTAACCTGGATCAGCCCGAGTTGCTGACATACCTGAATAGCATCTAGAGGCTTGGACAATAGGGAGGATAGGGCTTGGTGAAAGGGAAAGAGTTGGGGGGGACACAAAACTGAACCCAAATTGAATCAGTACCATAGAAACCTATATCCTGGTAGTTAGACTAAAAGGTTGAACCCTCAACAGGGCCTTAGGGGGAGCACCTGAATTGAAGGGCCCTGGAGAGGGTGAGATGAAGCCTAACCTCAAATTTCTCATGTTTCTCCTTCTTTTCTGTCGTTTTCTTTTTTCTTTTCCTTTCGCACTGGCCTGTAATTCCCTGTACCGGGACACAGTTAACATCCACAACGAGCTATTGATCAGAGAGACCTACAAGGTCTCCCAAAACAAACAAGACAGACTTTTGTCATAGCACTTGATTACCCACCAAGGTTAATGGTAAGACCCTACTCCTGAAGACACCATACACTGTTGGCATGGACCATGGAAAGACCTGGTTGGAATCCAGAAAAGAGCCAGTTCCCAGAAAGTTAGCTCATTTAGTGTTGGAAGGTGCTACGTGAGCTACCGGGGAAACATGGCCAACATCTGTCTGAGCAACTCAATATATAAGCGACTCACAACCTGATTTGATGTTCACACAATAGTGGCACACAGCCATGGTGGGTAACCAACTGATCTTGGATTGGCTAATAGATCTGGTCAGTGGGAAAGAAACCATATCTGGAACTGGGAAACAAGTGAGAATCATATCCAGATAACGATTTTGCTTTCCAATGTCAAACTCTCACTAATCTTGGGCTGTAAGAGGGTCTCCACCCTTTAAATTCCTTCTAAATTAATAATGATTATCCCATTTAACTGGTTCTGACTTCAGTCTCTGTTGGAGATTCTGCTTCTCTTTTTCAGATGGGAGTGGGACCTAAGGAGATAAATGACCCAGCACACTTCACTCCGGCCCTAGCTGAAACCACAGGAGTTGGGGAAATGAGCAAGAGTGCTGCTTTCTCAGTGAACCTGATGTCAGCACAAGGGTGAAGGAGATAGACACTGAGGACACTCAACACCTACCAAAGCAGAGATCCAGAGGCTCCTAAAAGCCCATCACTGAAGTAGATGTAACATGCACCCAACATAGCTAGCGGAATTTTGCGGAAGATGGGGCAGAAAGATTGTTAGAGCCACAAGTTAGGACATTTTGCACAGAGACATTGCCTCTCCCCCATAACTGACTGCTGCCGCCACAATGTATGACCCACAATCCCCATGGGGTTGACCTGCATCCCCAATGAGGAGGGCCTCTTTAGAAAAGAGTCAGGGATGAGGGAAAGGATGGTGCCAACATGTGTTGCTTACATACTAAGAATGTCCATATCTAATAAAAATAAATTTAAAAAATATTCATTGGAGAAAAGACAGCCTCTTCAACAAATGGTGCTGGGAAAACTGAATACTATCTGTAGAAGAATGAAAATAGATCCTTATCTCTCTCCATGCACAAGAATCAAGTCCAAATGGATCAAAAACCTTAATATCAGACCTGAAACTCTGAAACTAATCCTAGAGAAAAAAGTGAGGTGAGGGGAAGAGATTGAGTGAAGGATTGGTTGGGGGAGGGTAAATAAAAATTTAAGAGTGTATGAATAAGCCATATGGAAACCTACTTTTTTGGACAAGGGCACACCCAGAAACCATAGATTGTTACAAGAAAAATTTCAGTACCAGGAATGGGATACCTTCCAGTGAATCGTTGGCCAGGGAGGTCCATGATGCCCCCAAAACATTACATGCCATTGCAAAGGGCCTTGGTTTCCCACCAATAATAGATGGTAAGACCCTATTGCTAAAGACTCCACATGCTTGGGCTGTGAGGTCACTGAGAAATCAAGGTGGAGCTGAGCTGTAAACCTCCTCCCTGAGCTGGAAAATGGCTATGTTGCAGGCAGTCCTATGGGAAAGAGAAGTCATCCATCAGTGGAGATAAACAACAGTGGACACTGCGAGCCTTAAGTCTGGCCAGCCAGGCCAAATGAGCCAATGGGTGCAATAGTGGCATGTCTGTTATGAGGGGAACTAACTGATCTCTAATCAGACTGGAGGTCCACTCCATGGAAAGGAATACATGCCTGGCACTGCAAATCTATGACAGGGGAGGTTATGAGCCCTAGGTGTGCAACACTTGCTGCTGTCTGGCTAAATGTATATATTATGCTCACCAAACTGCATGGTAAGCACTTCTCTTAATGTCCATATCCATATGTTAATGTTACTCTCACTTTTGGTTAGTTAGAGAAGCTTCTCTTTTCAGATGGTGGTGACCTGATCTCACTCTGTTGGAGAATCCATTGTTCTTTTTCATAAAGCAGCAAGTGAAAATAAATAAATAAGATTTTTTTGTGGTTTTTTGAGGTAGGGTTTCACTCTAGGCTAGGCTGACCTGGAATTCACTCTGTATTCTCAGGGTGGCCTCGAACTCATGGCGATCCTCCTACCTCTGCCTCCCGAGTGCTGGGATTAAAGGCGTGTGCCACCACGCCCGGATAAATAAGATATTTTTAAAAAAGAAAGCAGTGAGAACCAAGGACAACCAAAATCTGTCAACAAGAAAAGAATAGATAGCTCTCTGTCAGCAGATCAACCACACCTAGCACAACAGCTAGGGCCCAGATGAAACCACAGAGGAACTGGTGAGATGAGCAAGAGAGCTGCTTCCATGGTGAGCCTAATAACCTGTGACAGGGTGATGCAAATAGAAACTGAGGATACTCAAAATGCACCAAAGCAGAAATCCAGAAGCTGCTAAGCAGAAAGAACACTGTTGGAATTATCAAAATACCTACCCTCAAATTATGCTACAGTTATAGTGATGAAGACAGCATGGTACTAGCACAAAAACAAACATGTAGTCAAACACAATAGATTACAGCACCCATAAATAAACCCACACATTATGGCTTCTTATTTTTGGCAAAGGTATCAAAAGCATATATTTGAAAAAATCCTATTCACCAAATGGTGATGGAAAAACTGCAGAAGAATAAAATTAGATCCTTATGTTTCACCAGACACAAATATTAATTCAATGTGGATCAAAGATCTTAATCTAAAACCTGAAACATTGAAACTGCTAGAGGAAAAAATAGGGAACACACTTCAAGATATAGGCATAGGTTGGCTGGGGAGAGGGCTCAGTGGTTAAAGGAGCTTATTTGCAAACCCTGCTGTCCTAGGTTCAATTTCCCAGTACCCATATAAAGCCAGATGCACAAATTGGTGCATGTGTCTGGACTTTGTTGGCAGTGGCAAGAGGTCCTGACATTCCCATATTCTCTCCCCCGCCCATCTCTCTTGCAATTAATTTTTTTGAAAAAATTGAAAGATATAGGCATAGGCAAGAACTTTCTAAACAGGGTTCCAATAGCACATAACATAACCCCAAGAATCAGTAAACAAGACTACATGAAATTAAAATTTTTCTACACAGCAAAAGAAGCCACCAGTAAAGCAAACAGACAGAGGAAAGAAAACTTTTGCCAGCTGTACTTCATGCAAAGAATTGCTACTTAGAATATATAAAGAACTGCAAGAAAAAGAGGTGGAAGAAGAGCACAGACACCTCATGGTTGTCCTCTGACCCACAATATTAAAAAATACACTTTGTGGGCTGAAGAGATGGCTTAGTGGTTAAGGTGCCTGTCTGCCAAGCCAAAGTACCCAGGTTCAATTCCCCAAGACCCACATAAGCCAGATGCACAAGGTGGTACATGCGTCTGGAGTTTGTTTGCAGTGGCTGGAGGTTCTGGTGTGCCCATTCTCTCCTTCTCTCTCTCTCTCTCCTCTCTCTCTCTCTCTCTCTCTCTCTCTCTCTCTCTCTCTCTGTGTGTGTGTGTGTGTGTGTGTGTGTGTGTGTGTGTGTGTGATCTCTGTCTCCCTCTGCTTGCAAATAAATAAATAAATAAATAAAATACATACTTTGAGATTTTATCTTATCCCAGTGATGCCTTTGTCATCAAGAAAACAAATGCTGAAACTAAGAAAAATTGGAGAAACAAGCAAGGGCGCTGTTTTCCTGATGAACCGGATACCAGCACAAGGGGTAAGGAGATCAGCACAGAGAAAAATCAACTCCTACCAAATCAGAGAGCCAGAGCCTCAGAGGCCCCCAACACCTCATCACTGAATCAGACCCAACATGGCTCAGGGAAATTTTGCGGAAGAGGGGGCGGAAAGAATGTCAGAGCCACATGTTGGATCATGATATGCAGAGACATTTAGCTTACCCATAACTGTGGGCTAACTCCACAATGCATGACCAGTATACCTCAACAAGGAGGGGCCAAGGGGAGGGGGTAGGTCACGGATGAGCCTAATAATGGTACCAAACTGACTGTAAAATAAAATAAAATAAAATAAAAAATAAAAATGAAAAAAAAAAAGAAAACAAATGCTGGCAAGAATGTGGAGAAAGACGAACCCTCTTCACTAGTTGCATGAAGTAGTACAGTTATTATAGAAATCAGTATGAAGGTTTCTCAAAAAATTAAAAATAGAGAGCCAGGCTTGGTGGCACATGCTTTTAATCCTAGCACTTGGGAGGCAGAGGTAGGAGGATTGCTGTGAGTTCAAGACCACCCTGAGACTACATAGTGAGTTACAGGTCAGCCTTGGCTAGAGCAAAACCCTACCTCGAAAAACAAAAAAAAATAGAGCTACCATATCCTGGACATATATCAAAAGCACTCCATATCCTACCACACAGACATTTGCACATCCATGTTTATTGCTACATTATTCACAATAGCAAGGACATGAATCAAACCTAGATGTCCATCAACAGAAGAATGTTTAATGAAAATGTGGTACTTATGCACAATGGAATTTTATTTGGGTATAAAGAAAAATAAAATGAAATTTGCAGAAAAAAATGGATGAATCGGGAAAATATTGTATTATGTGCCTGCTTTGGCACATTGGAAAAATATTGTATTAAATGAGGTGACCCAGACATAGAAAAACAAAAATTGAATGTTTTCTTTTATATGGGGATCCTTTAATGTTGGTATGTATATAAATAAGGGGTATGGCATTGGTATAAGCTATGAAACTAAATAGGTGATGAAAGGGTAACAAGAGGTATGGGGAAAGAGGAAGAAGGCAAAAGGACACATGTAACATGAAAGTAGAAAGGAGACTACTAGGGGGAAAGCATAAGGGAGAGATGGAGGATGGAGAGAAGTGTGGGTAAATGAAACAACAAAAACAAACTTTGCTGGAAAATGCTATGATACATAATTATTGGTGTGCTAATTAATATTTTAAAATGAAATAATAAAATAAAAATTGTGAGCCAGGCGTGGTGGCGCACACCTTTAATCCCAGCTCTCAGGAGGCAGAGGTAGGAGGATCGCTGTGAGTTTGAGGCCACTCTGAGTGAGACTACATAGTGAATTCCAGGTCAGCCTGAGCTAGAATGAGACCCTACCTCAAAAACAAGACAAAACAAAAAAGTGAACATAGTGAACTCCTCTATTTAATGCTTTATTTTATATATAGAGCTCTTATATATTTTTTAATTTTAAAATTTTTATTTATTTGTTTGAGAGAGAGCAATAGAGAGAGGCAGCTAGAGAATGGATGCATCAGGACCTCTAGCCACTGAAAACAAACTCCAGATGCATGCACCAACTTGTGCATCTGGCTTGCATGGATACTAGGGAATTGAACTTGAGTTACTTGGCTTTGCAGGAAAGTGCCTTAACCACTCTCTCTTAACCACATCTCTCCAGCCCTTATATATTTTTTTACTAGATTTATAACTAGATACTTGATAGTTTTGATATGGATTCACATGGTATCTTTTCAGTTTTCTAATTCCTTATCAGTGGCAAATAGAAAAAAAAAAACTTTTATATTAGCCTTATATCATTGCCTTGACAAATTCACTTATTCTAACAGTTTTCTTTTCTTTCTTTCTTTTTTAAAAATATTTTTCAATATTTTACTTTTACTTATTTATTTGGCACAGAGAAAGAGAGAGAGAGAGAGAAAAAAAAAAAAAAAACAGGCACTCCAGGGCCTCCAGCTGCTGCAAACGAAATCCAGACGCATGTGCCACCTTATGCATCTGGCTTACGTGGGTCCTGAGGAATCGAACCTGGGACCTTTGGCTTTGCAGGCAAGCACCTTAACCGCTAAGCCATCGCTCCAGCCCCTTTTTAAGTTTTTTGAGGTAGGGTCTCACTCTAGCTCAGGCTGACCTGGAATTCACTATGTATTCTCAGGGTGGCCTTGAACTCATGGCAATCCTCCTACCTCTGCCTCCCAAATTCTGGGATTAAAGGCATGCGCCACCACAACTGGCCCTATAATAGTTTTAAATACATTTTCATTTTCTATACATATAACATCTGTAAATATTATTAGATATGTCATATAATCTGTAAATATTTGTATGCTTACTTTTCTTTTCTAATCCATATATATATATATATATATATATATTTGTTTTAATGTGCTGGGCAGGGCTTTTGGTACAATTTGAACAAAACTGATTACAATGGACAACTGAGTTTCATATGTAACTATTTACTTTCATTAAATAGTTATAAACTTCTTAGAAAACATTCAACATTTCCTCAATAAATTTGATATTTGCTATGACATTCCAAAAAGCTTCTTTAAATTATTGGCAAACTTAAGTTTACCAAGATTTTTATGATGCTTTTTGTACCTGTTGAAATGATCATATAAGTTTTTCCTTAAATTCCCTGAAAAACTTGTGCAAAATTAGACATTAGTGGAGTTTTTCTTTAAATGTTTTGTAGAATTCACTATTGCCAGTCTCCAGGCCTTGAAGTTTCTTTGCAAAAATCTTTTTCTTTTTTCATTTATTTATTTGTAGAGAGAGAGAGAGAGAGACAGAGAGAATGGGAGCGCCAAGGCCTCCAGCCGGAATTCCAGATGCATGCACCACCTTTGCACATCTAGCTTTATTTAGGGAATTGAACTCAGGTTGTTAGTCTTTGCAGGCAAGTGCCTTAACCACTTAGCAATCTTCCCAGCCCAAAAATTCTTTCTTATTCTTTTTTTTTTTTTTTTTTGAGGTATGGTTTTACTCTAGCCCAGGCTGACCTGGAATTCCCTATGTAGTCTAAGGTGACCTCGAACTCATGGCAATCCTCCTACCTCTGCCTCCCGTGTGCTGGGTTGGCGTGCACCATCATGCCCAGCAAAGTTGGGCTGAAGAGATGACTCAGCCATGAAGGTGCTTGCCCATAAAGCCTAAAAAACCAAATTGGATTCCCCAGTACCCATATAAAGCCAAATGATCAAAGTGGCACATGCATCTGGAATGTGTTTGCAGTGGCTAGACCCTAGTGCACCCATTCTCATTCTCTCTTTCTTTCTCTTTCTCTCTCTGCCTGGGTATGGTGGTACATGCCTTTAATCCCAGCACTCAGGAGGCAGAGGTAGGAGGATCACTGTGAGTTTGAGACCAGCCTGAGAAATAGTGCATACCAGGTCAGCCTGGGCTAGAGCAAGAACCTACCTCAAAAAATTATAAATTCAGCTTATTTAATAGTTATAATCTTGCTAAGATGTATTTTTTCTAAGAATTTCAATAAATTTTATTTTCAGTAATTTTTATAATGTGTCAGTATAAAATTCTTTCCAGTGCCCTCTTGTTATAATTTAATGTCTATAACAATAAGTGCTGACAAGTATACAGGCAAAAAGGAACCCTCATCCACAATTGGTGGGAGTGCAATCTAGTGCAGCCATTATGGAAATCAGTATGGAGGTTTCTCAAAAAGTTACAAATAGATGCCCCATAGGATCCAGTCATATCCCTCCTAAGTACATACCCTAAGGACTCCACACCCTACAGCACAGATACTTGCACATCCATGTTTATTGCAGCTTTATTTCCAATACCTAAGAATTGGAAATGGCCTAGATACCCAGTGACAGATGAAAGGATATGAAAATATGGTAGATACACGCAATGGAATTCTACTCAGCAGTATGGAAAAGTGAAATGATGAAATTTGCAGGAAATGGATGGATCTGAAAAGAATCACAAGTGAAGTGGCCCAAACTCATAAACACCATGTCCCCTCTGATATACAAGTCTTATATTGTATGTATGTACGTATATATACAGGAGGACAAATGTGGGTAAGACCTGTAAACATAGAACTGTAACCAAAAATGAATATAAAGAGATGACCTAGAAGAGGCGGAGAGACCAAAGAAAGGATACTTGTGGCACGTGAACAGAAGGAAGAAAAATATGAGGGGAAGAGAATGCGGGAAAGAGGGGTAAGGGTGGGAGGAGGGACAGGAAACCACAAAAGCAAATTTTATTTGAAAATATCAGAAAATTTTAAAATGTTTAAAAAATTGGGACTGGGGAGATGGCTGAGTGGTTAAAAGCACTGAAAGAATGGCTTGGTGGTTAAAGGCACTTGCTTGCAAAGCCCAGGGTTGGATTCCCCAGTACGCACATAAAGCCAGATGCACAAAGTGACACGTGCATCTGGAGGTTTTTGCAATAGCAGGAGGCCTTTGTGCATCCATACACACACACTCTCTCTCTCTGTCCTTCTGTCTCTCTCTCAAATAAATAATATAAACACGATCCAAAAGAAGAAAGCAAATACAATACAATTTTATGTGAAAAAAATTGGAATTGTTGAATGCTATAAAATTAAAGAAACTTCAACATCATTTGGTCCCATTTTAATACAATTCTCCTTGTCTTCATTTCTCTGCCCACCAGACATTTTTCTCACCTGTTCCATTATGCTGTTCTGGAACATGGCCCCAAATATGAGTTCATGCCTGTCTCCTGGTCCAGAAAAAAGTAGGGGTAGCATGGGATATCTTGACAGGGCTGTTCAGAGCTGTATACCCATGTTCCTCCCCCACCCACCTGCAGCCCCATCTCCTAGCCTTGCCCATAAAACTCCATTGTAAACAAGGTTATCTGTCTTCCTTTCAAAGGCATAAGCATCCTTCCCATCCCAAAGCATTTGAGAAACTTCCATCCAACCTTCTTCCCAGACAAGACCCCAGGCCTCCCTAAACCCTGCCCCCTCTGCACTAGTAGCCTAAGCAAGTTGCTTTATAGGTAGCCCCTCGGCTCTCTCTCCCCATGTCCACGCAGGCGTCTCTGGACCATCCCAGAAAAGCCTGTGCCTGGTTTTGCCAGCTATTGTTCTGTCAGCCCAGCCGGCACCCCAGCACCCTCACCAGTCAGCCAGCCTGCCAGCTGCTCCCAGCCTGGCCAGTTTTCCACCCCACCCTCTACCCCGCCCCGCCCCGCCTCAGGGAGGACCTAACTGGTGGCTGGGAGTCTCCCTGCCTGCTCAGCCTCTCTCCTTTCCTCCCTCTCTCTCCTGGCCTCCCTCCCTCCGCCGCCCGCCCCTCAGGCAGGAACCGTGCAAATCGAGGAGAGGGGGGACTCACAGGCTGGCTAGGGTCCAGCTGAGGGTCTGGGAGTCCTCACTGAGAGCCTACTTAGCCTGAGTGGCTCGGCATCTTAGGACCTGGATTTGTGTGGACTACAGTAATTGCCAGACCTAGGAAGGTCCTTCCAGCAGGTCCATGGTGCCCTCGTCTTGCATCAGAACCCCCGCAACTCGGATGCTCTGAACCACCCTTCTCAACCCGGATCTAAAACCTGGGACACAGCTATCAGGCCAGCCTCTCTCTCCACCCCACCCCCTCTTTCTGGCTTCCATCCCCTCCCCAACACCGCCTCTGCTGCTGCCTCTGGCTGTGGACCTTCACCTCTTCCCACCCCTCGCCAGGCCTGGGGTGTGGGGTGAGCATGGATAAGAGCCCCCTCAACCTGGGGCCCTCCCATGCCATGGCCCGTGTGCTCCCAGGGAGGAGCCCCAGACCCTGAGCATCTGCTAGAAGCTTGGCAGAGGCCCCGTGGGGACTGTGTCTTCTGAGGACAAAAGGCTGCGGCCAGCAGGCACATGGGGTGGAGTGGGGGTGAACCCGCAGCCAGACAGGCAGACCGGTAGAAGGAGCCAGCACTGCCCCCCCCCCCTTTAGCAGCTTAGCGGTGACATGAAGATGGGGATAGGAGTGTGTAGTGGGGGAAGCACCTACCCGGGCTCCCACCTGCCAGCTACTTGGGCACCCCAAGGCTGTCTGCTGCCCACCTGGTGTTCCCCAACATTTCCAACCCTGCCAAGTGCACCCCTCTGGTGCCTGCTTCCCCTGGTGCCAGCAATTTAGACCAGCCCGGCTGTATCCACGGCAACAGAAGCAAGAGTGTCACTGGCTGCCAGAACACTGAGGGTCCCACAATGTGGCCTGAGCTGTGATTATCCTGGGTGAGACAGCTTGAGTCCCCTTCCTGAATTCCAAGACATCCCTGCTTGGAGAACCCAGGTAAGAAATCAGCATTCTTCCACCAAGGAGGGTGTGGGGGCTGGGACTTCTCTTGTTTCCCCGCACATTTCAGAGTCTCCATCACTGCCATGCTGTCTTTCTTAGTCTCTCTGCTTCATCTTTCCACTTCACCACAGGAGCTATGAGAGCACTAAAGCCTTGAGACTACTTATCTCCCCCCTATCTTCCTCACATCCAAATGTCCCATGAGAAAGGGAACCACCACCTGTTTCCCCTGCACAGGATCTGTTTTAATCTTTATGATCACATTTGAACACAAGGTTGTTAATATTTCTTTGTGTGCTAGCCGTGGAAGGGGTGCTCAAGAGCACGCTGTACTCCTCACATTGCCTGCAACTGCTTCCTCTCCCTTTTCCTTCACCCTCTACAGGTTCCTTGGCCTGTTTGTAGGATTGGTGTGTGTGTGTGTGTGTGTGTGTGTGTGTGTGTGTGTGTGTCAGAGAGAGAGAACACCAGGATAGTAAGCAAGTGGGTTGATATGACAGGAAAGCTGCTGCTAGCCCAGACCACCCCTTCCTTCTTTCATTCCTTTCCCAGTCTCTCTCCATAGGTAACACAGACATTTGCTCACTCACCATGGGAGATGCATTGTGAATCCCAGCTATGGGGAGGAAGCTTCTGTAGTGTTAAAGAAAAGTAGAGTTTGGGGTGAGGAGCACTTCCAGGTCTTAGGCTGCCTAATAGCATAGAGGGGGCATGGGCCAAGCCACATGACAACCTGCAAGAGCCAGGAACAACATGGTGGTCCCCACAGTGTGGGCCCAAGCCTCTATCACTTGGCTCTCTGTTTCTGTTTCAGATGCCCATGTTGTGTCTGGGACCTTCAGATGTATGGCACAGTAGCCAGAGGTCCCTGTATCTGGAGGGTCAGAAAAACCTGGTATATGGACAACATGGATTCTACCAGGGTCATGGCCCCTAACTACTAGCTCTGCAGCTTTAGTGGAAGCCTGCCACTTATTGAACCGCAGTTTTATCATTTGTCAAAGAGACTGGTAATTCCTCCATCATGGGTGTGTGCAGGGATTAAATAAGTTGGTGCATGTAAATAAAGGATGTGCATAGAGGTGGCACTGAGTAATGTCAGCAAAGCATAGGACCCAGTATTGCTGATTATTCATGATTAAAATTGCTATTGATTATTGTAGAGAGGGACTCAAGTACCTCTTCTCCAGGATTTCAGCAGAGATCTGGGGAAGGCAGCATGTAAGTAGATGGGATGGGAAGTGGGGAAAAGCAGGAATAGCCTTTTGTTGTTACTTATTTGTAGGAAATAGTTGTAGTTGGGGGCAGAGCCCCCGATCCCCACCCATTGACAAATAGACTTCCTTGCACTTGCCCTTGTTTGTGTCCCTCTGTGTGTCACACACACACACACACACACACACACAAGCATGAGCCAGCAGTGAGCCAGCAGAGGCCTGGTTTGCAGCCTGCAACATGCCTGGCCCTAGTATATGCCCCTCTGTCGAGGGGAAACTTGGCAAGAGTTTGGCTTGTGGTCAGTGGTTGTCAGAGCCTGGAGACAAGCCTGAAGCTTCTGAGATCCATACAGCTTTGGAGAGCTGGGGTGTGTCTCATGCAGCAGCCAGATCTGTGAGGGATAGGTCTTAGGGAATTTGAACACCTCGACTCTGGGTTAAGGGAAGAGTGGGGGTTTCCTGGCTTGCTTCTTTGAATAGATATATGGCAGAATACAGAAAGGTTGGAGATGAGGAGAGGAACTGGATAAGGGGAGAAATGGAGGTCCAGAAGACTCTCTCTGCGTGGGTAGGAAAATCTAGGCTTTTAGACAAGAGTAGACTTTTCTGAAGAAGCATTTGGTGTGGAAGGGGAAGAACCAGCCTATTGCCCAGGGGAATCTGGACCTGAGCAACTGAAGACATGTGTCTGTGTGTCCATGTCTGACTGTGGGCACTGTGAGTATGTTTGAGTCTGTGTGTGAAGAGGCCATGTGACAGCATATAAGAGAGTATGGGTGTCTGGGTAGGTTTATGTATATACAGGGTGGGTGGGTGTATTAGTTACCATCTTTGTACCATGACCAGATACCTAACCAGAACAACTTAAGGAAGGAAGGGTGTATTGCAGCTTACAGTAGAGGTTATCATGGCAGGGAAAACAGGAGCTCCCCTGGTCACATTCAGTCCACAGTGAGGAAGCAGAGAGTGAGGAATGCTGTAACTCAGCTTACTTATTTTTCCCCTTCTTATTCAGTGAGACCCTGGTTTATTATATGTACCACCCACAGTTAGGGTGGGTCCTCCCATCTCGGTTAACCTAATCTAGGAAATCCCTCACAGACATTCCCAGACATTTGTTTCCATGGTGATTTGAAATCCTATAAAG
The DNA here is from genome assembly GCA_036346955.1 of Dipus sagitta. Classification (NCBI taxonomy): domain Eukaryota; kingdom Metazoa; phylum Chordata; class Mammalia; order Rodentia; family Dipodidae; genus Dipus; species Dipus sagitta. The sequence goes on along the minus strand of CM070776.1, from coordinate 54,262,707 downwards.
TTGATAACTAGAGATTAACCATAACAAGTATATCCCTTGTCAATTTGACACTCAAACATAAAATTCTTAAGCCTTCAGTCCCTTGTCCCTATAGGCTTATGGCCATCAAAGTGCATCTGTACAACTTAAAAAGTTCTTGTAATCTTGCAATTTCAACACTGTTCAAAAGTGTAAGTGGATAGTCTCTTCAGTAATTCAGGCAATATCTTAACCATCAGCCATGTAAAATCAAAACACTAATTACATACTTCCAACATGCTGTGGCACAGATTAAACATTACTATTCCAAAAGGAGGAATGAAGGCACTGAAATGAGAGATCAGATTAAAGCAAGACTGAAACACAGCACAGAAAACTCCAAATCCTGTAGCTCCATGTCTGGCATCTGAGGCTCATAATGAAATCATCTAGATTCCAAAGGCTTGGCTAGTCCTCCCCTCCAGCTTTGCTGCCTGTAGCACTCACAGCCTTCTCTCTCAGGCTGCCTCCACTCTGAACCTGCAGCTTTCCTTGTCAGACATCCTATTGTTCTGGCATTTCCAACATACTGAGGTCCCCATTGCAACTTGGGCATAACCTCAGCTTCACACAAGGGCCACACATTGCCTGGCCTCAGTGGCCCTCTGGGACCATTGTTAATGCTCCATGGTCCTCTCAATCTTCCATCTTTCATGATCCCAAAACTGTTACCATGTAGACAATCCTGCCAAGTTCTGCTGCCAGCTTGGGATGAAGCCCAGCCCCCATGGACCACAGCTATACAGGCCTCTGTCTGCCTTCCAGGCTGACTTTGGTGAAACATTTCTGTAAGCAATTGTGTTTGAGTTGGGAACACTCTCAGTTTAGACTTTCTTCTTTTAAATGAATGTGGATTTTCCCATGATGGTTTAAGGCGATGTTTTACCCTTACACTTTTTCTATTGTCCCAGTGCAGTACAGACGGTTTCTATTCAATGGTGCTGATATCTTTAACAATGTCAGCTGCTTTTTCAGTACCAGCCTAAAAGTTAATCTATCTTGATATTTCCTCCACCAAATTAATCCATTTCTTTTTTAATTTTTTATTTATTTAAGAGAGAGAGAAAAAAATGGGCACACCAGGGCCTCTAGCCACTGCAAACGAACTCCAGATGTATGTGCTACCTCGTGCATCTGGCTTTACATGGGTGCATGAGTCCTTTGGCTTTGCCGGCAAACACCTTAACCACTAAGTCATCTCTCCATCCTTAATCCATTATTTTTTAATTCAGTTTCATTTAAGTTCTCAAGACATTGGCAGAAAGCAGCCAGTTTCTTTGATATCATATAACATGAACTGCCTCTCAGTGCCTGATAGAGTTCTTGTTCTCCTCCAAAACCTCACGAGCCAGGCCTTCACTGTCCACATGTCTCTCAGCATCCTTGTGTTCCAAGCTCTCACCAGAATGGCCCCATTAAACTCTGCTTGCAGTATTCAAGGACTTTTCTAGCCCAAAGGTCCAAGCTCTTCCACGTTCCTCCTGCATGCCAATTCCAAAGGCTTACAAACCACATGGTCAGGTTTATCACAGTAATGACCCCACTTCTTGGTACCAATTTCTTGTATGAGTTACTTTTTCATTGCTGTAACCAAATATTTGACAAGAAACAACTTAAGAAAGGAAGGGTTATTTCAGCTTACAGTTCTAGGCTACAGTCCATCATGGTGAGGAAGGCATGGCAACAGGAGCCAATCTGGTCACATTCTGGCCACAGTGAGGAAGTAGAAAGTAATGAATGTTTCTGCTCAGCTTCCTTTCTCCTTTTTATTCAGTCTGGGACCCCAGCCCATGGAATGGTGCCACCCACAGTTAGGGTGGGTATTCCCACCTAAATTAACCTAATCTAGAAAATCTTCTACAGACATACCCAGATATTTGTTTCCATGATTCTAAAACCTGTCATGTTGATAACCAGAGATTAATCATCATACTAGGTATGACTTTGCATGTCTGTCTGGGTGAGCAAATGAGCATGGTTGATTCTGACCAAAGTATAGGTATGTTTCTCTAAGCCTAGACATTTGTTGAATGTCTGGATATGTGTGTTTGTGTGTGTGTCATCAATTTGTTTATGAGCATACATGTCTTGTTAAATGTATATGAGTGTGTGAGTTTCAGAATGCCTTGGTATGTATGTCCAACTAAGTGAATGCCTAGCTGTATCATATGTATATATTCTTATATGCCTGCATATGCCTTTAGTGTATGCTCATCTAAATGGTGTGTTTGTGAGTATAAAGACATATATGTGTGTGCCCATGCATATAGGAAGATATGTGTGTGAACATGTTTGTGTGTTGTGTGGGGTATCTGCCATATATTCATGTGAATAGACTTATGTGAGAATGTCTGTGTGGATTCTCTAGCATTTTTCATTATGTCTATGTCTGTGTGTGTATGTTTGAGTGTCCACTATCTGTAGATAAGCCTACGTGTCTATATCCATCTAGAGAAATCTAAGTATAAATGGGCATACTAAAATAAGGAGAACTAATTGAGTGGGTAATGCAGATTATATAAAGTAAAACGCATTTTCTGTATGTTCACATTGGACTATGTATATGAGTATGGCTATGGGGAAAGGGCATAGACTGATATGTATTAAATATACACACACAAGGCTGTACGCATAGGGAAATGGGTGCATTTATATATATCTAAATGTGTGTGAGTGTATATTTGGTTGTGGTTTGCATGAGTAACCACATTTCATACTAGATGGCTGCCCATAATTACTATATTTTTATTTGAATTTCTGTATATGAGTGTTAATATGTGCTTGGATATGCCTAAGAGTAATTGTGCACATATATGTGGCTATATATGCTAGTATGTGTGAATATTTGACTGTGTGCATATGTTGAGTGAACAAATATGTATATATGCCTGTGTATTCACATGCATTTATATATCTCTGTATATGCCTGTCCAAATGTACAAATATGTAAAGTACCAGTTTGCACAGTTCTGATTATTTGCATTTCTGCATATGTATTTCTTTGTTTGGTCTGAAGCATATATTATAGGACAATGTAAATAAATCTATGTGCATGCTATTCTTGTCTTCTAAGTATGTTTGAGTGTGTATGTGTGTGCATTTATTTGAGGGTATCTTCATATGTGTGTGATAAGGGGATCAAATCTTCTAATGCAGATGAATAGATAGGTGTGTAAGAATATGTGAGTATATTTCCATGTGTGTATATGTTTGAACATGCCCTGTGTCTGGTCTGTGTGTGAAAATATAGGTATAAATGATTGTTCTTTCATTTGTGTGGCTTCTCATTATAGATGAATGTGTTTGAGTGTATATTTGTGGTAATGTGAATGTTTCACAAGCATATTTATATTTTCATATCTGTGTGCACATGGGAATGACTTAATGTACAAATCTATATACATGTGAATATGCTTATATGTGTACATGTTCAGTTATGCATATAAGTTTATGTATTAGAATAATCTCATTTATATATGTATGCATATGTTTATGTATGCAATCACACCTCCACAGATAAGTATGTGTGCATGAATATATTTGTGTGGTTCTATTTGAGGATGTATGTATATACTTTTCTGTGTATATGTATCTTCATCATCTCCTTACATGGATAGAGTTGGCTCATCTGTAGACTTGTACAAGTATGCCTGTGTCTACACTTGTATTTGTGAATGAATGTATGTCATTTATGAGCATATTAGGTGAATTTATGTCTTACATATATGCCTACATTAATGAGTAAATGGAAGTATACATGCATGAAAAAGCATGGTATGAATATGCCTATGTATGAATAAGTAAAACTATTTCTGCATTTACCTGAAGATGATGTAAGAGAGAGACCTGAACTTAGTCTTTGACCTTGGTCTTCTGGGATAGTCCTTATCCCTGACAGAGTAATAACAGAGATAACTTTGGAGTTTGAGTGACTTAATGTGTACCACAGCATGTGTTTATATAGATGCCTGAGATTCCATGGTGCCTTGATAAACCATATCTGTCTATAATTGTGTAGATGTCCTGCATATTGGCAAACTTTGGCACATGAGCAGTTCATGACCTACTGAGATCTTTCTGCCTTTGACAAGATACTGGGCTTTTGTGGGCATCTCAGCATAATTTTTAAAAATATTTTATTTTTGTTTATTCAATTATTAGCGAGACAGAGACAAAGAGAGAGAAAGGGAGCCTTTAGCTACTTCAAACCAACTCCAGATATATGTGCCACTATGTGCTTCTGGATGACATGGGTACTGGGGAATCAAACCCGGGTCCTTAGGCTTCACAGGCAAGCACTTTAACTGCTAAGCTATCTCTCCAGCCACCTCATGATATTTTTTGTAAGCATTCACACCCAAAAAGTTGGAACCACTTGTGACTGATATTCTACTGGATGATATTTAAAAAGGATTCTTTGAAACATAAATGTCTCCCTTCCCATCCCACCATCCTTAAAGGTATAGGAAAGAGTAGCATTGTCACAGTAAATAGTTTTCACAGAGGGCACCCAAATTTAGGAAAGTGTCAGTGTGTATGTGGTGTGGTACATTTGGAGAGAGAAGGTATAGTGAGGGTGTAAAGGTGTGTAATTGAGATGATGCATATGTGTAAGATGTGAATATATCTTGCTGAAGTGTTAGAGAAAATGTGTAGAAACATTTGAGCTGTATGAAACAGTGTATGTGTGTATTTGGGATGGAGTGGGTTTGAATGTGGGTGTGAGCAGGATGTTGAACAGGGCAGAGTGTGAGTATATTTAGGTGACTGGGTGTATATATGCAAATAGTGTGCTGTAAGATCTTTGGTTGTATATCTGGATGGGAACAGAGAGAGGGAGAGAGAAAGAAAGAGCAAGCTAGATGGAGTGTATGAAAAGCCTGGGGCACATCTAGGTGAGAAATATATTATGGAGTGTGAATGCCTTTGAATAGTGTGGAAGGGATGACAGAATGGGTTTATATGGGTAGTGAAAGCATGCAGAGATCCATGCAGATTGTATGCATGACATATTTGTGAAGGGAATGTGTATCAGTTGATGTATCTAGATGGTGTGTGTATATTTGCATGGACCTCAGTTGTATATATAGAATGAATCTGGATGGTGATGCATGTATCTGAATGGTGCTATGCTCATATGTGTGAGAGAGCTAGAGAATGTGAGAAAGTTTGAGCATGCATTTGGATAAGATTCATTTATGAATGTGGTTTCTCTGAATTATGTGTAGGTAGAGATCTGTGGGGAGTGTGTGTTTGTGTGTGTGTGTGTGCGTGCACACACACACACATGAGTGAATATATTTGGTTTGAGAATTCGTAAATGTATCTAAGTGGGGTGTATTGAAGTGTAGGACTTTTGGAGGGTATATGGGTCTTGATGCTATGTTTGAGAGAAATTCTAGGTGTATCTAAGACAGGTATAAGAACTCTAAGTTGTCCAGAGGTGGGAGGATAAGTCTGAGTGTATCTGAAGATTGTATGGGAGAATGTGGATGTTTTCAGTTGGAAATTGTATAAGTGTGACTATCTGGATGGAGTGACATATGAGGTGCATACATGGGAGAACAGGTGTATTTAGACGGTATGTATGTGAAAAACAGGCAGGTGTATGGTGTTTAGTATGTGTGAAAGTGGTTGTATTTGAGTGGTGTGTGCATGTGTGAGGAGACTATATGAATATATGGATCCAAGATTACTAGAGTATGGGTATATCTAACTAGGGTGTGTTCAATTCTCTGGGGAGAGAGAGAGAGCATAAGTGGTGTGTGTGAATGAAAATATACACACAAGTCTTTGTGAAATGTGAGTTAATCTGGCATGTATACATGTGGGTATATCTGGATAGTGTGTATGTGGTGGGAAATATATCTAAAATGGACCTGCAAGTTCTCTGGTGGAAGTCTCTTGGTTTGAGTACTAGTTCTGCTATTTATTGGCTGTGTGGCTTTGGTTATGTCACCTAACCTCAACAAAGCCCCAGTATCTTGTCTGTAAGGTAGTGGGGAGGGGGATAATACTACTTGTCTCACAGTGTAAGAATCAGAGGAGTTAATCCATGAAATGTGCTTGGAACAGTGCCTAGCACATAATGAACCCTCTCCTGAGGAGTTATCTATTAAAGAAAACAACAGTTTATTACCTGACTATATCATGTATATATACCTGTTATAATTATTACCTGCCCCAGTTAGTTACAGTGTATGTCCATCTGCAAGTGCAAATGGGGTTTCCATGTCTATATTTTCCCCATTATATTTGCCCATGAGCGTGAGAAAGAAATTAAACTTACTCTCTTGGTATATGAGTGTGTTAGCACATGAAAATAGATTTATACTTATAACTTATTTCAGTTTTCATATAAAAATGCAGGCATGTGAGAAAAGAAGTTTCTGGGGGGGGCTGGAGGGGGCTGGGCCCTTTGTTTATATTTACTGGTGCACATTCTTCTAGGTGTATGAATGCACAGACTCACATTTATGGCAGTGTCTTCGGGAGTGCAGGTGTTCTGCAATGTTGGTATGTCTGCATATGTGAGCATGCTTCTCGATCTGTGTACATACACATCAGTGTATTTTTATCTGACCATGGAAACAGGTTTATAGTTTTTTATATGTAAACATGTACACGTGGATTTCTGTTCATTCTTAAAATGTCAGAAGGTTGGTATTCAGGTTCATATGTGATGATGCAAATGGAGGCATTTGTGTGTAATGTGTTTATGTCTATATGGCCGTGTATTAGGATGAGTGTGTGTGTGTTATTTACTGAGTATGGATTGCATATGTGTGAATGAATGTGTGCACCTGAAGGCTTGTGTCTCCATAATCTTTTCTTTTTTTATTAAAATTTTCGTTTATTTTTATTTATTTATTTGAGAATGACAGACAGAGAGAAAGAAGCAGATATATATATAGAGAGAGAGAGAGAATGGGCGCGCCAGGGCCTCCAGCCATTGCAAATGAATTCCAGATGCATGCGCCCCCTTGTGCATCTGGCTAACGTGGGTCCTGGGGAATCGAGCCTCGAACCGGGGTCCTTAGGCCTCACAGGCAAACGCTTAACCGCTAAGCCATCTCTCCAGCCCTCCATAATCTTTTCTTAAAGATTTATTTTTATTTATTTATTAGAGACAGAGAGAGGGAGAGAGAAAGAGTAAGGATGGGCATGCCAGGGCTTCCAGCCACTGCAAACGAACTCCAGATGCATACGCCACCATGTGCATCTGGGTTATGTGGGACCTGGAGAATCGAACCTGGGTTCATAGGCTTCACAGGCATGCACCTTAACCGCTAAGCCATCTCTTCAACCCTGTGTCTCTATAATCTTTGATGGCTACTGTATGCATGAGTCTACATTGTTCTACATGTCTGCTTGCCTCTGTGTAGAATTAAGCCCAAGTTAAGTGCCTATGAGCATACCTGTACTGTGTGTATGTTTGTGTGTCAAGGCAGATTTGTGAGAGTGGCTCTGTGTAAAATAGTGGGTCTCAATCTCTTAGTGTAGGTGTCAGTCTGAGGTGGAGAGTGTGAGTGGGGTGCTGAATCTGTAAGATGTGAACAAGACCTATGCCTGAATGTCAGTTCTTGTCTGCACATGTATTACTGTGTCTGAATGTAAGTCTATGTAGTTAGGTTTGCTTGTATGTATGTGTACATGAAAGTTCCCTTTGAATAGTGAATGTGTCTCTGTCTATGCCTGTACTTTTTAAAAATATGTGTATTTTATTTTTGTTTACTTATTTCAAAGAGAGAGAGACAATGGGTGTGCCAGTGCTCTAGCCACTGCAAATAAACTCTAGTTGCATGCACCATCATGTGCACCTGGATTACCTGGGTACTGGGGAATCGAACCCAGGTCCTTATATTTCACAGCCAAGTGCCTTAACTGCTAAGCCATCTCTCCAGCCTCCTATGTCTGTACTTTTACTGAAAGGCAGTTATGTCTGTGTGATATATATCCTTGATTGATTTGCTGGTGAGTAGGTGAGTGGTGAGACGCATGCCTATTTCTTTGTGAAGGAGTGTGTGTGTGTGTGTGCGTGTGTACCTGCTTGTTTATCACCTAATATAAGTCTAAATGTAGTTCAGTTTGGGGGGGTCAAAATAGGGTCTTATTCTAGCCTAGGCTGACCTGGGATTAGTCTCAGGCTGGCTGCGAACTCACAGCAATCCTCCAACCTCAGCCTCATGAATGCTATGATTAAAAGTTTGTGCCTTTCAGAACAGAGAGATGGCTTAGTGGTTAAGGTATTTGCCTGCAAAGCCAAAGGACCCAGATTCTATTCCCCAGGACCCACATAAGCCAGATGCACAAGGTAGAGCATGTGTCTGGAGTTCGTTTGCAGCAGCTGGAGGCTCTGGTGCGCCCATTCTCTCTATCTGTGCCTCCCTCTCTCTCTCAAATAAATAAATAAATAAATAATTTGAATATCCATGTACATTACATATATGCTCATGTACATATATTTGTGTATGTTAGAGTTTCTATGTGATGTAATTAAAGGTGAATATTTTAGGGCATTCATAACTCAGCACTCAGAGATAGCAAAATCTGTAGGTCACACTGGAGTAAACTGAAGAGGATTAGGGGTACTGGAAGGTGGTTATTATATAGTGGTATGCAACTTTCAAATAAAATATTTTGCCAGGCATTGTGGCATGTGCCTTTAATCCCAGCAATTGGGAGGCAGAGATCGGTAGCTCACCTTGAGTTCAAGGCCAATCTGGGACTACAGAATGAGTGCCAGGTCAGCCATATATATTAGAATTTTTCATGATTTAACTTTTTTTGAGACAAGTTCTTACTATGTATCCCTGGCTGTCCAGGAACTCACTGTGTAGTCTAGGCTGCCCTCAAACTTGTAGCAATCCTCCTGCCTCTGACTTGCAAGTGCTGGGATTATAGACATGTACCACTATGCCAAGCTCAGAATATAACAGTTTTTATTCATTGTAGGAAATCTGTAATGGTCAACATTTGTGGCCACTCCTTCTGAGTCGTTAGTCATGACTGAAGTGGTTTATTTTATTGTTGTTTCACTCCTTTATCATCATCTTAATTTGGATTTGGTAAATCTATTAGTACTGAGTGTGTTGAAGCTTCATCAAGTAATTATACTTCTTGGTGAAGACTCAAACAAATGAAGTAAGTAACAGTTGTTTGGACACATAAACTTCTATCATGGCATGCCACTTGATCTTGGAAGCAATGTATAAGGTAAGCTCACTCCACGGACGTTATTCAAGCACAATTTGCCTTAAGTCCTCCATAATTCACTTGAATATGTGAAACATGGCTATATGATTATGCCAATCAGCCACCCTTAGATTTAAAAAATGAGCTTTCCAGTCATGGGATACCACTGTGACTTCTCTGAAGCATCAGGTAGTTTCTAGCATTCAGTATGGCTGGTGAGTTCACACCATAACACCTTATCCTGAGAAATGTGCCTTCCTTTTTCACCTCCCCTTTATAACTCACTTGTTCTTACCATAGTCAGGCAGAAATCCCTGTTTTATGCTCAAAATAGCTACATATCTTCCTTTTTTGCCAGTTACTGTCAACAGAAAACTACTTACAAAAGTAAGTAGCAACAGATGGTCAAAGTGTAACTGTGCCTCAGTATGCTGATTAAAACTCCAATGATCTGGGTTGGAGAGATGGCTTAGTAGTTCAGACATTTGCCTATGAAGCCTAAGAACCCAGATTCGATTCCCCAGTACCCATATAAGCCAGATGTACAAGGCAATGCATGTATCTGGAGTTTGTTTGCAGTGACTGGAGGCCCTGGTGCTCCCATTCTCTCTCTCTCTCTCTCTCTCTCTTCCTTCCTCTTTCTCTCTCAAATAAATAAAGTAAAATAAACCAATAATCTGGCCAGAAGGATGGTTCAATGGTTAACGGTACTTGATTGCAAAACCTGATGGCCCAGGTTTGATTCCCCACTCCACAAATAAAGCCAGATGCACAAAGTGATGCATTGTCGGGAGTTCGCTTGCAGTGTGTTGAAACCCTGGTGTGCCCATTTTCATTCTCCCATTCTTTCTGTCTTACTCTCTCTCTTTCCCCCCCCCACCTCAAAATGAATAAATAAATTAATTTTTTTTTTGTTTTTCGAGGTAGGGTCTCACTCTAGCCCAGGCTGACCTGTAATTTACTATGCAGTCTCAGGGTGGCCTCGAACTCACGGCAATCCTCCTACCTCTGCCTCCCGAGTGCTGGGATTAAAGGCATGTGCCACCATGCCCGGTTAAATTAATTAATTTTAAAACTCCAATAATCTTACCAATAATCAGAATCTGCATAATTTAGCCTTTGAATTTTGTGCCTAAGAGGGGGGATTCTGCTTCATAACTACTACCTCTTTCTTTTCTTCCAATCAAATGTGGTGTCAAAAATCCTTATAACAAATACTCATGAATTTTGAATGGAAATGATAATTTTAATTTTTAGTCTCTCAAAATTGTGACAAAACTTTTCCTCTAAGTAGACACAGGCTTTGCTCTATACATACTAATAAGTGTTCTTTCATATTCAGATTATAATACCAAGGACTCATCAAGCAGGAAACCATACTTAACCTTACTTCTTCCAAATTGGAATTCTACTTTGAATTTATAAGCCATGTCAGTGCTGCATAATCCAATATGTAGTATTTAAGTGTCTTTAAATTTTTCAATGTAATTCCATTTTCATATGTTCAAAGATCCATTTGTTGAAGCCAGTAAGCATCAAATCTGCAAAGTGAGAAGCATTCTCAAAGAAATGCTTAAATGTCTCTTTAGATCATTTCTCTAAAACAAAATCCCTACACATTTAGGTTTAAAACATCAGAAAAGGGTATATGATCCCAATTCTTCACAGAAAGCTAAAAGATATGTTGGGAGAGTCTTGGTCTTAATTAAATTCAACTAGCATTATTTACTGTAGAAATTAAACTTACAAAGTGAGTCATCCCTGGCCTATTCCCTTTATTTCATCCATCCCAAAAACAGTGTGGACAATTTCCCTGCAGGGAACTAATATGTAAGATTTTACTCAGGTTTCTTAACCATTAAACCCTGTCACTAGCTGATTGAGCTCTATGTAAGAATGTTCTGGGGCTGGAGCAATGTCTTAGTGGTTAAGGCGCTTGCCTGCAAAGCCTAAGGACCGGTATTTGACTCTCCAGATCTCACATAAACCAGACACACAAAGGTGAGGCAATCTCAAGGTCGCACATACCCACTAGGTGGCGCAAGCATCTGGCATTTGATTTCAGTGGCTGAGGCCCTAGAATGCCAATTTTCCCTCTCTCTCTCTCTCTCTCTCTCTCTCTCTCTCTCTCTCTCTGTGTGTGTGTGTGTGTGTGTGTGTGTGTGTGACTAAAAAATAAAAAAGGGGGCTGGAGAGATGGCTTAGTGGTTAAGGTGCTTGTCTGCAAAGCCAAAGGACACTGGTTTGATTCCCCAGGACACATGTAAGCCAGATGCACAAGGGGGTGCACACATCTGGAGTTCGTTTGCAGTGGCTGGAAGCCCTGGAGCACCCATTCTCTCTCTCGCACCCTCTCTCTCTCTCTCTCTCTCTCTCTGTCTGTCTTTCTCTCTCTCTCTTTCTCTCTCCCTGCCTACTTCCATATCTCTCTCTCAAATAAATAAATAAATAAAAACTAAAATATATTTAAAAAAAGAAGACCGGGTGTCGTGGCTCACACCTTTAATCCCAGCACTCAGGAGGCAGAGGTAAGGCAAGGTGAGTTCAAGGCCACCCTGAGAGTAAAGATGAATTCCAGATCAGCCTGAGCTAGAGTGAGACCCTACCTCAAAAAAATAATTAAAAAGAATGTTCTGGCTGGGTGTGTTGGTACGCGTCTTTAATCCCAGCACTTGGGAGGCCAAGGTAGGAGGATTGCTATTGCAAAGTGAATTCCAGGTCAGGCTGGGCTTGAACAAGACTCTACCTCAAAAAAAGGTATGTTCTAAATATCTCAAAAAAGATCTTGGTTTCTTAATTTGTACTTCCAGGTGCTTAAAAATCCAAATTTTAGCCGGGCGTGGTGGCACATGCCTTTAATCCCAGCACTTGGGAGGCAGAGGTAGGTGGATTGCGTGAGTTCGAGGCCACCCTGAGATTACATAGTGAATTCCAGGTCAGCCTGGGCTAGAGTGAGTCCCTACCTTGAAAAACCAAAAAAAAAAAAAAAAGAAAGAAAGAAAGAAAGAATCCAAATTTTACCCAGTTGTGGTCAAAAACCATGATCGCAGAAGCTGACAAAGGAGGATTGTTGGAAATTTGAGGTCATTTGATCTACACACAATACCAAGCCAGCCAGAGCTACCATATTATATATATACACATATACACATATATATATTTGGTTTATATATATATTATATATATATAATAGACACTTTAGAATACTAGAAATGAGGAAGTAGATGAATTGTAGGCAAAGAAGACTGGTTTCTGAGTTTATAATTAGTGAATCTGGGCATTGGGTACACCAAGGTTCATCACAGTGATTTCTCTTACGTTTTTATGTTTGAATGCTCTATAATAAAAAAGTTCCTTATAAAGTGACAACCAAAGAAATTAATTGTATTTGCTTTAGGAACACGTAATGTTATAATATTCAGATTGAGCATTTGTAACCAAAAATCTGAAATGTTCCACAGTCCGATTTTTTTTAGTGCTAACAAAATGACGCAAGTGGTATATTTCACACCTGACTTCTTGTGACAGGTCACAGTCAAAATTTTGGCACATATTTGCATAAAACTACCTTCAGGGTATATGTCTAAGGTGTATACAAAACACAAATGAATTTTATATTTAGACTTGGGTCTCATCCCAAAGATATTACAAAATCCAAAAAGTTCAGAATCTGATATACTTCTGGTCCCAAGCATTTGAGATAAGAAATGCTCAACCTAACCAACGTGTGTTTGTTTGCATACTAACTATGTCCATATCTAATGAAAGAAAGAAAGAAGGAAAGAAGCTTCCATGTAACAGCACTATCTGCTGTACCAACATCCCTTAACATTTTTTCCACTGCAGGTACTTATTACTGCTCACAGAAGCAGTGACATTAATATAAAATTAAACTAAAAAATAAGATTCTATACAGTAACGAAAGAAATACTCAACCTAACATGCGTGCTTGTGTCCACACACACACCCATATACCCCCACACACACATACCCCCCCATATATATATATATATATACACCATACAACCCTCCTCTTCCCTCAGAATAGGACCTTGTGCATGCTAAGGCAAGCACACTACCACAGAGACACATCTCCATCCCCAACTTTTCTACTTTGGTAGGGTAGAAGGGGTGTGAAAAATTATGAACAAAATTAACTCAAAAGATAAACAAGGCCTGGGGCGATGGCTCAGTGGATCAAGTGCTTGCTGCACAAGTTCAGATCCCCACCTCCCATATAAATGCTAGGTGGATATGGCAGCCCGCCTACAAGCACAACAGAGGCAGAGGATTTCCATGGCAAGCTGGATGGATAGCTAGACTAGCCAAATCAGTGAGATCTGAGTTTATGGAGAGACCCTGCCTCAGTAAAGAAAGTGAAAAGCAATCAAGGAAGATAGTTAATGTTAATCTCTGGCCTACACGCACGTGCGTGCACACACACACACACATACACGCATACGCATACACACAGACACATACAAGCACGCAAACTCACACAAATATGACCACAAGCATACAGACATACACACATGCATACACACTACAACCACATTCACATATAAAAAATAAAAAATATAAGCACCATATAAATACAAGTATAGGCCAAATCAAAAATTTCACTGATTATCTGGGAGTGGTGGCACACACCTTTAATCCCAGCACTCAGGAGGCAGAGGTAGGAAGATTGCCATGAGTTCAAGGCCACCCTGAGACTACATAGTTAATTCCAGGTCAGCCTGGGCCAGAGTGAGACCCTACCTCAAAAAACAAAACAAAAAAATTTCACTGATTATATGCAAATGCAAAGTAATAATCTAACTATCTGGGATATTTCAATAAGATGCAATAAACATACAGTGTGGGACTGGGAAGATGGCTCAGCAGTTAAAGGCACTTGTTTACAAAGCTTACCCATTTGGGTTTGATTCCTCATTACCCACGTAAAGCCAGAGGCACAAAGTGGTGCATGTGTCTCAAGTTTATTTGCAGTGGCAGGAGGTCCTGGCATGCCCATTTCTCTCTCTCCTCAAAATATAAACTATTTTTAAAAACACAGCCTAAGCCGGGCATGGTGGCACTTAGAAGGCAGAGGTGGGAGGATCGTCGTGAGTTTGAGGCTAGCCTGAGACTACATAGTGAATTCTAGGTCAGCCTGGACTAGAGCAATACCCTACCTTAAACAAACGAAGAAACAAACAAACAAACAAAAAACAGCCTACCTTTCCCACAGTCTCCTATTATGGCAAGTGCCCACCAGCTGGGAAGCTTCAACATATCCTTTTATCCTTTCAGGGGTTAGCTGATCTGTGTAAAAGAGCAGATTTATTACTAGAAATATTCCTGTGGTAGTATGTGTGCATCAGTAAATTTTTGTGTATGAGAGTAAGTTGGTACATTCACAAACATTTGTCCATGCTCAGGTGTCTGTATATGAGTGTATCTACACATATAAGTAAATTATATAAATAAGTATATTGCTTACATATGTGTGAGAGGGAATGGACCTGTGTTCTCTGGGTGTGTTGGAGCTGTTGCACTGCTGTGCATTGGTAAGAGTTCATATGTGGGCTGGAGAGATGGCTTAGCGGTTAAGTGCTTGCCTGTCAAGCCTAAGGACCCCGGTTCGAGGCTCAACTCCCCAGGACCCATGTTAGCCAGATGCATAAGGGGGCGCACGCGTCTGGAGTTCATTTGCAGTGGCTAGAGGCCCTGGCGCGCCCATTCATTCTCAATCTCTTTCTCTCTCTCTCTCTCTCTCTTTCTCTCTCCCTCTTTCTCTGTGTTACTCTCAGATAAATAAATAAATAATTTTTTTTAAAAAAGAGTTCATATGTGAGTGATGAAGTACCAGGATGCACATATCTGTATTGGTGAGTATGCCCAAACTATGTGAGAAGGTTTAAATTGATTTCTTTGTTATAGAGTGTAGAATAGATATGAGACTATTTTTATCCTGTATAAATATAATCTGTAAGTATCTTAGGGGGATTCTATCTGTGTATACATACCTGGGAGGCAGATTTCAGGTGTGTGATTTTTAATCTTAGTATTTGTAACAGTGTTTGTAATTGAGACAATGTAGATATGCTGTTATAAAAGTATGAATGTGGGGGAGGATTTACATAATAAGTTATATCAGCTCAGTGGTTTACATCTGAGTCTATGTTTAAGTGACATTTGGTTTGCTTGTCAGTGTTTGAGAAAGAGAGAGTGTGTGTGTGTGTTAGAAAAGCTCTAAGTGGGGTTTTGTGGGCCAGTACATATGTGTGAGAGACTGTGAATCTGAGTGTGTCTGTGTTGATGACCAATTCTCAGCTCTCATATACCTAACGTGCTCCTTTCTGTACCATGTTTAGTACAACAAATGTGTCCTTTACTGTCTGGAAATGGAGTTTGTAGATAATATAAACTCTGCACATGTACTTTCAAAAGAAAATCCATACAGTACTTTAGATAATATCCATGCTGTGTTATATATAATACCAGAAAGAAATAAAGGGAAGTGATTTATAATAAAATAATTTGTATCTCAGTATGTAAATGCTTGAGTGTGGCACTCTCTAGGAAATTCAAGAAAATAACTAAGCTCACCTGACTTATAATTAATAAATAAGAATTTAGAAGAAGGGGAAAAGTCAGATTTACACAATGCAGGAAAATGACAGAGACTTACAAAATATTGGATTCCTCCATGCAAAATACACTGCAAAGCAAAGTACTGCTGCTGTTGACTCACATGATAGTCACATTCTGGATAATTCAGGGTATATTAAAACCAGGAGGAAAAAACATATTTATCTATGAAATAGAGCTACATTATAGGATCAGATAATTCTAAGATCAGAGTTCTGGGAGTTTCAGGACACGTGTTGGTAATGTGAGACTGTGCCACGTATCACTGGATGATCAGTACCTTTTCGTCTGATCCTTAAATATGATGGCATCTTGTACCCATTGTAGCAAACAATTCTGCAGATTTCTGAAATGTCCTCTAGGGGGCAGTAATGCCTTTGTTAAGGACAACACTGTGGCGCTTAAAGCAAAGGTACTGTGTACCTGTGGGGCTGGGGGTGTAGCTCAGTTGGTAGAAGCTCTGGGTTCATTCCCCAGCATCACATGAAACTGGCTGTGGTGGCACATTCTTGTTATTTCAGCACTGGAGAAGTGGAGGCAGATCACAAGTTCAAGGTCTTCCTCACATAGTGAGTTTGAGGCCAGCCTGGGATAGATATGCCTCAAAAGTTTTTGTAGAGAAGAAAAGAAAATGAAAGAGTACACAATATACCTCCATGTGTGCGTGTGCTGTGTGTGTGGGGGGGTGACGGTATATATAGAGAGATTGAGAGAGCTGGTTGTTGCCTATGGGTCTCCATATCAGTAGACTGTGTTTGGGAAGTCTGTGAGTGTGTACACCTGTGCACAAGGGTGTCCATCACCAGCAGGCTTTTATAGTGCATGCATGCTCATCTTTGGCTTCAGCTGGAGCTCAGCCATGGCTGTCAGTCTGCTCAGGAGCACATCCCTCATTTATACAATCTCCCCAGCTTTCCCAGCAACATTAGGGCTTCGTTTGTTTGCTGCGTTGGGGTTTTTTGTGGGGGGGGGGGGAGATGAGGTTGTTTTGTTTGTTTTGGAATTTGTTTCCACTGAAACTCTGGGCTACACATTATTTATCTTCTCAGTCTTAAGTGTGTCTCCCTCTCTTTCCATCTTTATGTCTATTGCTTGGACTCTATCTCTGTCTCCAGATACTCTCTCTATCTCTGCCTGCTTTCTTTCATCTCTGCTAGTTTTCTAAATCAGGACTTCTTAAACTTTTTTCACTCACAACCTCTTTTCACTTGAGAATTGTCTAATTTAAATTTTTTATTGATTTATTTGAGAGAGACAGCAAGAAAGAGGCAGACAGAGAGAAAGAGTAAGGATGGGTGAGCCAGGGTCTCTTGCTGCTGCAAACTTCAGATGCATGGGCTGCTTGGTCCATCTGGCTTTAAATGTGTACTGAGGAATCAAACCCAGGCTGTCGGGTTTTGCAGGCAAGCACCTTTAACTAACTGCTGAGCCATCTCTCTAGCTCCCACTAGAGAAATTTTTATGCAGTCCTAAGTATATAGGTATATAAAATAGGTATACAGATCAGACATTTATCTTAAAACAATTATTTGCTATATATATATTATATATATAATTATATATATATAATTTTACCATTAAAGACCAAAACATATCAATTAATGGAATTGATTTGAACTGTTATACATAGAGCATTGTAAGTGTTTTTAAGAGTGGATATTTTGATTTTTATAACTGTCAATGCTAAAAACACCACTTCACATAAATACATAGTACATAATGGCAGAAATATGTCTAGGACCATTTTATAAATTTTTGGAAATTGTGTCCTGACATCAAGCAAAATTCATCTAGTAGGGTTTTTGTTTTTTTATTTTTTTTGGAATTCAAGTCATCAAATCAAACATTGCTTGAGTTTAAACATTTAAACATTAAACAATGTTTAAAATCAAACATTCTGGGGCTTGCAAGATGGCTCAGCAGTTAAAGGTGCTTGCTTACAAAGCCTGTTGCCCTGGGTTCAATTCCCCAGCCACCAATATAAAGACAGAAAGACATTCATTAGCAAAGGCATTCAATAGCAGCCACACACTCACTCACTCACTCACTCACTTACAGATGCAAATAAGTAAATAATTATTTAAAAACATTCTAGGGCTGGAGAGATGGCTTAGCGGTTAAGGCGTTTGCCTGCAAAGCCAAAGGACCCAGGTTCAATTCCCCAGGACCCACGTAAACCAGATGCACAAGGGGGCACACGCGTCTGGAGTTCGTTTGCAGTGACTGAAGGCCCTGGCACACCCAATCTCCCTCTCCCTCCCTCCCTCTTTCTCTGTCAAATAAATAAATAAATAAAATTAAAAAAAAAAAACATTCTAACCAGGAGTGGTGGCACACGCCTTTAATCCCAGCACTTGGGAGGCAAAGGTAGGGGGATCACTGTGAGTTCATGGTCACCCTGAGATTCCGTAGTGAATTCCAGGTCAGCTTGGGCTAGAGTGAAACCCTACCTTGAAAAACCAAATAATAATAAATAAATGAATAAATAAAAACATTCTAAAACAGTACAATTCAAAGAAAGACTAATTTGAGACTTACATGCTGAGGAATGATAGGAAAATACTAAAAAACATTGTTTTCTACAATGAAGAAACACGGTTTCAACATGTTTATATAGGAGCAGTACACTTTGTATGAACAGTAAAATACTTCGATTTGTAACATATATTAGTCTTCAATCTGAGCCAAGGTGTTTCCAGCAGCATATGTTGGCACTGTGTGTGGTGACGAGCATGTACAATACAAAATTGTGTGTGTTGTATGTTCAGAACCAAGGCTGCAGGAAAGTCATGTGTGGCAACATGGATAAGCGCTGCCAGAAACACCTTATGCATTTGATTTTGAATTAATTTCTGGTTATTGTGTGTTAAGAGCTTGTCACATCTTTCACAACCCCCACATTCAATTGTGTGACCCCATATGGGGTTGCAACCCACAGTTTAAGAAGTTATGTTCTAGGGGCTGGAGAGATGGCTTAGCGGTTAAGCACTTGCCTGTGAAGCCTAAGGATGCCGGTTTGAGACTTGATTCCCCAGGACCCACGTAAGCCAGATGCACAAGGTAGCGCATGTGTCTGGAGTTCGTTTGCAGTGGTGGAAGCCCTGATGCGCTCATTCTCTCTCTCTCTCTCTCTCTCTCTCTCTCCCTTCTCTGCCTATTTCTCTCTCTGTCTGTCACTCTCAAATAAATAAATATTTTTTAAAAAAGAAGTTATGTTCTAGGGCTGCAGAGATGGCTCAATGGTCGAAGTTGCTTGCTTGCAAAGCCTAGCAGCCTGGGTTTGATTCTCCAGTGCCCATGTAAAGCCAGATAAACAAAGTGGAGCATATATCTGGAGTTCATCTGCAGTTTCAGGAGGCCCTCATATGCCCATTCTTTCTCTCATTGTCTCTCTCTGCTTCCAAATAAATAAATAAAAATATTAAAAAAGGAAATTATGCTCTAGGTTCTCTTTCCTGTGTTATCCCTCCCTCCATCTTTTCTCTCATTTCTTTCTGAGTCAGGCTGTTTCTCTATATATCTGTATGTCTTTTTCTCAGTCTTCCTTCTCTTTCTGTCTGTCTCTATTTCTATTTTCTCTCCCCGTTGTTTCTTCACTGTATCTCATCTGTCCCTCTCACACGTCTCTTTCTATGTAACTCTCTGTGTATCTGATTATCTCTTACATTCAGTCTGTCTCTGTTTTTTTTTCCTTTTGCCCTTGCTGCTCTCTCAAGGGAGAGCGTGTGTGTGTGTGTGTGTGTGTGTGTGTGTGCCCCCAGTTCTAAGGGGGTTTAGGACTTGAGGGGCTGAAAGAGAGCTTACTAACCCTACTTCTCCCCAGCCCCTGCCCTAGCACCTTCTTGCCAGTAAGCTGCTGGCTCTGAGACTTACTGGTGCCATCAAGAAAAGCCTGGTTTGCTAGGAATGTAGCTCAGAGGTAGAGACCTTTTCCAGTGGTATGAGGCTCTGAGTTCAATCCCAAGTACTGGCAAAAAAAAAAAAAAAAAAAAAATTACAAAACATACTGATTCCAGGCCAGGTTGAGTTGGGCAGCAAAGCAATGAAGAGGGGGCGCTATTATGAGCTACAGTAGATAGGAAGGCATACACTTCAAGCCTCATCTCTTCCAGTCCAGCCTCAAACCTAGCCCCAATAGTCATCCTGAACATTTTCAGTTTCTGCCTGAGTAGCCCAGCCGAGCTACCCTCTCTCTGTGATCTATCATGTCACCTAGGCACATCCCCACACTCCCTGTCTGTTGTTCCTGTTTTCCCAAGGCTTTGCTGTGCCACTCTTGCTGCCAGTCACGCTCCCCGGGCTGCTCTTTCAGAGAATCCTGTCTGGATGTTATCTGGGCAGCCCTCTGCACCCACCAGTCTATTTAGTCTGTCAAGAAATTAATTCACTTGTATCTTTCCACCAAGAGCCTATCAGGTGCACCTTACTGCTCTTTCAGTCCATAAATGCTGCCTTCATGTAGAGTTTGTTCTAACAGGATGAGGCAGGCAATAACCTAAATTTTAAAAGCAAATGATATAATGTCGTAGAAGAGAGAAATTGTAGGAAGAAAAATAAGAGATGAAAAGGAATATGGGATATTATGACCTTTCACCTGAAGCACTACGGCAGAAGCTTCCTCAGCAGTCTCCCTATTTCTACCTCAGCCCCACATGATATGTTCTCACAGCAACAAGTAGAATTTTATTCAATCCTGAGTCCTAATCACATCTCACCTCTGCTCAAAACCCTCCCAGCTCACTCTGCATCCAAGTTTTCACCACAGCCTCCATGATATGTACTTGCCATGTCTGTGATCTTACCTCCTAGCACTGGCCTCTTGCTTACCGTGGCTTCCTTGCTCTTTCTTAAATGTGCCATACCTCAGGGCCCCTGCTCTGGCTAGTCTCCCTGTCTGAAATTCTCTTCCAAATAGCTACAAGACTCAGCTCTTTGCTTAGATGTTTCCTCCTCTGCGAGGCCTGTCCTCGTCAAAAACTGTTTCACCACCCCTAGCACTTCTGATCCTTTTTCTCCCCTTTATGTTTATTCTTAGGAAGTTGCCATCATCTGCTATACTAACTGCACCTAGGTCTCTTCTTATCTAGAATGTCAATGTCACAGGGGAAAGGATCTTTATCTGTCTGATTCTTGGCTATATCCTCAGTATCTAAAACAGCAAATGGCACAAAGTAGATGCTCAATAATTTTTTTTCAGTGAACTAACACAAGCATAGATTATATGCACACATACTCCTCACTTCAGCCAAAATAAATACCAAAGGGCCACTCACAGTCTTACACAATTTGGCGCTGGACCTTTATGACTTCAGTTCCTATCCCTGCCTCCCTTCATTACACCATTTTGGCAGCACTAGCCCTCCCACTGCTCCTTGAGCATGCTAAATGCATTCCTGAACATGCAAAAAGAAATCTGTTTTAGTGGTGCAGACCTGTAATCCTAGCACTTGGGAGGCTGAGGCAAGAGGATCCCAACTCTAAGGTCTACCTGAGCTGTAGAACAAATTCAAAGCCAGCTTGGGCAACTTAGCAAGACCCTGTCACAAAATTAAAAGTATTTTCAAAAAGAACTTGAGGCCAGGCATGGTGGCACACACCTTTAATCCCAGCATTTGGGAGGCAAAGGTAAGATGATTGTACTGAGTTCGAGGCCACCCTGAGACTACATAGTGAATTTCAGTTTAGCCTGGGCTAGAGAGAGACTGTACCTCAAACCTCCCCCATAAAAATAGCTTGAGTAAGCCGGGCGTGGTGGCACACGCCTTTAATCCCAGCACTCAGGAGGCAGAGGTTGGAGGATTGCCATGAGTTCGAGGCCACCCTGAGACTACATAGTGAATTCCAGGTCAGCCTGGGCTAGATTGAGACCCTACCTCGAAAAACCAAAAAAGAAAAAAAAAAAAAGAGCTTGAGTATATAGCTCATTAGTAGAGTCCTGCCTACCATGCCCAAGACCCTAGTTTCAATCTCCAGAGAGAGGAGAGAAAGAGAGAGAGAGAGAAGAAGGAAGGAAGAGGTGGAGAAATCTAATGAGTGCCTGCCAACATTTTGGCTTTTTAAAATATGAAATACAATAGTAATGAATGAGTCACATTACACTTAGGGCCAGTACCGTTTTATAAAACCTTTAGGTGAGCCATGTCTGTATATGTGAATATGAGTAACGGGGTTATAATGTAATACATCCCTTTGTTTTAGTATGTGGGGGCAGTAAAAAAAAATGTCTGACCACAACCTTAGGGCTGTGTAAAGAGGGAAAAGAGCTGCAACAATATCATAACCCTACTGACCCACCAATAGAGGAAACAGGTAACTGAGGACATCAAATGACATGAAAGACCCACATCTAGCAAGGAGGGGGTAAGCTCAGGACTGGGCTTGGGCACAGGGCCTGACCCTATCTGGGGAGTCAGTGGGAAGGGCTTGTAGACACACTAACCCTGCCCTTTCTGTTTCTTTCTTGCCTTTCCTTTCCTTTCCACATATTTCTTGTTGTCTTGTTTCTTTCTTTCTCTCATCATATTCTCATTCTCTCCATTTCTGTGTTGTTTTCTATTCATTTATATCTTTGTCTCTACTTTTCAATCTCTCATTACTTCCTACTCTGACTCTGTGTGCATTTTTTCTGTCTTCTACCCGCATCTCTCTGTCTTCCTGTGTCTGTGTCTGTGTCTCCCTCCATTGTCCCTATTTGCAGGTGTAGCCCAGAAGGACAACTGATGGGGTCCCTCAGGGCCCATCAAGTACTGGACTGGCTGACCCCATAGGGTTGGGAGTAGTCCTTGCCCCTCAGTATGGCCAACACCACCGGAGAGCCCGAGGAGGTGAGCGGCGCACTGCCTCTGCCATCAGCATCGGCTTATGTGAAGCTGGTGCTGCTGGGATTGATCATGTGTGTGAGCCTGGCAGGCAATGCCATTTTGTCCCTGCTGGTGCTCAAGGAGCGTGCCCTGCACAAGGCTCCTTACTACTTCCTGCTGGACCTGTGCCTAGCTGATGGCATACGCTCTGCCGTCTGCTTCCCCTTTGTACTGGCTTCTGTGCGCCATGGCTCCTCATGGACCTTCAGTGCTCTCAGCTGTAAGATCGTGGCCTTTATGGCTGTGCTCTTTTGCTTCCATGCGGCCTTCATGCTGTTCTGCATCAGCATCACTCGCTACATGGCCATTGCCCACCACCGCTTCTATGCCAAGCGCATGACACTTTGGACATGCGCAGCTGTCATCTGCATGGCCTGGACCCTGTCTGTGGCCATGGCCTTCCCACCTGTCTTTGACGTGGGCACCTACAAGTTTATCCGTGAGGAGGACCAATGCATCTTTGAGCATCGTTACTTCAAGGCCAATGACACATTGGGCTTCATGCTTATGTTGGCTGTGCTCATAGCAGCCACACATGCTGTCTATGGCAAGCTGCTCCTCTTCGAGTATCGTCACCGCAAGATGAAGCCAGTGCAGATGGTGCCAGCCATCAGCCAGAACTGGACATTCCATGGCCCTGGGGCCACTGGCCAGGCCGCTGCCAACTGGATCGCCGGCTTTGGCCGTGGGCCCATGCCACCAACCCTGCTGGGTATCCGGCAGAATGGGCATGCAGCTAGCCGGCGGCTGCTAGGCATGGACGAGGTCAAGGGTGAAAAACAGCTGGGCCGAATGTTCTACGCCATCACACTGCTCTTCTTGCTCCTCTGGTCACCCTACATTGTGGCCTGCTACTGGCGAGTGTTTGTGAAAGCCTGCGCTGTGCCCCACCGCTACCTGGCCACTGCTGTTTGGATGAGCTTCGCACAGGCTGCTGTGAACCCTATCGTCTGCTTCCTGCTTAATAAGGACCTCAAGAAGTGCCTGAGGACTCATGCCCCCTGCTGGGGCGCAGGAGGTGCCCCAGCTCCTAGAGAACCCTACTGTGTCATGTAAAGCAGGTGGATAGGCAACAGGCAGGGAAAAGGTCATGGCCACCATGATGGGGAGCAAGGGAAGGGTGAGGCCCCATACAGAAGCCTTCTTTTTGAGCCCCAGCCCCAGCCCCTCTAACCACCCATAATTAAGGCACCTTTGCCAACACCTCTCTAGGGTGGAGAACTGAGTGAGGAACTGGGAAAGAGGCATTTCTAGTTTTGTGGGACCTATCTCCACAGCCTCCTTCTCCACTTCTACAATTTCATATTTTCCTTCCCTCTCTCCTTCCCTCCTTCCCTCTTCCCTATTCCCACCACTTCTCTCCTCTTTTTCAAGTGACAGTTCAGAAAAAGAAAACAAAACTGAAAAATGCAGGGTTTTCTACTAACAACTGAGGAGACAGGCTTTCTTGCTTAAATGTCCCTCCTTAAAATGAGGGAATCCGTTCTGTAAAATAGATTCTAGAGATCTTATTGAGCCCTGTGCTCCCATTCACTCTCTCCTTCCAAGTCTTATAGCGAAGCCGAGATATTTAGGAGAAATTGATCCAAGGCTGCTGACAAGAGGGACCAAAGAGAGTACTGGGTTCCTGGGGGGAGGATGTCTAATTGCTATGTGGTGTGCAATGTTGTCTTTGGCTAACCCTGGTCTCAAACCCAGTCTCCTCTCCCTCCCCACAAATGTCCAGATTTCCCAAGTATTTCTTGGGGCTCTTTTGTGAAGCCAAGAGGGTAGGGAGAAAGGCCTCCAAGATGGGCCCAGGCTAGGTGAAGAGCAAGATGGGAGATGAACTCCTCAACCTGAAGAGACTAAACTTGTCTACCTTCTCTCAAGTTCCCTTCTGGATCCTAAGCTCCCAACTTTTCTTCCTAGTGATATACATCCACTCCAGTCCCACTAAGGATGATGTGGATTCATGAAAGCAGGGGCAGCCCCCAGGGAAGCATAGGGAGCAAGATGAACTCCCTAGAGTCTGGGGTCAGCTAAATTCAACCCCAGAATTGTCTTCTTGGTGCATATAACTCTTCTGAAGATAAAAATTCTTTTGGGGTCTTGGTAACTAATAATGGTATAAACTCCAGGGCACTATGGACTTGACCTCTTTTTGTCCTTCTTAAGCCTCAAACCTCTCCTTAGTTGCCCTTGACCTTCTGGCCCCAAAATGCCCTTCCTTCCAACAGTTCTCTTCCTTCCTCTCTCCACCCTTACCTATACCCAAAGTGGAGCAGACTGCACCCAGATTCCCCAGATGGAAGGTCCAAAGTCTCCCTTCCAGTGGCAGAGCCCCCTCCGGGTTTACTTCAAGGCCAGTTCTGTGGACTGGTGAGCCACACTGGCTTTCCTTTGCCTGAGCTTGCCCATGTTCTCTGTTTCCCACTCATTTCCTGCAGAGGCAGGGATCTATCTGTATTTATCCAGCCCCTTCCCTTCCTTATATAAGCCCCTGTCTTAATCTCTCTCCCTACCCCAAGACAGCTCCTGAGCTGGGGAAGCCTTGACCCAAAAGGAATATGGAGGGCACTCTAGACAAAAGAGATATTAATGAACCTGGCTATGGAGTGGCCCTGGAAAGGCAGGCCAGAGTGGCTGAAAGGTTGGGAGTGTGTATGGGGGGCAACCTAACCTATTTTCTCAGTGATAGTGATGGGGGTGCCTTTCTGAGGGGTGGGGTGGAAAGACCAAGGGGGTTGGGGGGCAAGTAGGGTATGCTTAGGAGGGTTTTCCTCCATTTCTTTTTTCTAACTGCCTGGATTCATCGTTGGATTTTGTAAATGGAAAAACTGAAAAGAAAAATGTTATATTGGTCGTTTTCTTTTTATGTGTGTGTCTGTGTCTTGTCTGTATGAACACATGTGGGATGGTATGCTTGAGTGAGACAGTGTGAGACTGTGTTGCTTTGTGTGGAGAGGAACCCTGAGAGAAACTTGCCTGATACACAAATGTGAGCAAACACCTGTGTGTGGAGAAATATACATTACACACACACACACACAGAGAGAGAGAGAGAGAGAGAGAGAGAGAGAGAGAGAGAGAGAGCAGTTGAGAGGAGATAAAACATAGTATGTGCCTGCAGTAAGAAATAGAGTGTTTGGAAGATGAAAATTCTA
The DNA here is from genome assembly GCA_036346955.1 of Dipus sagitta. NCBI lineage: Eukaryota > Metazoa > Chordata > Mammalia > Rodentia > Dipodidae > Dipus > Dipus sagitta. Next base: position 54,236,852 of record CM070776.1, on the reverse strand, counting down.
TGTATGTGTGTGTAAGAGGGCCAACTTCCACCTCATAAGATTGTCTTCATCCAGTGAGAAGGGAGGGCTAGGGAAGAATACTTAAGAACCCCACCCCTTCCCAATATCTGGAGATTCAATCTCCTCCCCAAAACTCAAACAAGATGTTTTCGAAATTGGACCACCATTGGGACTGGAGGGATGACTTAGCCATTAAGGCATTTGTCTACAAAGCCAAAGGACCCAGGTTCAACTCCCCAGGACCCCACGTAAGCCAGATGCACAAGGGGGTGCATGCGTCTGGAGTTCGTTTGCAGTGGCTGGAGGCCCTGAGCACCCATTCTCTATCTGCCTCTTTTTCTCTTTTCTCTCTCTCAAATAAAAATAAAAACACTTTTTCAAAAAGAAAATAAATTGGACCACCATGAAGAATGAAAATTGGGGATCAAACATGAAAGTAACTGATGAGGTTAGAAAATGGTCCCAGCCAAGTAGTGGATTCTGGAGGAACTGCCCAATCTGAACTGGGAGCCCTTCTTAGGACTTTAGTCAGCTTTGACTAAATTCAGTGGAAGGCATGGCATGGGGAAAAAAATCTAGGTCTGCAGGGTTCTACCCAGCTGGCCTACTTCTTGGGTGCTCATTACTATTTACTTAATCTCTTGGGTGCACAGAATGGGGCTGACCACACTCCTCAGTTGGCACATTGTCATCATTGGTCCATGCAAAGTCCTTTTATAGTTTTGTTTTGTCCCTGTCATCACTTATCCCTGATCCCATTCTCTTCCACCCCACAAAGGCACTCACTCTTGTGTATTTAATGTATGTCTTTCCAATCCACCGTTCATGTGTTTATTTACATATATGTATCTGTGGAAAATATATGGTACTGATGCGTGTTTTAATTTACATAAACAGTATTGTACTAGAAATCTTGTTGTTTCTTTTTTTCACTCAACATTCTGTTTTTGAGAGATCCAGCCATGTTGCTTGCTAAACATAGATCAAATTCATTCTAGCGCCCACATAAGTTAACATATATTACATTTTCTTATCCATGCCTCTTGTGATGGATCCCTAGGTTCCCTCTAATTCTCTGGTACCACTACCCTGCAACAATTACTTCCTATCTTTAGGGATGCTTAATTTAGAGGAAACAAGCTGTGATTTGGTTAGGGTCACAGTGGAAGGGACACACCTGTGATGTAAATTTTAGAACCAAAGCCAAAACTTCACTATCATACCTCACCAAAGACCATACATGTCTGGTCATAAAACGATAATAAAATATTAAGATAGAAGCACATGCTTAGGAAAGGTTAGGAGGATAAATAATTAGTAGACAAAGAAATAAAAGTTCTAGAAAAATCTAGCAGACGATTGAATGATAAATCATTTGATGACGCAGAGGAAGTTACTTTTTTGCGACTGTGATTATTTCTGGAGCCATTTTGCACAAATGAAAAAAGAGCAAGTCAAACCCTAACCTCCAAAGACCTTGGGTGCCTAAATGACTAGCGCAGCAAGGTAGCCAGTGCCCCGAGGGGCAGCAGCGCTCACCCGCGGCGAAAGCTAGTGGGGGAAGGAGCTGCAGTTTTAAGAAATGCGTAGTTGCTGGAGAGAAGGGAGCAACGACAGTGAGGCTCACCGATTTCATGAGCGCACATCTTGCTCAGTGCTTGCGTGTCTGGCCCCTCCCCCCATCCTGCCACCGCCATATTTTTTTATTTATTGTTATTATTATTATTTTGTGTCCACTGATAAGTTTTCCTATTGGATAAAACGTCCCAAGAGTAAGGAAGAGGGGCTTCTTACCCTAGCTTTCCTCGCAGCCAATCACCCTGCAGTTTTCCTTACTGCGCAGGTTGGGGGGTGGGAGAATCAGCCCCATGATTGGTGGGTACGAAGGGAACCAACTGGAAAGTGATGATGTGTAGTGTTGGCAAGCGGATTGTGTGAGAGCTGACAGGGGTCGAGGGAACGCGAGCGCCTCCAGCGAGGCAGGCAGCCAATGACGAGACCCAGCAGGCCCCTTGTCAGGGAGTGGGCGGGGCTTCGGCCTTTGGCGCGGTGGGAGTAGGGCAGGCGCTGTGTGAGGGAACGTCAGAGCGAGGCGGCGAGCCGACTTGGTCGCGTGAGGTGTGGCAGCTCCACTTCAAGTGTGGCTGGTGGCGACAGCCTGGCGGAGAACAGAAGCGGTGTAATTACCTGAGCTTTCAGCGCGGTCACCATGGACCGCCCGGATGAGGGGCCTCCAGCCAAGACCCGCAGGCTGTGGAGCTCCGAGTCCTCTCTGCGCGACCCGCCGCCCCCACCGCTTCTGCGACTGACCCTGCCTCCACCCCAACAGCGCCTGAGGCTCCAGGAAGAAACCGAGGCTGCACAGGTGCTGGCTGATATGAGGGGGGTGGGCCCCACACTGCCCCCACCACCGCCCTATGTCATTCTCGAGGAGGGGGGAATTCGTGCGTATTTCACCCTGGGTACTGAGGGTCCCGGCTGGGATCCTTCTATCGAGTCAGGGTTCGGGGAGCCCCCTCCCACAGGGACCTTGGAAACATCCCTCTCTTCCGAAACCTCTGGGGAAAGCCTGGAAATTGACTTTCAGGTTGCGGAGCCCAGCAGCCTCGCAGTAGAGAAAGCCCTAGAAACCTGTAGCTCAGGGGGGTGGGGGCCTCAGATGTTAATCTGTCCTAAGAGGAAGGAGGAGGCTGTCATCCTAGTGGAAGATGAGTATGAGGGTGAAAAGGAAAGTGTGAGGAGGAAGCATCGGCGTTGGAGGAAGAGAAAGCAGAGGAAGGTGAAGAAGGAAAGCAAAGAGAGGAATGCCCAGAGGATGGAAAGCATACTGCAGGCACTAGAGAGCATTCAGATGGACCTGGAGGCAGTGAACATCAAGGCGGGTAAGGCTTTCTTACGTCTCAAACGCAAGTTCATCCAGATGCGAAGACCCTTTTTGGAGCGCAGAGACCTCATCATCCAGCACATTCCAGGCTTCTGGGTCAAAGCAGTATCCTTCTCATCAATACTCAGGGCCAGCAGCCCATGACAGAAAAGGGGTGGTGGGGGAGGGACAGACAGAGGAGATGCAAAGATGGGGGCGAGCCCATGGGAAGACTCAGTAGCTTGAGTCGAAGAGGGATGGATGGAGGAGGGCAAAACAGCAGAGAATCTGTATTGGAGTTGAAAATGAACAGGGACACACAAATGGGAAACAGGAACAGCATAGCATTAAAAAAAAATGGATCACCAACAGTGAAAGGGGGAGGGTAACAGAGAGCGTACAGCAGAAAGACTGGACGGAGATAGTAAAAGGAGGAGAAGGGAGGATACAGATGGGCACATAGCAAAGCAACTGCCCAGAAAAGGTGTTTAAACCACACAGCCTGGGTCTCTGCTTAGATACCTGGAGACCTTTACCCTGGCTACAGAGCTATGCATTATAGGGGCAGAGATATAGCTTGGCTGGAGTCCCTGAAGGACCCAGGGAAAGAATACCTGGATGTGAAGACCAAGGGGTTAAATAAAGGGAAGAGAATAAGAAAAATCCAGTTCACCATTAGTTAATGTTAAGCTCATCCCTAGGGAATATATATAAATACATGTGACATATTTAAAACACATGGGTTTAACATCTTAGCAGAATTTACATGGGTACAGATCCTTTGCCCATAACACAAAATATCACATGATTATAGGCCCTCAGCACACAGGCGTAGGTTTTCATGTAGACACATGACTTCCACACTCAGGCACAGTGTTATGTGGCTGCAAGCATACAGCATACAGACCCTCACTCAGAGCCATTCACACATCATGTAGATGCAGACTTTCAACACCCACACATGCACTATCATGTGAAAACAGCAACTATATTATCAATTGGCCATAAGCCTGTAGCCCTCAGACATAGTATTTCGTGAACACAAGCCCTCAGCACCCAGAGACAAGGATCACATGGACATAGACCCTCAGCACACAGGCACAGCACATATGAACCACAGCAATACCACCTAACAATAAGACTTAATATTGCATGAACACTAACATTTTCATGGGAATAAAGTAAAGTAAGGTTATGTCATATGACATTCCACATACATCACATGCACATGAAAGGAATCCTACTTCAACCTCTGCTGTGCTTTGTCCTGTCTGGCCTTCATTCCCTCCCTCTCATTGAACAGTTAATCCTTGACCTAAACTGCTCCACTCATCAGTTCCTCAACCACCCCAGAATTTCAATCTTGATCAACCAACGTGATGAAGACATTTTCCGCTACCTGACCAATCTTCAGGTCAGGCCAAGGAGATGACCAAGGATCTGGTCCTCAGAGGTGAGGGGGGGGGTGGGAGGGGTCATGGACAGGACAGATACCACCATTATCTCCCCCAACCCCTGAGCAGGTACAGGATCTCAGACATATCTCCATGGGCTACAAAATGAAGCTGTACTTCCAGACAAATCCCTACTTTACAAATATGGTGATTGTCAAAGAGTTCCAACGCAACCGCTCAGGTAAGTAGCAATCCCAGAAATCTAAATTCCACCCCCCCATCTTGTCCTTTTCCACTTCTTCTTTATGCCTTACTCTTCCCCAGGTCGGCTAGTGTCTCACTCCACCCCAATTCGCTGGCACCGGGGCCAGGAGCCCCAGGCCCACAATCACAGGAACCAGGACACCAGCTACAGCTTCTTCAGCTGGTTCTCAAACCACAGCCTCCCAGAGGCTGACAGAATTGCTGAGGTGAGGCTCCCTGACATTGTCAGAGAAGACCTTGCTAGGCTTTTCCCTGGGTCCCTGGGAAATTGTAGAGTCAGAGGCTCATACTTATGGCTTTTCTCTCTCTCCTCATCTTATTTCAACAGATTATCAAGAATGACCTGTGGGTTAACCCTCTACGCTACTACATGAGAGAAAGGGGATATAGGACAAACAGAAAGAAGCAAGAAAAGGAAAGGTGATGGGACAATTAGTGCCTTCTGAGTTGGGTTTTGTTATTGTTTGGAGATAGGGCAAAGACTAGGCTAGTGTCACACAGGGTTTATAGAGGCACAAGGGACCTTTGAAGGCAAGCACCTTAACCACTGAGCAATCTCTTCAGACCAACAGGGTACCTTTGAGATAATAAAATGCAGTGCTTACAGGTGAGGCTCAGAAGTGGCCTGAGGTTACAGTGTCAGGAGCAACAATGAGATTTTTCCCATACCTAGAAGCCTTTGTACCCTACTGGCTCCCTAATTACTAACCACATTTTGATGTCTGTCCTGGGGGAAATCCTCTCCATTAGCCTCCTAATCAGTCCCAAACTTTCCCACAGTAAAGCCAAAGATGAATATGAAATGGTGATCATGGAAGACACTCATGATCTTTACACCATGGAAGAAGTTCTCAGTGAGATCTCAGACACTGATGAAACTACCGACAATGAGATCATTCATGACATCAAGATCTCTGACTTCATGGAGACCACTGACTACTTTGAGACCACTGACAATGAGATAACTGACATTAATGAGAGCTTGTGTGAGAATGAGGGCCCAAACAATGATAGTGCTGATGATAGCGAGACCACTGACAACAGTGAGCCTATTGCTGTTGAGGAGAGTCCTGATGGCAACAACGAAAACCTGGAAGACAAGAACACCTATGACAATGAGAATCCCAAGAATGAGAATGCTGATGGTGACAAGAACCTGAAGAGTGACAACCAGCAGAGTAATGGAAACAACCTAGACAGCAGTGATAGTGACAATGGAGATGAGGGCAGTGATGATGAAGATAATGATGGTAATGAAGGTGACAATGAGGGTAGCGATGATGATGGAAATGAGGGCGACAATGAAGGAAGTGATGATGATGACAGAGTCATTGACTATTACAAGAATGACATTGAAGTCTTCAGCAAGGATCTGTATAATAGCACAAACCAGGATGACTATGAGGTAGAGATCATCTCTGAGGAATCAGTGGAGGAAGAAGAGGAGGAAGATGCTAGTGAAGAAGGTGAGCCTCTTCCTTCCTCTTCTGGGAAATTGTAATCACCTTTGGGTAAGATGTGTGTTCTGTGAGCCCAGAAAATGGAGCAGATACTTGCACCTCAAGTAGTGGGGAAGGAGGAAAGAGAACTGGAGAAAGGAGGTAACATTTGAATTGAAAGCTGTATTCCTTCTGAAAAGCATTGTGGAGCCTCCATGGAATGGATAATGTGATCAGTGGTCTTGAAGGTCTTGAATGCATGATATGTTTGGCAAGGTTTCCAAAATTGTCTAAGCTATCTTCCCAGCCCTGAAATGAGGTTTTTAAAGACAGGATTCTAACAACCTCTAAAAGGCTATTATTGTATATGTTATTTGCCTAATACGTTTACCCACCAAACCCTTCTGTAAGAAACAGCTTTCAGAACTGGCTGGGGAGATAGTTCAGTCGGTAAAGTGCTTACCTTGTAAGCATGAAGACCCGAGTTTTATCCCCAGCACCTACATAAATGCTTGCATGATGGTATGCACCTGTAATTCAAACTTAGGGAGGCAGAGACAGGTAGATCCCTGGAGGACGGTGTACCTAAGGTGCTCATGCATACACACCCACACATGGGCACCCACACACATATGAACATGCACACACACCACACACAATACTTTACAAAAATCACTTTGTAAAGTTCTGTATTTCCTAAACTTCTTGACCACAGAAGCCATGGTCATTGTTCACCAAAGAATGCATTTAGCAAAATGTTTGGGAAGGGTTGCGCATGGAAATTTGAGGGAGAAAGACATTTATGGTGACTCCCAAGTTTTGTTCAGGCCTGGAACCTGACTATAGTCAAATGGGAGGTGGGACCCTGTGGGAGGTGGAAAGGCCAGAAAAACCAACCATTCCTGAGGATTTGACCATGAGGTTCCTGGCAAACTTTCATTGAAGAAAGGGGCAGGGCACCAAGAATGAAGACATTTCATGAGTGAGTACCAAAATTGATACATATTATTAAACATGGTAGGGGAATTGTCAGTTTTCTCCCCCTCCCACCTGATGCTATCTCCTCAGTCCCAACAACGAACAGGAGCCCAGAGCCATCAAACCTAGCCCTGGGGTAAGAGCTGGAGTGGGAAGCTGTGCTGAAGAAGACAGACTAGAGCCTGTTTGGAGCACACTAGGAGGAAGTTGCCTGGGGATGAATAGAAGGTTTATTCAGCAGAGGTCCTAGCTCAGGAAGAAACAGGTTAAAGAATGGGGAGCAGAAAAGGCTATGGTCAGAGATGTATGCATTTTAACAGGAGAGGCAAGGTGGGCTAGAGTATATTTATAGTGTGTGTCTGTCTCTGTCCATTTCTCCCTTTCTTCTTCCTCTCCTGTTCCAGAGGCACTTGGCAAGTAAGTGGTCCCAGGCCAGCAAAAGCCCCAGCTATGTGTTCTGTTCCATTTCAAGAGACACCTTCCCTCCCACCTAACCGCTCCTCTCCATGCCCCCCTCTCCTTAGCAGACAGCATGCAAGGTGAAGACAGCTATGAAGAGGAACAAATCTTTGAGGAAGGAGGAAGTGAGGTCGACTCAGAAGATTCTGACATCCAGGAGTTGCTGCAGGTCCCAAACACCTGGGCCAACCCAGGGAAGAAGGGGAAAACTGGCTAAACACCTGAGTCTTTGGGGCTCTCTCAGTATCGCCCCTCCCCTGCCCCATTTGACCTCCTCATCAGCTAGGGCTTTGCGGTCCCCACATTGCACTTATTGGGGGAGGGGTGCTGACTTCTTACACGGGTTTAAAGGTTATTTTTATGGTCTAGTAATTGCAGAACTCGTATTTGGGAGGATTACCCCTTTTTGGCTCACCTCTCCCTGCAGGCTTGTGTGTGCTGCTAAACATATTTATTGTGATGCCTTGGTTTAGGGCCCCTCCTAGCCCACTTCTCCTCAATAGCATTGGCCTCAGTCCCTCCCCCCGTGCTGTGTGGACACCCTGATCCCCGAGTTGGGAGGGCCGCTGTGGCCTTTGCCACAGCAGCACAGTGGTCTCAAGGCTCTGGCTGCTACCCTCTTCTCCCAAGTGTCCCCTTCCAGCCCTCTTTTTCCCTCCTTGCTGTGCCGCTAGTCCGCCTCGGTGTCTATGCAAGGCCATTTTGTCATTGCGGTATTCCGCCCAGCCCCTCCCACCAAGGCCTCCTCTTTCTCTGTGAACCCTGATGATCCTAATAAAACTGAGCAAATTCAAAGTTCTACTTTGAGTCTTTTGTCCGTCGCAGTATGTCGTCCTTAGCCATCAGTCTGTCCACGGGTTAGTACGCACAGAACTGGCCTACGCAGTTGCCAACAAGAAGGTAGCCGTGAAAGCTTCCGCAGGTGGGCGTACAGTTCAACAAGACCGCAAAGGCGTTGCATCAGGCCAATGCGGGCCGTCCTGGCCAATGACAGGGCCAAATCGGGAAGCCCCTCCCATTCCTGACGGATGCAGCAGACCCTGCAAGATAGCAAAAAGCTTCCCACGTCTTTCCCTGTGGCGCACGCGCAGAGGTGCCCTGCACCCTAGAACATCAATTTATTTGGTGATTCATCTATTCATTTAGAGTGCGTCAAACCTTTCTTCAGGCCTAGTTTAAGCTGGCATGGAGGAGCCGGAGGAATCAATTTTTGTCGTCCGCACGCAGTTTAAAAATAAAAGTCACGATTCCGATCTAGACAGCAAGACCGAACCACACAGGAATGTTCTTTTATCTTATGGAGGGGATTCAGGATCACCGGAGCTGGGCCTAATGGGGAAGGCAGGACAAAAGATGGCTGCGACAGAGGAGTTCACATAAAGATAAAAGGAGAACAAAAGGAAATTACTCCGTAGCGGTGGGATGGAGTGGAGAGGTCCGGAGTTGGGCATCTAAAAGGCAGGCTTTATCTGGGAGACCTTTGGAATAAAGGCTGACTTGTATTAAATTTGGATACAGTAACTTTATTTCAGAGGACACCATAAATACACCATATTCGCTTTAGATCATAACAATGACTTTTAAATAAACATCCTGACTGGTCTTTTACAATGTATCTTTTGAACTTTCTATCCAAAGCCTTTATTTTGCAGGAAGATTTTGGATATTGTCAGATTTGTGTTTTGTTTTGTTTTGTTTTTCGAGGTGGGGTCTCACTCTAGCCCAGGCTGATTCACTGTGGAGTCTCAGGGTGGCCTCGAACTCATGGCAATCCTCCTACCTCTGCCTCCCGAGTGCTGGGATTAAAGGCGTGTGCCACCACGCCCTGCAGATTTGTGTTTTAAAGAGTGCTTTCTGCTGACTGCCCCGGGAATAGATGGAAGAAAGGATGGCAATGGGGAAAGAGTTTCTTATCACTATCACAGGTGAGAGTGACATGATATAGATGAATTTGGGTGTCTTTGAAACTAATTTTTTCTTTTTTTTTATTTATTTAAGAAATAGAGAGAGAGAGGAAGAAAGAGGGAGAGAGAGAGAACGGACATGTGAGGGCCTCTAGCCATTGCAAATGATGTGACATATTGTGCATCTGGTTTACATGGGTAGTGAGAATTGAAACTGCGTACTTAGGGTTTGCAGGCAAACCCCTTAAACACTAAGCCATCTCTCCAGCACCCCTCTTTTTTATTTTCAAGTTGGGGTCTCACTCTAGCCCGGGCTGACCTGGAAATCACTCTGTAGTCCCAGGCTGGCTTTGAATTCACAGCAATCCTCTTACCTCTGCCTACCAAGTGCTGGGATGAAAGGCTTACACCACCACACCCAGCAGAAGGCAATTTTTTTTGGGGGGGGGGTTCAAGGTAGGGTCTTGCTCTAGCCCAGGCTGATCTGGAATCCACTATGTAGTCTCAGGTGGCCTTGAACTCTCAGAGATCCTTCTACCTCTGCCTCTCAAGTGCTGGGATTAAAGGCATGGACCACCATACCTGGTTTAGAAGACTTTTTTTTTAATGTTTCAGAGAAGTTTAGATATAAAAATATTAGGAAAATAATACTGAGAAATCAGGCCAATTTTCCTTATTAATATTTCACATTAGACACAATTAGGGAAACAATATCAGCATATTATAATTATCCAAATATCCATATTTTATTCAGGTTTCCTTAGTTTTAACCCATAGTCCTTTTTCTGTTCCAGGTTTTCATCCAGAATGCCATACTCCATTTAGTCATTATGTCTCTTTAGGCTCCTATTAGTTGTAAGTAACACTTTCTCAGACTTTCCGTGTTTGTGATGACCTGGAATACTCAACATTGGAGTGGGAAAATAGCTCCTCTTCCTTGAGAGGAAAGTACCTACATAAGATTATTGGACTTTTTCTGCACACACAAAAAAAAAGCTGTTTGTTCCATACAAGGTTTTAAGATACTGGGTTTTCAGGGTTTTTTTTTTTTTCTATATGGCAATGGAGATTAAAAGAACAGGGGTGACTGCCAGGTTGCTCTGGGACTCTTCTTTAAAATGGTTTGAATGCCAGATCTAGTTAACACAACTCTAGGTGTTTCTGATAATGAATTGGTAAGAGGATAGAGATTTATCATGCCTGGTTCTGACCTTGACTCACCTTGTCAGAGATAGGTAAATAGAACTGAGACTTGGGAAAAAGGAGGACTTAGCCGGGTGTGGTGGCGCACACCTTTAATCCCAGCACTAGGGGGGGCAGAGGTAGGAGGATCACCATGAGTTCGAGGCCACCCTGAGACTACAAAGTGAATTCCAGGTCAGCCTGGGCCAGAGCGAGACCCTACCTCTAAGAACCAAAAAAAAAAAAAAAAAAAAAAAAAAAAAAAAAAAAAAAAAAGGAGACTTAGCCAGGTATAGTGCTTAGTGCTGCTCACCTGTAATCCCAGTTATTCAGGAGACTGAGGCTGTGAAATTGCTTGAACCCAGGAATTCAAGCTTGGGCAACACAGCAAGACTCCATCTCAAAAGGTAAAATAACTATAAGAAAGAAATGGAAATGGCTTGCCCAAAGCAATGCAATATCTCAAAGCTAGAGCTTACATAATAAGTACAGGATTGTGCAGAATAAGGCAACATATTCTTGAACTATGAACATATAGCATGTATGTGTGAAGAGGAAAGGCCACAGAGGCAAAAGCCCTGGAATGGGCCAGAAGAAGGACAGGCTGGGATACTCTTGCCAGGCTGACCTTCTGGCAAGAGTATCCCAGCCTGTCTGAGAAGTAGCCAGACTGGATGCTCTTTTGTTGCTGTTGTTTTTCAAGGCAGGGTCTCACTCTAGCCCGGACTAACCTGTATCTCACTCTGTAGTCCCAGGCTGGCCTTGAACTCATAGTTATCCTCCCACCTCACCCTCCTGAGTGCTGGGATTAAAGGTGTGAACCACCACACCTGGCCAGCTTGGTTACTCATGCCTCATCCTATCTTTTCTCATGGAGCTCCCTCATTTTCTCTAGAGGGCCTCAGTTTTCCCATCTACAGTTGTAGCCCAAGCATTCTGGGGGATCAGCCCAGAAGAAACTAGTCTGTGATCCCTAGATTCCTAGATGGAATCTAGCCTTGAAGCCAGTTGCTGAAGTCTAGTCTTCATCATGGTTTTCCCTGAGTCCTTTAGGTACTCCCAGTCAATCTCCAGCTCATTAGCCTAGCATTTGAAGCTCCTAGCTCCTGGGTGTGAGGTTTCCAAAATCTCCTATTACCAGGCCTTTAAAGTGCCACCCATTTCGATGGGAAGAATTAGATTGGCAGAGACAAAACTGGATTCAGGGGCTGGGGAGAGGGCTCAGCTCTTGATGCTTACAAAGCCTTCTGGCCCGGGTTCAGTTCCCTAGTACCCACATAGAGCCAGATGCACAAACTGGCACATGCTTTTAGGGTTTGTTTGCAGTGGCAAGAGGCCCTGATGTGCCCGTTCTCTCCCTCTCTAATAAATAAATAAAAATATTGCCAGGCGTGGTGGCGCACACCTTTAATCTCAGCACTTGGGAGGCAGAGATAGGAGGATCGCTGTGAGTTCAAGGCCACCCTGAGCCTACATAGTGAATTCCAGGTCAGCCTGGGCTACAGCAAGACCCTACCTCAAAAAACCCCCCCAAAAAAATATGCATTTATAAGCCTTCTGTGTTCCATAGCATATGCCCACATGAAGCCAGATACACAAAGCAGCACATGTATCTGGAGTTTGTTTGCAGTGGCAAGAGGTCCTGGAGCTCACTCACTTGTTCTCTCTGTGTCTCTCTCTGCTTGTAAATGAATAGATAAGTAAAAACATTAAAAAAAAATAGATTCAGGCCGGGCATGGTGGCGCACACCTTTAATCCCAGCACTCGGGAGGCAGAGGTAGGAGGATTGCCATGAGTTCAAGGCCACCCTGAGACTACATAGTGAATTCCAGGTCAGCCTGGGCTAAAGTGAGACCCTACCTCGAAAAAAAAATAGATGGTCCTTTTGATTGGAAGTGTGGAGGATGAGCAGGGAAGAATCCATATTCATTCAGTAAATACTCTTTGAATATTTGTGTGCCTTATACTAGATTAGGTAATAGCAATACAGCAAGGAAATGAGAGGCCAAATCTCTGTCCTCTTGGAGCTCAGTGTTCAATTTGTGTGTGTGTGTGTGTCATGGACCTCTTTAGTGATCTAGTGAGGCCAATGGAACTTTTCTCCAAAAATTCTTTTATTTTCATTTATTTATTTATTTATTTTGATTTTTCAAGGTAGGGTTTCACTCTAGCCCAGGCTGACCTGCAGTTCACTATGGAGTCTCAGGGTGGCCTCCAAACTCACAGAGATCCTCCTGCCCCTGCCTCCCAAGTGCTGGGATTAAAGTTGTGCGCCACCACGCCCGGCTCAAAAATTCTTTAAATGCATAAAATAACATGCCTAGAATTAAAAAGAAACAGATAATACTGAAATAGTAAAATGCAGACAAAGGAAATATATGCTAAAGTAATATATGTGCTCTTCATAAATGTATTAAATCATAAGATTTTATAGAATGTGGTAATGACTATATGATTTTAAAACAATGACTACATATTTCAGAGGTTATATATTTCAAGAGATCTGCAACTTCTTTTAAAAAATATTTTGCTTAGCCGGGCATGGTGGCGCACGCCTTTAATCCCAGCACTTGGGAGGCAGGGGTAGGAGGATCGCTGTGAGTTCGAGGCCACCCTGAGGCTACATAGTGAATTGCAGGTCAGCCTGGCCTACAGTGAAACCCTACCTCAAAAAACAAAACAAAAAAATTATTTATTTATTAGAGAGAAGGAGAAAGAGGCAGATACAGAGAATGGGCCCGTTAGGGCCTCCAGTCACTGCAAATGAACTCCAGATGCATGCACCACCTTGTGCATCTGGCTTACGTGGGTCCTGGGGAACTGAACCTGCATCCATAGGCTTTGCAGGTAAGCACCTTAGCCACTAAGCCATCTCTCCATCCTGAGATCTGCAACTTCGGTAATATGAAATGAAAAATCTCTGACTTCTACTGGCGACAGTACTACTTACTATTAGTATTATGGTTAGTTGCATTCTTTTTTTTTTTAAGTGCTAAATTTTACTGCGTGGAAAGGAAAAACAAAAATGTAAATTTGTTCTCATCAAAGTTATGACTCCCTAAACCTGGTCCCAAAACCCTGCAGAAGGTTTTTCATGGAATTCAAATGTAAAAAACAAATGAATAGAAAACAAATATTAAAACACATTTAAAGGGGCTGGAGAGAGAGCTCAGCAGTTAAGGCATTTGCTTGCAAAGACTAGACCTGGGTTTACATCGTCAGTATCCACGTGAAGCCAGATGCACAAAGTGGCACATGTGTTTGGAGTTTGTTTGCAGTGGCTGTAGGCCCTGGTGTGCCCATTCTATCTGCCTCTTTCTCTCTTAAATAAATAAATAAGTAAAGTATTTAAATTACATTTAAAAATAGGAGGTTTCTTCCTGTCTTTTCCTTCTTAAACAGTTCTCCTTTAGAGGCTAGGAAACTGGGTTTTACTTGGGAAATTGTTGTGATCCCAAGATAACAAGTTTGCTTCCCTTGTTTTCTCTACTTGAGCACTGGAAAAGGCAAGAGTTTGGAAGTTGAGAACTTAATTTTCTTTTCTTTTCTATTATATTTTTTGACTGTTGCTGTTTTTGAGATGGGTTTTTCACTATATAGCACAGGCTGGCCTCACTCATTGTGATCCTCCTGGCTCAGCCTCCCAAGTGCTGAGATTATAGGCATATGCCACTACACCTGGATAAGACCTTAATCATTTTTGCCATAGGCAATTCATTTGTTATTTCATTTAATCTTCACAAAATTGTGAGAAAAAATTAAGTATTTTCCCATTTCACAGATGGCTCCTAGTGGGGATGTCACTTGACTAATGGATAAGTAGTTGGGTGTGGTGAGTAGCGGGCCCTATGTTCATCATTACCTTATTCTCCATGGATGGAATTGTGAACAATGTTCACTTAGAGAAACCCGGCTCAGAAATCCCTGCAGGTGAGTGTGGAAACTGGGAGCATAACCACGGTGTCTCTGAGCAGAGCTGGTAGGAACAATGTATCTTTATGGAAAGTAAGACATCAAGATGGTGGGAACTCTGTTCAGTGACTCGCACTTAGCCTGGCTTAGGGCTTCGCGCCTGCGTGCTCAGAACTAACTCCCGGAAACCCCGTCGAATAGACCAGCAAAAAGGAATGACTAGTGCTCCTCTCCTGGCCAATCGTATTAACCGATGAGCTTGGCTCACAAACCAATCGAAGACCCTGAGGGGGTCGAGTTTTCCTCTCCTTGGATCTGGGTGGGTGGGCGGCAGATGAAAAGTGTCCCCATCTCTGGCCAATCCCAGGGAAGACCAGAGGGCACTCATCCAATGGGAGCCGAGAAGCCGACAGTAGCGGTGGAGGCCCGGGAGCTTACCAGCGCTCCAGCGAGCAGCTAGGGGCAGCGTCCAGAGTGTTCTCGAGATTCTGCTGCAGACTTTCCGTGTTGGTTCGTGTGCAGGCTCAGCCGAGCTGCGGGAGGCCGGAGATATCCCTTTCGAAGCGGTAAAGATGGGGTTAGTGGGAAGAGTGGCCCAGAGCGCTTGAGGGCTGGGGCCTGGCGCGCTTTTACCTGGCGGCCTCTCTACCCTAGGTCCGTGGGTGGCGGAGTATCATTTGCGTAGCAAAGGGAAGGCGAGCGCTCCGGAAGCCTCCACACGGGCCACCAGGTGAGTACCCTGCTGAGCCCACGACAGACCTGAGCCCGACCTCCTCATTGTCTTGGGCAAGAATTCTGTGCAGATCTGCCATTCACTTAATTGTGTTCCGGTCTGACTCCATATCACCTGCCTCCTACTGTCTGTGTTTTTCTCACTGAGACATATTCTAAAACAACCCAGACCTAGGAAGGCTGAACCTGAGATCAAACTGGCTATAGAACTTTGAGCTATCAGCTTAATCCATCTGGGCCTCAATTTCATCATCTGTCATATGGGGAATCTAGTAATTTCTACCTAAGAGAATGCATGTGCCTGATGCCCAGTAATTTGTTTCAATAAATAATGAAGATCGTGATTGGAAAGAATATTGTTTCTCTTGTTCTGCCTTTGTCCCACCCCCTCCCCCCGCCCTGGTCTAGCTCCCTCCCACCTTGGATCTTTCTAAATGCTTCTGTCTCCTCTGTTGTGTTTCCACTCTAAACCTGTCTCTTTCCCTTTCGCAGCCCTAAAGAGCTTAGAGGTGCACTATTCATAACAATGAGATTGGCCTAAGAGAAAGGTACAAAAATGGAGCCTGTCTTTAGACTGTTGCTAGTCTCATTGTGGAGAGAACCTCTCTGCTCCCCAGCCTTTTCTGTTAGGTTAGAGGCACTCTGGAAGGGGAACAAATTAAATTAAAAAAAACACTTTTTACCTAGCTGTGGTGGTTCATACCTGGGATTACATCATTCAGAGGCTGAGACAGGAGGACTGTCACGAGTTCAAGGCTATCCTAGGCTACATAGTGAGTTCCAAGCCAAACTGGACTACAGTATAAGACTCGGTCTCCAAAATAAAACAAACAAACAAAAAAGAAAACCCCACATTTTACTAGCCCTTCGTCCTCTGTAGTGTTACTCACCAGAAGAATCCCAAGGACCTTTTAGTTACATCGCTATGCAACCCTGGACAGCTTTTTTTGTCCTTATCCTGAAATCCTTCCACCATACCTTCTGAAATTTCCCATCAGGTAGCCAGCCACAAACCTCAACCCCATTTTCATCCTGGCTATTGAATATCATCTTCATTTTTCCGGTCATACCTTGGTTGTTCTGACACCTGTTGGGTGCAGCACTCTTTTTTTTTTTTTTTTTTTTCAAGGAGGGTCTCGCTCTAGCCCAGGCTGACTGGGAATTCTCTATGCAGTCTCAGGCTGGCCTCGAATTCACAGCCATCTTCCTACCTCAGTCTTCCCAGTGCTGGGATAAAAGGTGTGCACCACCATGCCGGGATCAGCACTCTTATTTTTTTTTTTTTTTTTCACTTTATTTTATTTTATTTATTTGACAGAGAAAGAGGGAGAGAGAGAGAGAATATGGGCGCGCCAGGGCCTCCAGCCACTGCAAACGAACTCCAGATGCGTGCTCCCCCTTGTGCATCTGGCTAATGTGGGTCCTGGGGAATCGAACCTGGGTCCTTTGGCTTTGCAGGCAAACGCCTTAATTGCTAAGCCATCCCTCCAGCCTGCTTTATTTTATTTTATGTGTGTATTATGACAGGTTATATTCTTTTATTGCCTCACCCCTGCTGCCATTATTTTAGGGGCCCTCCCCAGTGGGGTTATGATATTCACTGTGGGGTCATGAAAGTCTCAGTCAGTCTCTGTAGGGTAGCAGGGGAGGGAACTGCAGCACTTTCTCTCTCTCTCTCCATATATATATATATATATATATATATATATATTTTTTTTTTTTTTTTTGAGGTAGAGTCTTGCTTTAGCCCAGGCTGACCTGGAATTCACAGTGTAGTCTCAGGGTGGCCTTGCACTCACAGCAAACTTTCTACATCTGCCTCCCGAGTGCTGGGATTAAAGGCGTGTGCCACCATGCCCAGCTAATATATGTATTAAGGTCGGGACTGACTTTAGCCCAGGCTGACCTGGAATTTACCTTGTGGTTGCAGGCTGCCCTCAAACTCACAGTGATCCTCCTACCTCTGCCTCCTGAGTGCTGGGATTAAAGGTGTGCACCACCAATATAATAGCCTAGTTGGAATATAAGGGAGAAATGAATGAAGAAAAATTAATGATGAAACAATATGTACTTCAACAGATAAAGGCTGGGATGTGATGCAGTCTTGCATAGTACTACTTTCACCTATACATGTTACAGCTACATGTGTCTTGACTGATTACTCAGAAATTACAGATAGGATACGATGAACAAGTCTTCATAAAGTTCTAAACACATTGCTTTAATGTGTAAACTCAATTTACATGGGTGTGGAATTTCTGGAAAAGTCAGTATAAATTAATATCCTTGATCTGTCCCCTTTACCCCTCTGGCTTTATCTCCTACTTTTACCAACTCCATTCCTCCCATAATTGCCTCCTTAATTGTTACTTGAACTCAGCAGGCACACTTCTGCCTAGGAGGTTTTGTAGTTTGCCCTGTCCCTATAATGCTTGTCCTCAAATCCACAGAGCTCATGCTGTCATTTCTTCAGGCCTCTACTTAAGTGCCCCTTTCTTGATCAGGTCTACCTTAACCATCCCGTTGAAAATTCCAGCCTCCTAACACTAGCCCTGATGTATTTTTCCCATTGTATTCTTCACTTTCTTACATAATATGGTCCTGTGTTGCTGAACAATGAGGATATTTTTTGAGAAAAGTGTCATTAGACAATTTTGTCATTGTGCAAAATATCATAACGCACTTATTCAAACTAAGACCTTTATGACATTGGTAGACAATATAATCTTATGGGACTGCCATCATATATGCAAGCCATTGTTGACTGAAATGTCATTTTGACATTATGACATGACTATATCATTTACCTCTGTTGTATTTGTTGTTTATTGGCTGATTCTCCTGTAGAAAAAAAAGTACGTGTTTTTGTCTGTTTTGCTTCCTGATGGATCTTTTTCACTTAAAACAGTGTTTAGAGGTCCTCAGTAAATATTGGTTAAATGAATAAATAATACTACATGAATAAGCAGATTTTTCACTGACCTGATGGTCTGGTGGGGAAGTATAAAGTTGTATGGGATGTGGTACAGATTTTTGTCCTGTGAAGCTGTCTTGTACACAGCAGGGTGCTGAGCATCTCTGGACCATGCCTACTAAATGTTCTTAATGATCTTCAATTACTGTGACAGTCAAAAGTGTCCCCCCACAACACTCAGTGACTGTTCATACCGAGAACCACTGCTTGATTAGTGCTTTCTCCTGAATATGCGCTCTCCAGAGCAGCCTTCTCATACCCATTTTACTAAAATGCTGGGAGGTGGGATTAGGTAGTCCTTTCTGTGTTTCTAATTGTCCTTTTGATACATTTAATCTCCCTCCTCTAATCCCTTTTCCCCTTTTTTGTTTTCAGAGTATTTTTTATTCACTGCTGGAGTCAGCTTCTTTCACATGTTAGGCAGCCCTTTTAGCTTTTTTTTTTTTTTTTTTTTTTTCCAGTTTCTAGAGGTAGAGTCTCACTCTAGCCCAGGATTCACTATGTAGTCTCAGGCTGGCCTCGAACTCACAGTAATCCTCCTACCTTGGCCTCCTGAGTGCTGGGATTAAAGCATGCACCACCACACCCAGCAAGTTTACTTTAAATATTTTATTTATTTATTTATGAGAGAGAGATAGACAGGAACCCCAGCTTTGTTTTCAGAACTTTTAAGATTTCAAATTTTAAATAATTTCAGGAGCGTTCCAATATACCCTTCAAATGCCCCAAATGTTGAGAAAGTATAACTACACTTTATCGAATATTAGAAACTATTGCTCAGTACTACTAATACAAGCATAGTTTACATTTGATCCATTTTTTCCCTAGGATCCAGTTCAGGATACCATGTTGCACTTAGTCATCATGTCTCCTTATCTAGAAGGTTCTTTGGTCTTTCATGTTTTCCATACTTATTTTTGTTGTTGTTTTGACATAAGGTCTTGGCTCTAGCCCAGACTGACCTGGAATTCACTATATAGTGTCAGGGCAGCTTCGAACTCATAGCAGTCCTCCTACCTCTGCCTCCTGAGTGCTGGGATTAAAGGCATGGGCCACCAGGCCCAGCTCTGAAAAAATTGTGTTTACTTATTTTATTTTATTTGCAAGCAGAGAGTCAGAGAGACCGAGGTGGAGGGGAGCTAATGGGCACAACCAGAGCCTCTAGTCATTGCAAACGAACTCCAGATACATGCCACTTTGTGTGTCTGGCTTTACATGGGTAGTAGAGAGTTGAACCCAGGTTGTTAGGCTTTGCAGGTTAGTGCCTTAACCGCTGAGGCATCTCTGCAGCCTGTCTTCCATACTTTGATACTTGTGAAGTGTCCTCACGACTTACTTTAAACAATTTAAGTTGTGAGGTTTCATTGTGATTTTTTAAAGTTATGTAATTTGGGCAAGAATGCCACAGAAGAGATGTTAGATCTTCAGTATGATGTCTTTTGCTTTCCTTCCATACTTGTTTAAGATGATATCTGCCAGATTTTTCCACTATAGATACAGTCATGTGCCACATGACAATGTTTTGGTCAACAATGGATGGAAAATATGACACTGGTTCCATAAAATTATATCACCTAGTGATATCATAGCCATCTTAGTTTGTGTAAGTACAAGCATGATGCTGGCACAACCATAAAATCACCTAACAATAAATATCTTGGAACATATCCCTGTTGGTAAGCAATGCATAGCTGTACTCATGTGTGTGTGTGTGTGTGTGTGTGTGTGTTGTGTGCTTGCACATGTGCTGTGGATGGAACCCAGGCTCCTGTGCATGCTGGGCAAATATACCACTGATCTATACACCCTAGCCCTCGATTCTTTTCTGTTTGTTTGTTTAAAAAAATTTTTTTGTTCATTTTTATTTATTTGAGAGTGATAGAGAGAGAAAGAGGCAGATGGAGAGACAGAGAGAGAATGGGCGCGCCAGGGCCTCCAGCCACTGCAAACGAACTCCAGATGCGTGCGCCCCCTTGTGCATCTGGCTAACGTGGGACCTGGAGAATCAAGCCTCGAACCAGGGTCCTTAGGCTTCACAGGCAAGCGCTTAACCGCTAAGCCATCTCTCCAGCCCACCCTCGATTCTTTTCTTCTCTGTAATAAGTGATTTATAGTGTTACATCTTGAGATTGTATAAACATGAACAACCCTGTTTCAAATCACAAATCATCCATTGTCTCTGTGTGAATATACTTAGTACATAGCTGTTGCTAGAAAAATTTAGTCATAGCATACTCTCCCTCTCCCCTTGTACCTGTCCTGGGAATCTAATCCAGGGCCTTGTACATACTACCCAGGAGCTTTGCTGGAATGCAATCACCCTCTTTTGTGTGTGTATGTGTGGTGTGTGTATGTACGCTCATGTGTATGTGGGCACATATATGTGTAGGTGCACACATAATGTATATGACACATTTGTGCACGTGTGTAAAGGCCAGAGGTCAATATAAGGTACCTTCCTTAGTTGTTCTTTACCTTATATTTTTGAGACAAACCTACAGAATTCACGGATTCAGCTAGACTAGCTAGCCAGCAAGTCCCAAGGATTCTCCTTCTCCACTTCCCCAGCACTGGGATTACAACTTTGTGACACCACACCTGGCTTACATGGGTGCTAGGAATCTGAACTCAGGTTCTCATGCTTATGCAGTAAGCACTTTACCCACTAAGCCATCTGTCAGCCCCTACTGTCAGTCTTTACCCTGCCCCAGTCTGAGTTTAGTTTTGTGTGTATCTCCCCCAGCCCACTACCCTGCCACTCCCCTTCCTCAAAACCCTCCATCCCTGTTATCTTTCCCTTGAGTTGCTTGTCAGATATGCCTGCAACTCAAGTTGTTCCAGGTTAGGAGCCACATATGAGGGAGAATGACTACTTGTTTTGTGTGTATCTCTTGTTCTATTCATTTGTTCTTTTGTTTTGTTCTTCAAGTCCTCTCTTCTTTTGTGTTAAATACATACCATGTATTGTAACCTTTAAATTCCCTTATAAACTATATTGTTGAGTTAAGGTCTTAGTGATTTCCTTGAGAATTATAATTAAAATTCCATTTTAAAGCAATCTACTTTGGATGAGTAATAATCTAATTTCAAAATAATATGCAAACAGAACTGGAGAGATGGCTCAGCAGTTATAAGGTGGTTGCCTGTAAAGGTTATGGACCCAGGTTTGATTCCCCAGTACCCACATAAGCCAGATGCACATAGTGGGTCATGCATCTGTAGTTGTTCTCAGTGGCTGGAGGCCCTGGTGCACCAATTATATATATAATAAGTAAAAATATATATAATAAGCAAAAAATTAAAAATCTTTAAAAGAACTAGTAATATGCAACAACTGCTCTAGTGCTGAGACACAAAAAAGATCACCAAATTCAAATCCAGTCAGGGAAGGGAGGGAGGCACTTTTCTCCAGTGTTAGTCTGAGCCTTCCAATGTCTGTTTTAGTAATGCCATAAAAATTACCTCTTTTGACATTATAAGCCTTTCAATAGTTTATTATTATTCACTTTTGCAGTTACATTGAAAACATAAAGGAGAATGAAAGAATTTTCTTTCAGAAAACCTTATCTTCAAGTTAACAGTTAGTCTAATTTCAACTTGAAATTAGTGTTTTCTGTAGGACAGGTCTGGCAGCAGTAAGTTTTCTAGTTTGTGTTTTTTCATTTATTTGAGAGAGAGAAAGAGGGAGAAGGAAGGTGACAGAGAGAGAGAAAGAATATGAATAAGCACCTCTAGCCACTGCAAACTAACTCCAGATGCATGCACCGTTTTGTGAATCTGGCTTATGTGGGTACTGGGGGGGGGGTTCAAACCTGGCTTCACAGGCAAGTGCCCTAACTGCTAAACCATCCTTCCAGTCCTGTGTGTTTTCTTTTATTCTTTCTTTTTTAAAATTATTTATTTATTTATTAGAGAGAGGGAAGAAGAAAGAAAGAGAAAGAGAGAAAGAAAATGGACACGCCAGGGCCTCTAGCCACTGCAAACGAACTCCAGATGCATGTGCCATCATGTGCATCTGGCTTATATGGGACCTGGAGAATCAAACATGGGTCCTTAGGCTTCGCAGGCATGCGCCTTAACCGCTAAGCCATCTCTTCCTTCCTTCCTTCCTTCCTTCCTTCCTTCCTTCCTTCCTTCCTTCCTTCCTCCCTCCCTCCCTCCCTCCCTCCCTGCCTCCCTCCCTCCCTCCCTCTCTCTCTCTCTCTCTCCCTCCCTCTCTCCCTCCCTCCTTTCCTTCTTTTTGGTTTTTTGAGGTAGTATTTTGGGTTTCACTCTAGCCCAGGCTAACCAGGAATTCATTATGTAATCTCAGGGTGGCCTTGAACTCATGGAGATCCTCCTACCTCTCTGCCTCCCGCATGCTGACATTAAAGACATGTGCCACAACACCCAGCATGTGCTTATTTTTGATGTGTATATGCACACTCACGTGTAAGTACAGGCATGCATGTAGAGGTCAGAGGACAACTTTGAAACTGTTTTTTGGGAGGAATGTGGAACTTTGGAATATAAAAACCTTATAATGCTATAAGCAAAGTGAAATGAACCATTCTGGGGGGAGTTTGGAAGACCAGAGGGCAAAGAGAAATGCTGACCATAGAGGCCTAGCTCGTGAGGTTTTAGAGGGTCAAAAGAACTCTCTTGGGAACTGGACTAGAGTCAGTTCATGTGATATTCAGGCAAAGAATATGGCTGCATTCTGCCTGTCACCTGAGACCTTGAGCAAAATTGAATTTAAAGTAATGACTGGGTCTGGAGAGATGGCTCAGCAGTTAAGGCATTTACTTGCAAAGCATAACAGCCTAGGTTTGATTCCCCAGTACTCATGTAAAGAGAGATGCACAAAAGGCTTATATATCTGGAGTTTGTTTATAACAGCAAGAGTACCTGGTGTGCCCATCCTCTCTCTCTCTCTCTTTCTCTCTCTCCTTGCAAATAAATAAATAAAAATATTTTAAAGTAATGGACTAATATGTTTGGCAGAGGAAATTTCAAGGCAGAAAGCATTGAATGTGTGACATCTTTTCTCTTTGCTTCCCTGGTTCAGATCTACAATCAAAGGGAATAAAATACAGAGCAGAAAGAAATAAATAAAGTTTGGCACAGAAGAAATGTAAGCAAATTTAACATCCCCAGGCATAGAGACTGCAGCTGCTTTGGCTGCATATTTTAAACATATGACCCCCATTGAAGATAAGCCACACCAGCTGTGGTGGCTCATGCCTTTAATCCTAGCACTTGGGAGGCTGAGGTAGGAGGTGTGCCAAAGTGGAGGCCTGGCTGAGCTATAGAGTGAATTCCAGGCTAGTCCAAGCTAGAGTGAGACCCTGCCTCAAAACCAAACAAAGAAAAATAGAAGAGTAAAGATAAGGCAATTGCTTTGCACTGTGACAATAGGAAAAGTGACCTGAGGGCAAGACTCAACCAATTGAAAGCTCCCAATGGCAGGAATGCTAATTCTTTTGAAAGGAAAAGACCAGAAGGGAGAGATCTCTGCAAGGAGGCCCTGTGAGGCTGCTGCGTGAAGCTGTGAAGGTGAACTCAAAGTTGCAGTGAAGGCCCCAGCATGTTAGAGATGCCAAAGCCGTAGGATGACCACCAAGAAAAGCTTCAGGCTTGGGGTGAATTCTGCCCAAGAAAGGCTACAGGCATCACAGTGGTGCAGGAATTGGGGGTTCAGGAAGGGTCCCCCCAAATTTACGAACCCCAAGCTTGGATTTTGTTCTAACTTTAACAAAGAATTGATCAAGATGAACTCAACAAGGATAAAGTTGAATTATTAAGTTTATTTAGGGAGAAATCAGAAATTGTGGGGTTTATTTCAGGGAGCTTGGGATCTAGGAAGGAAGGCTAAGGCAGAGTCATAAACATGTGAAGTAGGAAACATGCTCTCGTGTGGAAAACATTGTGTAGTTTTATAGAGTTCATTTAAAAGAAATTGAGATTTTTAGGGAAAGAATGGAGTATAGCCACAAGCACATGGAGGGATGTTAAACTGAGACTTTCGAGAAAAGCCTGAGGTAGAGCCACAAGCACATGGAGGGTAGTTCATAAAGTTCAGTAAGAGAACATGAAGCTTTCAACCAGAGATTGGAGTAGAGCCACAAGCATGTGGAAGGTAGAACTTAGATGCAGGGAGACTTAGAAGAACACACATGGCATCTGTTAAGAGGGCAAATGGTGAGGCTCAAGGAAGAATAAGAGGGGAAATATCAAAACAGACCAAGAAGTTCAGAGGAGAAATGAGTAATGAAGAGAGTAACACTCGTGGCTACCCCAAGTTTAAAGAAATTACACAGGACTGGGTGTGGTGGTGCATGTCTTTAATCCCAGCACTCAGGAGCCCAAAGTAGAAGGATTGTTGTGAGTTCCAGGCCACCCTGGGACTACATAATGAATGCCAGGTCAGCCTAGGCTAGAACAAGACCCTACCTCAAAAAAAATAAAAAAAAGAATTTACACAGGTAGCAGGTCTGGACTTAGTGAGACCACCCACATGGTAGATCAAGAGTGTAAGGGTAATACACATGTGGTGGTTTGAATAGAATAGATGGCCCCCAATATATTCAGTTGTTTATTTGTTTGTAGTTTGCATCTTTAGCCACCTGGCTGGAGTCAGTGCCATTGTGTGGATCTTAAGGTGTGGTGGTGGGTTTCAGATTTCAATCTAAAGATATGCAAAGTGTGCCTAGCTGGAGTTCCTGAAGTGTGCTGTGCTGTGTGGCTTTTAGGCTTGTGCTTGTCTCTCTGTGCTTGGGCCTGTGAAGGCAGGCCAGTTTCTTCTGCCATTATGGAACTTCCCTTGATCTGTAAGCTTCAATAAATCTCTTCCTCCATAACTGTGCCTGGTCTGGAAGTTTATCTCAGCGAACCTGAAGCTGTCTGATACAGAATTTGGTACCGAGGAGATGAACCTGACTATGTGAATGTTGATCTTTTGGAACCTTTGTTTTGGAGGAATAGGCATGGACTTGGTGCTTGCAACTGAAGATGTCTTCTGGAGTGGTAAGCCAAGTTTTATGGACTATTCTGATGAGAGTCTGAGAATGCTAAGTGCAGACAGCATTGAACTTCAAGGCTTGGCTTATGAGCTTTCTAAGGGGAAGGAAAGACTGCAGAGGACTTTGTTGGAACTGGGCTACTGGCTTAAGGGCTGGCTGCGTCCTGCTGCCCAGGCCCACAGAGTTTGATCAAGGTTAAATTTGTAATGGGTTGATGTACTTGGCTAAAGATACTGGACTGAGAGATTTAAGATTTTAAGCTGGAAAACCTCAAGCAAGTTAAAATTACAGGCACTGAGACTGGTTTTAGGTTACTGAACCTGCTATTGTCAAACACATTAGCAATCTTAAGGATGATGGTCCAACTGCTTTACATTAAAACAATGGAAAGGATGCCTGAGGAAGGACTCTCATAGAAATGCAAACTCTTTTGGAAAGAGTTGACTGGAGAAGGAACCTGCTTTTCAAGGTTATGATTTATTTCATCTGTGAATTAAGAATATGGCTGTGTCCTGCACACCTGGTATTGGTTTCAGAAGCATGAAAAATGCGAGGAGTGGTCATGAATTGCACATGCTTCCAGGAGCTGCTGCTGAGATGCGGCATGAGGTAGGGCCTAATGCCCTGATAGGCTGAAAGAGCCTTTGGAAAATGTGAGGAGTGGTCATGAATTGCACACGGTTCCAGGAGCTGCTGCTGAGATGCGGCATGAGGCAGGGCATGATGCCCTGATAGGCTAAAAGAGCCTTTGGAAGATGGACCGTGGTTTGCATGAAGACCTCAAGATGTTTTGTATATACCAGGACTGTGCAAGGGCTACCATAGAGCGCATTGTTGGTCTGGGATGGAAGTGTTCCCTGACTACTCTGCCCAGCTGGAGGGGCGGAATTGGAAAGTCTGGAGACTGTTAGTCTCTGGATATATTGAACTTGAACTGCAGAAGTTTGATGTTTGTTTGATGGTGGTTGAGTTTGCATTGTTTTAGTCTCTCCTTGCTATGCATTATACCAGTTGAAAATGTTTACTCTGTGCCTTTATATGTTAGAAATGTTTAACTTGTTTGATTTTACAGGTCTTAATATCTTAAATTGGTCAGGACTGTGGGGACCTTTTGAAACTGAACTGAGTACAATTTACAATGTGTGATGGTTATAAATCTATTGGGGGCCAGGGGCAGAATGTGGTGGTTTGAATAGAATAGATGGCCCCCAATATATTCAGTTGTTTATTTGTTTGTAGTTTGCATCTTTAGCCACCTGGCTGGAATCAGTGCCATTGTGTGGATCTTAAGGTGTGATGGTGGGTTTCAGATTTCAATCTAAAGATATACAAAGTGTGCCTAGCAGGAGTTCCTGAAGTGTGCTGTGCTGTGTGGCTTTTAGGCTTGTGCTTGTCTCTCTGTGCTTGGGCCTGTGAAGGCAGGCCAGTTTCTTCTGCCATTATGGAACTTCCCCTGGATCTGTAAGCTTCAATAAATCCCTTCCTCCATAACTGTGCCTGGTCTGGAAGTTCATCTCAGCGAACCTGAAGCTGTCTGATACAACACAAGTGGTAGATTCAGAGACCAGAGGAAGGTCGGGCATGTAATCAAAGTGAGAAGTTACCCCATACTATAAAGCAGAGGCAAGCAGAAGAGTCCTTCAGACCAAGAAATAGTGTTATACTCTCCTCCTCCTCCCCCCTCAGCCAGGCTAGGTGGGGTCAGAGGCCAGACTCACATGTACCACTATGGCCCGAGCAAGGAGAGGCAGGCAGGGAACCAGAGAGAGAGAGAGAGAAAGAGTTATTCAGATGAAGGAGCAGTGCTATGCTTCCCCCTCACCCAGAGGAGAGGCCAGATTCACTGTATCCAAGCAGCATAGGATAGGTCCAGGAGAATCCCATGGGGGGGGGGGGGAAGCAAGGCAGAAAGAATATGAGAGCCTTTATATATAAGGTGAAGACCTGACTGGTATGCAGATTTGGAAGGTGAACCCCAGGGCCAACCCACGTGAGCCATCTATCTAGGTAGTGTGCTAGACTGTGAACAGCAGGGGGCACTGTAGATCCATCTTGATCAGACACGAGTTCCATTTCTACCAAGAGTTTCATTTTCATGCCAGGGCGAGGTGGCATGTGGGGTAGCATCTTCTGCTTCTCTCTGGGCCTCAGTTCCTAACTGAAACTGCCTAAAAGAAACTAGCCTTCTCCTATTTTCCTTCAACAGCTGAAGGGGCAGAATTGCCTAAGCCTTTAGAACCCAGATGATTTCATCATTAGTCCTGGATACTAGACAAGAGCTGAAGGATTTGGTGTTTTCCCTGCTGGGTTTCAGTCTTGCTTTGTGCCAATCTTTCTTTACTATGCCTTCATTCCTCCCTTTTATAATAGGGATATTTATTCTGTGCCATTATATGTTGAAAGTATGTAACTTGTTTTGATTTTACAGGACTCGCAGTTAAGAGACTGCTTTGACACTTTGGACTTTTAAACGAGGTCGAAACTATTAAAAACTATCAGTGGCTAGGATTGTAGCTTAGTGGTTTAGCACCTACCTAGGATACACAAGGCTATAAGTAAGTACACAAACTATCAGGATCTTTAAAGTCGGGCTGAATACATTTTGCAGTATGAGATTTCTAGACGTCTATTTGGACAGAGACAGAATGCGGTGATTTCAAAGTAATATATTCCCATAGACTCATGATTTGAATGCTCAATCCCCAGTTGGTGGTGCTGTTCAAGAAGTTTGGGGAAGGTTTAGGATGTGGAGCCTTGCTGGAGGAAGTGTGTCATTGGGAGTGGGCCTTGAAGTGTCTCCCTCTACTTCTTGTCTGTGTCTCCACTTCCTCACTGCTGATGTGATAAGGTGGCTCTGGCCATGCTTGCTTCTCTAAACTGTAAGCAGAGCATAAAACATTTTATTTCCTTAAGCTGATTCTAGTCAGGTATTTTGTCCCAGCAATGAGAAAGTAACTGCTATAGGGGAAGAAACTATAAAAGTAATCTAGCTCTAGACAGGTACATTCTTACTTTGGGTGCTTCCTTTGAGAGACTGAGTTCCAGGTGTGGTCTGGTCAGTAGATGGTGATTCAGAGATAGAGTGTCAAATGCTGGTCATACTTCAGGGCTGTCCCTCCAGCAGCCAGTTGCTACTGCTGGCCCTGCCTTTGTGCAACTATCCTGTTTTATGATGGTCTGCTTGGAACTGGCATTTAATTTCCCCTGCAGACTCTGGCTCAAATTCCATTTCCAACTTACTGATTGCACACTCAAAGACTTAGTCTGTAACAGTCTGGCAGTATTCTGTTGGTCCATATTCGGGATTCAGTGTGAAGTTACATATCACTTTCTCTGTTTCCGGAGAATACAGTTCACAGAGGGCCACAAGCTTCTAGGCAGTCAGCTCTGCAGGAGTCTTTTTGAAATGGTGTCTGGCACCTATTCTGAGCCGAGTCTGCTTCTTCTACTGAGATGGCTGCACGGCACTGCACAGCCCTGCTTTGAGGTGTTTGGTTCACTGTACCACTCCCCTCCTGATGCTCTATGCCACAGGGTCTCCGTGCCACCACCTTAGCAAGGCCTTCTTGAAATGGAGTTCCACAGCTGTTCTAGCTGACTGAAAACCCAGTCTTCTGCTATCCTCCACCCTCCCTTTGTCTGGATTTTTTTTTCTTTCTATCTGCTTTTAAAAATACCCATTACTGAAGGTACCATGCAGACATCCTGAGCCTGTGTTTCTTGAGCTGAGGAAATCTGGGTGGCACCCAGATCTCTGTGAAGTTGGAGATCCCCAAATCAAGCCAATCCCTCAGAGATGGACTTGCATCCATCTTTTTAAAAAATATTTATTTATTTATTTGAGAGAGAGGCAGATATAGAGAGAGTGTGCATACCAGGTCCTCTAACCACTGCAAACGAACTCCAGACGCATGCGCCACCTTGTGCACCTGGCTTACATGGGTACTGGGGAATCGAACCTCTGTCCTTAGGCTTTGCAGGCAAGCACCTTAACTGCTAAGCCATCTCTCCAGCCCTTGGATTTTTTTTTCTGGTTTGTAAATTTATCTGTTTTATTTTGCTATTAAAGCTAGAAATAGCCAGGCATCGCTGACCTCTTCTAATAGCTTTTAATCTTTCCCTAGATTATTCCCTAGAG
Organism: Dipus sagitta; assembly: GCA_036346955.1. Classification (NCBI taxonomy): domain Eukaryota; kingdom Metazoa; phylum Chordata; class Mammalia; order Rodentia; family Dipodidae; genus Dipus; species Dipus sagitta. The sequence goes on along the minus strand of CM070776.1, from coordinate 54,207,611 downwards.
ACTCTGGCAGACCATACCCGGGTGTTGTCTGCCATCTTCTCTGTCCACTCTGTGACTATTGATTGGAGATTAATTCACTGAAATTCAAGGTAATTATTGATAATAGGTAAGCTATCAGTACTGCCATTTTGTTAATTGTATCTACTATAGGTTTTTGCTTTGTAGTTGGTACAAGAATTATATCAAGCATAATTATAAGAAGCTATTTTAAACTGACAGGAAATTTGATTGCATTAAATAACTACACATTTACTTCATTCCCACCACTGTTTTTGATGTCACAATTTATATTTTTTTATATTGTGTCCCTTAGCAAATTATTGTTTTAACACTTTTTTTTTTAACCTTCATATTGGGTATATGTGGTTCATACAGCTCCATTATATAATTATAAATATGTGTACTTACTTTTTTTGGTTTCTTCGAGGTAGTGTCTCACTCTAGCCCAGGCTAACCTGGAATTCACTATGGTGTCTCACTCAGACTGTCTTCAAACTCATGGCGATCCTCCTACCTTTGCCTCCTGAGTGCTGGGATTAAAGGCATGCGTCATTACACCCAGCTTGTGTATTTACTTTTACAAGTGAATTTTATACTAATGTGGGGGGTTTTTTGTTGCTTTTTTTTTTTTTCAAAGTAGGGTCTCATTCTAGCCCAGGCTGACCTGGAACTCACTTTGTAATCCCAGGCTGGTCTTTAACTCATAGCGATCCCACTAGAGTGCTGGGATCAAAGGCATGTGCCACCACACCCAGTTTATACTTATGCATTTATGGTACTAATTTGCATCCTTTTCTTTCAGCTTGAAAAACTCCCTTTAACATTTCTTAAAAGGTAGATCTATTGATGAAGAATTTCCTTAGCTTTTGTTTATCTGAGATAGTTTTGTGTCTCATTTCTGAAGAATAGCTTTTCCAAGTACAGTATATTCTTGATTATCAGGGCTTTCCCCCCAGAAGATTATTTTACTCTTTCCTGACCTGTAAGATTCTGCTGAGGCATCTCATACTAACCTTCTTACAAATCTGTTATGTGCTACTTGCCTCTTTTTGCTACATTCAGGATACATTCCTTGTTCTTGATTTTTGTTAATTTGATTGTAATATGTCTTTTTTGTAATATTGTTTGTGTTGGATCTAACTGGATATCTTTGACCTTCCTACACTTTAAAAGTTATATCTTTTAAGCCGGATGTGGTGGTGCACGCCTTTAATCCCTGCATTTGGGAGGCAGAGGTAGGAGGATCGCCGTGAGTTTGAGGCCACCCTGAGACTACATAGTGAATTCCAGGTCACCCTGGACTAGAGCAAGACCCTACCTCGAAAACCTACCCCCCAAACAAACGTGTGCCTTTTGTAAAAATCAGCAAGTTTTCTGTGATTATTTTTCTTTTTATTGACATTTTTCGTATATGTATATGATTTTTACTTTATTTACTTGTGTGTGTGTGTGTGTGTGTGTGTGTGCATGCATGGGCACCAGGGCCTCTTGCCTCTGCAAACAAATGCCAGATGCTTGCTCTACTTTTTGTGTCTGGTTTATGTGGCAGCTTGGAAATCGAACCTGGGCTGGCATGGCAGACTTTGTCTCTAGCTACTGAACCATCTCCCTAACCCCATATATGATGTTTTTTGACCAAACTCCCATAGCATTACCTTGTCATGTCTCCTATCAACTATCCCCTTCCACTGAACTTGTTCTTTCCAACTACTCCCTCTTCTACTTTGATGTCTTTTTTTTTTGCCCTTCTCCACCATCAATCTTACTCTTTCTTGACCTGTAAGATTCTGCTGAGGCATCTCATGCTAACCTTCTTACAAATCTGTTATGTGCTACTTTCCTCTTTTTGCTGCATTCAGGATACACTCCTTGTTCTTGATTTTTGGCAGTTTGATTATAATATGTCAATTTTGTAATACTGTTTGTGTTGCATCTAACTGGATATCTTTGACCTTACTACACTTTAAAAGTTACATCTTTTAAGCTTTTAAACATTCCACAACATGGAATGTTGATGGACTCAATATGGTGCAGGTCTTGTTCAGGTAAGGACAATTGCTGTGATGTCAGGAATGCAGCAGCTACTTCATATGCATAAGACAGAATTCCAAAGCACTCATCCCCATCCTCTGGCCCTTACTTTCCTTCTGTCTCCTCTTCTGCAGTGTCCCTTGAGCCTTGGAAGGGGTGGTACAAATACCTATTTCACACTGAGGACCAAACAGTAACTAATTCTCAGAACTTAGAGGAGTTTTCAGTCCCCACAGTAGTCAATGCCAACTGTAAAAAGAAGCTTCTCTGACCAAAAGTGGTTAACACTGTTGATGACAATCTTTTCCTAGAGACCTACATGGCAATTTCTAGCACTATGATTGCTAGTCATCAGGGAAGAGTCTTCCATCTCAGTTCCCATTTGATTTCTCAGTATCCTGTAACTTCATGTGGTGTCTTCAGCAAGTCTTACCATCTTCTTTATTCAAGCAGGTAACTAAGAACATTGGCAAAATCTACTGTTTTGGGAGTCTCAAGGGTCTCTGTGACCAAGAACATACCAGGAGGTATCCTGTTCCTGGCACTGGCATTTTCTTGTAACAACCTATAGCTTCCGGAAGTAGCATTATCTACACATGTAGGGTACTTCTGCTCAAACTCTCTTTAAAAAAATATTTATTTATTTATTTTCAAGGAGAGAAAGAGAAAGAATAAGTATGGGCATGCCAGGGCCTCTTGCCACTGCAAATGAACTCCAGAAAGCATGTGCCATTTTGTGCATCTTGCTTTTCAGAGGTACTGGGGAATCGAACCCAGGCTATCAAGCATTGCAAGCAAGCACTTTAACTGTTGAGCCCTCTCTCCAGTCCCTCAGACACTCCTTTTAACTTACATTTTTATATTTGTTATCAATGAAATGTTTCCCTACAACTTTTTCGTACATCTTTAGTTTTGTTTAGCCCTCCCCATTACCCCTACTCCTACTCTTCCCCCGACATAAAACTTAACTCCCAGGCAAGAGAGATGGCTCAGTGGTTAAGTCGCTTGCCTACAAAGCCCAACAACTCAGGCTCAGTTCCCTAGTACCCACATAAAGCACAGAGTGGTACATGTGTCTGGAGTTCATTTGTAGTGGCTAGAGGCCCTGGCACACCCATCTCCCCACCTTGAAAATAAATAAAATAAAATATTAAAAAACCTTTCAACTCCCAATCTACTATTCCCCTTCTTAATCTCCCCCCCCAGTGCCTCTTTCTAGTTTATTGGCCTCTACTGACTTAACCCAATGTACATACAAATCTAAGAGTACAAAGCTCCTTTTTTTCTCTCTCTCTCATTGCAAGTCAATAAAATATTTTTTAAAGGTTTTTTTTTTACTGGACTGGAGAGATGGCTTAATGGTTAAGGCATTTGTCTGCGAAGCCAAAGGATCCTGGTTCAATTCTCCAGGACTCATGTAAGCCAGAAGCACAAGGGGGCACATGTACCTGGAGTTCGTTTGCCGTGGCTGGAGGCCCTGGTGTGCCCATTCCACCCCAACTCTCTCTCTCTCTCTCTCTCTCTCTCTCTCTCTGTCTCTCTTTCTCTGCCTCTTTCTTTCTCTCAAATAAATAAAACATATTTTTTAAAAATTTTTTTTTATTTGTGACCTCTCTAATTTTTTAATGTATGTACCTAAAGCTATATATTTGCCTTTTAGGACTGCCTTCATTGTGTCCCATAAAGTTTTGGTAATGTAGTATTTTCATTGTCATTTTATTCTAGAAATCTTTTTATTTCCTTCTTGATTTCTTCAGTGACCCATTCATTGTTCAATAGTATATTGTTGTAATTTCCATGAGTTTGTGTATGTTATACAGTTCTTCTTGCTGTTGATTAGTAGCTTTGTCCCATTGTAATCAGATATAATACAAGGAATTATTTCAGTTTTTCGATATTTGTTAAGATTTTCTTGTGTCCTAATATATGATCTATTTTAGAGAAAGTTTCATGTGCTATAGATCTGTCTAAATTATTGACCTCATCTTCATTTAATTTTGGTAGATTTTTTACCTCTAAAAGTCCATCCATTTCTTTTGGTGTATCCAAAGAATGAACTCCTTATTTCATTGTTTCTTTTTTTTCTCTCAATTTTTATTAACATTTTCCATGATTATAAAAAATATCCCATGGTAGTACCCTCCCTCCCCCCACTTTTCCCTTTGAAATTCCATTCTCCATCATATCCCCTTCCCATCTCAATCTTTCTACTTACATATATACAATACCAACCTAATAAATATCCTCCTCCCTTCCTTTCTCTTCCCTTTGTATCTCCTTTTTAACTTACTGGCCTCTGCTACTAAGTTTTCATTGTTTCTTTATAATGTTTTTTTAAATTTCTATTTCATTAATTTCTGCCCTAATCTCAATTATTTCTTCATATCTACTGTTTTTGGAGTTGGTTTGTTCTTGTTTTAGCAAGACCTATAACTGTGTTGAGCTTAATCTGTGACTTCATGTCTAGCAGTGTTTGTTTTATGAAGTTGGGTTCTCCTGTGTTTGGTCATATATATTTAGGATTGCAATGTATTCTTGGTGATTTGTCCCCATGATCAGTATCAAGTATCCTTCTTTAGCAGTTCTAGCTATTTTTGGTCTGGAGTTTATTTTGTCAGCTATTAGAATTGCAACCGTGTTTTTTTTGTTTTTTTTTTTTTGTTTTTTTTTTTTTTTTCTTGGACCCATTAGCTTGGAATGCCTTTTCAATCCTTTCACCATAAGGGAATGTCTGTCTTTGAGAGTGAAGTGAATTTCTTAAAGATAGTTAAAGGACCCAGGCTTTAGGTTATATCTTACAGATCTAGGAGCCAGGCTCCATACCACATGGATTCAGGTTGTAGGTCTTGGTGTCAAACCAGCTCTCATTGACTCATAATCCAAGCCCAATATACCTAGAACTGTATTTTACTAGAGTGGGCCCAGGTTTGGTGTCCTAAACAAAGTCTGCTTCTCAGTTTCCTCTTCATTGATGGGTGTTTCTCACCATGATGAGTTGCCTAGGTTGAGGGAGGGGTGGGTAAGTAAGGTATAACTGTCCTTTCTTCCCTCTTCCGTGTGTCTTTTCTTATTCATATGCTGTCCAGGTGATGTTATCTCTCCTTTGGCTTTCCTTTGCTCTAGGAAGGCATTTTCATGTGTGCATAGTTCATATTGTTTCTATGAGAGCACATGAGTATTGGAAAATCCTATTTTACCATCTTGCTCACCTCCAGACTCTCAAGGTTTATTATTCTGGTTTTGTTTTATTTTGCTTTTGTTGTTGATATTTTGGGACTAATTCTACTGATTCTATGATTATTATTCTATTATTTTATGGTCCCTGAGTTTTCTGCAACTTTTAAAAGTTTTTCTTTACATTTTTATGTGTGTATCCCTAAAGATCATAGTCAGTAAAGTAAATGAGCCAATGGTTTGTGTCTTTAAATACTTTACTTTGCCAATGTGTTTTCCACACTTTCCTATGGTATGTTCTATGAGAAAATACCTTCAAATTTCAGCTAGTTTAAAAGGCCACCTGAGCTTTCACTTTCTTTTTATGTTTTTATGTGTGTACGCTGTGTGAGTGTGCAGGAGGGCACACTTATGACACAGCATGCATTTGCAGGTCAGATGACAACTTAAGGCGTTGGTCCTTATGTTCCACGTTGTTTGAAGCAGGATCTCCCATTCTTCAAAGCTTCATAAATCAGGCACTCTGACCTTCTAGCTTCTGGTGAATTTTCCTCTCTCTACCTTCTTTCTTGATGTAGGCATGCTGGGATTACTGATGCTCATGCTGCAGCATCTGGCTTTATGTGGGTTCTAGAGATTTGAATTCAAGTATTCATGCTTGAATGTCAAGTGCTTTACGCACTGAGCCATGAACCCAGACTCCATTACTTTCTGTTTGCACATGGCTTCAGTCAGACAGAGCTTTTTCCAGGCATACACATGGCCTTGAGTATGTGTACTCCCCAATTTTAGAACCCTAAAATGTATCAAAGCTTATAAAGTTCTGGTTATATCATTCTCTGAAGTTTCTTTTTAAATTCCTAAAGTAGTAACATCTCTCTGTTGTCTGAAATTTGTTCATTTGTTGGCTAATGCATCACTGATATGGAGGCAGAGGGTACAGAAAGGGACTCATCATAATTAAAATGCCACAAGCCCTACTGTGTTATCAAAGATTCAGTAGTCTGTCTTGGGTATATGACTTTGGTTAATTGCTATAGTTCTGAAATGATTGGCTTGAGTTGGTTTGTTCATATTTTTAATTTTATAGGGAAAGTGAGTTCACCAGTCCTTATTCTGCCATTCCATTGTTCTCTTATTGCTCATATCTTTAAAAATACAGTCTTTGGTTTTGTGGTGGTTGTGGGTTTTGCTAGTAATGAAGCTAGGGCCTGCACATGATAGGCAAGTGCTCTACTACAGAGCCACACCCCTAGCCCTCTATTTCTTCAAAACATATTTATTTATTTAGGGGAGAGAGAGAAAGTCTAAGTATGGGCATGGCAGGGCTTCCTGCCACTGCAAATGGATTCTAGATGCATGCACTACTTTGTGCATCTGGCTCTATATGGGCACTGGGGAATCAAACTCAAGCCATCAGGCTTTGTAATCAAGCACCTTTAACTACTGATCCATCTCTCTAGCCCTATTTTTAATATTTTTTTATTTTTATTTATTTATTTGAGAGAGAAAGGTAGAGGGGAGAGGAAATGGGCACACCAGGGCCTCCAGCCTCTACAAACAAATCCCGGACACATGTGCCACTAGGTGCATCTTCTAGCCCTATTTAAAAAATATTTTATTAACTTATTTGAGAGAGAGAAACAAAGAGGTAGACAGAAAGATAGTGGGTATAGGTGCACCAGGGCTTCTGCCACTGCAAACAAACTCCAGATGCATGCATCACTTGGAGCAACTTAGTCCTATTTTTTGAGACAAATCTTGATATGTAATCCAGAATGACCCTTCTGATCTCTTACCCCAGCCTTCTAAACAATGGGATTTCAGGCTTGTACCACCATGCCCAGTTCAAAAACCAGCTTTTAAACATTCTATGTCCCATATCCCCTTCCTAAGAGCAAAACTCTCCAATAGTTTTCCTCCTTACTTTCTCTTTTCTTCTTCCATTCTACTTAATCACATGAAATATATTACATATGATTATATACATGAGTTGTAAAGATAATTTATTGAAAATCCAAGAACTCACCATCCCATCAAATAACAGCATTAGTAGTAACATCTACACATGTGTCATTTTATGTTCCATGACCCTACCCACCCCCACAAAACATACCTTTTTTTCAAAAATTAAGTTTTGCATATGAATTTTTTATTTTTTAATAACTTTTTTGTTTATTCTTATTTATTTGAGAGCGACAGAGAGATAAAGAGGCAGAGAGAGAGAATGGATGCACCAGGGGTTCCAGCCACTGCAAACAAACTCCAGACGCATGCGCCCCCTTGTGCATCTGGCTAACGTGGGTCCTGGGGAATCGAGCCTCAAACTGGGGTCCTTAGGTATCACAGGCAAGTGCTTAACCACTAAGCCATCTCTCCAGCCCTATTAGAGTAATTTTATTAAATAGGTCTACAAAGGTAACAAACTGAAGCACAACACGCAACCTTCCAAGAAGCACAACACTTAGAGTTAGTGCAAAATATACAATTTACAGCTTCTGAGAAAACACCAAATCTCATTTCCTTAGGGTCCTCAGTTGGCTAATGATATTCACCTTGGGGTCATGAAGGCCTCAGTAAGTTCCTTTGGGGGTAGGGGGGGGGGCTGTGCTTGAGTTCAAGTTTTTTTTTACAGTATCCATTATTAAATAATATAAGGAAAACATGTATAACTCAGAAACGTCTTTTAATGTGGAAAGAAAATACTCAAAGTGTACTATTAGCACAAAAATAATTTAAACAGTTCATTAGCAGTAGCTTGTTTCCCTAGGCTTCAGTTATTTCATCCACAGGAGGGGAAAAATCAACAATAAATAAATCTTTGTGAATGGATGAAAAGACCTCAGAACTACTAAACCCAAATAACAAAATGCATGCTGCATTTGGCGGCCTCTTCTTTGGTAGAAAGTATTGTTCCATTCACCCTAAGTCCGTTTCTCATTTACTCTACACCTCCTCTGTTCTATCCAAATACTTACTCTCTAATCCAAAGAATAAATGAGTCAACATTTTGGTAGCAGGGCCTGAAACAACTTCTTTTTTTTAAGTTTTATTTATTTACTTGAGAGGTAAAGAGAGAGAGAGAATGGGTGCGCCAGGGCTTCCAGACACTGAAAATGGACTCCAGATGCATGTGCCACCTTGTGCATCTGGCGTACGTGGGTATTGGGGAATCAAACCGAGGTCCTTTGGCTTTGCAGGCAAGTGCCTTAACTGCTAAGCCATCTCTCCAGCCCTGAAACTTCTTTTTAAATTTTATGTATTTTATTATTGACAACTTCCATAATTATAGATAATAAACCATAATAATTCTCTCAGTTTCCCCTTCACAACTCCATTCTCCATCATATCCCCTCCCCCTCTCAATCAGTCTGTCTTTTATTTTGATGTCATTATCTTTTCCTTCTATTCTGGTGGTCTTGTGTAGGTAGTGCCAGGCACTGTGAGGTCATGGATATTCAGGTCATTTTGTGGCTGAAAAAGTGTACTGTAAGGACTCCTACCCTTCCTTTGGCTTTTACATTCCTCTTCTGGAATGGACCCTGAGCCTTGGAAGGTGTGATAGAGATGTTTCAGTGCTGAGCACTCCTCTGTCACTTCTTCTCAGCACCATTGTGCCTTCTGAGTCATCCCAAGGTCACTGCCATCTGAAAAGAGAAGGTTCTCTAACCAAAAGTGAGAGTAACATTAATATATGAGTATGAACATTAAGAGAAGTGCTTACTGGGCAGTTTGATAAACATAGTATATACATTTAGCCAGACAGCAGCAGATGTTACACCCCCAGGACTCATGACTACACCTGTCATAGGTTTTCAGTATCAGGCATGTATTCCTTCCCATGGAGTGGGCCTCCAGTGCAATTAGAGACCAGTTGGTGTCCCCCATAACAGATGTGCCACTATTGCACCCATTGGCTCATTTGGCCTGGTTGGCCAAACCAGGATTTTCAGTGTCCACTGTTGTTTATTTCCACTGGTGCCTTCTGTCTCTCTCATGGAGCTACATGTAGAGTGGCTTCTTCCAGCTTTCTGTCAGCTGGTCTACATGGAGGAGGTTTTTAGCTCAGCTCCAGCAAGATTTCTCAGTGACCTTGTAGCCCAAGCATGTGGAGTCTCTAGCAATAGGGTCTTACCATCTAGGTCTTGTTATCTATTCCTGGTGGGAAACCAAGAGCCTCAGCAGTGGTCTTTAATGTTTTGGGAACAACAGGGACTTCCTTGGCCAACAACTCACTGGAAGGTATCCCATCCCTGGCACTGAAAACTTTCTAGTAACAATCTACGGCTTCTGGGTGCATCATTGTCCAAAAAAAGTAAGTTTCCATATGACTTATTCATACCCTCTTAGATTTTGATTAACCCTCCCCCATCCTTCCTTTATTCAGTCTCTTCCCTTGACCTCACTTAGGCCTTTCCACCCCTAGTTCTTCTGTTCTTCTACTTACATATATACAATACCATCCCCTTAAATCCTCCCCTCTCCTCCCACCCTGATAGCCTCTTTCTAGCTTACTGGCCTCTGCTACTGGGTTTTATTCCAACTCAAATACAAGTCCAAACATTTGTAGCTAAGATCCACATATGAGAGAGAACATGTGGCATTTGGTTTTCTGGGCCTGGGTTACCTCACTTTGGTAGCAGGGCCTGAAACATCTGTTCTTTATACTTCTATATCCCTAATACCTTCAGCTCTTATTTGTATTTTTGGGTCTTAGGCAACTAAAAGAAAACAGGGTCCTTGAGTGAATAGGATTCAGATAGCCAGACTCTTCCTATCATGGTGACTGCTGGGGTGTGCCATTGAGGTGGGCAAAAGGTTGTAAATAGGTCAATTTCCCAACTAAGTCAAGAAAAGAAACATACAAGAAATTAAGTGTTCTAATTTCTCCATCCTTTAAAAATATTTATTTATTTATGTGCAAGCAGAGATAGAGGGGAGAGGAGAAAGAGAATAGATGTGCCAGGGCCTTACAACCACTAAAAACAAAGTCCAGATGCATGTTCCACTTTATGCATCTGGTTTACATGGGCATTAGGGAATTGAACCCAGTTCCTTAGGCTTTACAGGCAAGTGCCTTAATAGTTGAGCATCTTTCAAGCCCATTCTCCATCTTTTAAGAATAGTAAGATCTTGAGCCGGGCGTGGTGGCGCACGCCTTTAATCCCAGCACTCGGGAGGCAGAGGTAGGAGGATCGCTGAGAGTTCGAGGCCACCCTGAGACTACAGAGTAAATTCCAGGTCAGCCTGAGCTAGTGAGACCCTACCTCGAAAAACCAAAAAGAAAAACCAAAAAAAAAAAAAAAAAAGAATAGTAAGATCTTAAACAAAGCCACTTAGGTCAGTATTTCCAGAAAGCTCCAAAAGTTAAGAGAACTGCCCATAGCACTAGATAATACTGTTTGGTTGCAATTATAATTTAAAGGGCAAACTTACCATTTGTAAGTTTTATATTTAACATTACCTTGACTTTTGGATATATGGATTTTTTTCATATGTCTGGGGATGCTTAACTAATACATTGCTTATTTGGCTTTGTTGTAAGCTTTCAAAAAGTAGTATTTTTGACTTTTCTTGGAAAGGGATGATTTATAAACATCTATTCACCCCAGATATGCCACTGACAGCAGACCAAAGAATCATTTTGTAGTTACTTTCTAGTTGTTGGGACAAAACACATGACCAAAAGCAGCTGATGGGAAGAAAAGGTTTTTAGGCTTACAGTTTCAAGAGGAAGCTTCATAGGAGCAGGGGAAAACATGGCAAAAGCAGAGGCTGGACATCATAATTTTGCCACAGCAGGTGGAAAACAGCAGCAAGAGAGTGAGCTGAGCTCTGGCAAGGGAGAACTGATTATAAACCCCTAAGCCTGCCTTGTGCAACGAGACTCCATTTACCAACTTGCCATGAGCTAAGGACTAAGCATTCAAAACACATGAGTTTATGAGGGGCACCTGATTCAAACACCACACTAATCTACTCAAGTCAGATTTGGCAAACCAATGCATTTATTGGGGTTACTTACAGGAGCATGGGTGGCTGAATGGCAGTTGCCTCACTGGATGCATCACCTAGGATGCATGATGACTCAAGAAAACTACAAACCTGGAGCTCCTTGCCCAACCTATAAACTCATTGAAGGGTCTCCTTTCCCCCAGGAGTTGCTTACTTCCTTTATAATCTTGTAGTATTGTGAATCTTGTAACCTTCTGAGCTAACTGAGCCTTGTAAGAATCATGACCTTCCTGAACCTTGTAAGATTCATTTAGGTTCTCTCCTCCCTCCAGGAGGGAATGTTAAATGCAGAGGAATAGCCATACAGTAGTACTGTTTGCTATATTTTCTAACTTTCTTTTTCATTCAATATTATATTTCTGAGATTTATATCTGTTATGTTTGTTCATTATCAATAATATATGTTTTTTTTTTCAGTTATTTGCATGTGTGCGTGTGCATGAGTGCAAGTGCACCAGAGTGTCTTGCTGCAAATGAATGCCTGTCCTGCTTTAATAGGCTGGCTGCAGAAGTGAACCCAGGCCATTGGGCTTTACAAGCAAGCACCTTTAACTGCTGAACCATCTCCCTAGCTGATATATTTCTTTAGATGATCATAAAAGAAATCTTTCTTTCTTCCATTTTTCTGTTGATGGATATTTTCTTATCCTTTCCAGTTTATTACTCTTATGAATACTCCTGCCATGAGCAGTTTTATACATGTCTACTAAACATACATACCCATTGTTGTTATTTACATAGGAATGAAGTTGCCAGCTACTAGGATATATAAAACTTCACTTGTCAGGATTATGCCAAACTATATTCTAAAATATTATAATAATTTGCCTTTCAACAATTAATGTAAATGATATTTTACTATGGACTTAATTTTTTCCAATAAATGCAGGTGATCAACTTTTCATGGTTATTGGCCATGTTTCCTCCCTCTCTCTTTTTTTTTTTTTTTTTTTTTTTTTTTGACTTTTTGAAGTAGGGTCTCATTCTAGCTCAGGCTGACCTGGAATTCACTATGTAGTCTCAGGGTGGCCTCAAATTCATGGAGATCCTCCTACCTCTGCATCCCAAGTTCTGGGATTAACGGAATGTGCCACCATGCCCAGCCCATGTTTCCTCTTCTGTTAAAGGACTACTAATCTCTTTTTTACATTAAAACATTTTTTTTTTTTGGTTTTTCGAGGTAGGGTCTCACTCTAGCCCAGGCTGACCTGGGATTCACTATGGAGTCTCAGGGTGGCCTCGAACTCATGGCGATCCTCCTACCACTGCCTCCCAAGTGCTGGGATTAAAGGCGTGTGCCACCACGCCCGGCAAACATTTTTGAGGGCTGGCAAGATGGCTCAGCAGTTAAGGCGCTTGCCTGCAAAGCCTAATTACCCAAATTTGATTCTCTAGTACCCACGTAAAGCCAGATGCACAAGGTGGCACATGCATCTGGAGTTCGTTTGCAATGCCTTTCCATCTCTTCTGTTTCTCTGCTCACAAATAAATAAACTAAAATAAAGAAATGGCTTTCTTGCCTGCCAATGAAGCATAGCCGCATATTAGACTGCAATATTACTTTTGTAGCAGCCAGCAAGTCTCTGCAATATTTATCTTTTCAGTTTTTCTCTCCTTTTCCCTTCCCTCTTTATATCCCGTCTGTCTTTCTCTTGATCTGGCTATAGTAAATCACAGTAGCAGCCTGGACTAAATCGTCCAGTATCTTAACTGGTTTTACTGCTATCCCCTGAAGCTTCATATGAATAGCAGAGGCTGGCTGAGTCAAGAATTTATCTTTTAGAGCTGGGTGTGGTGGCATACACCTTTAATCCCAGCACTCAGAGGAAGCAGAGGTTGGAGGATCCCTGTGAGTTTGATGCCACGCTGAGACTCCATAGTGAATTCCAGGTCTGCCTGGACTAGAGAGAGATACTCCCTCAAAAAAGTAAAATTAAAAAAAATATATCTTTTAGGAGAATTTCCTCCTTTGCTGACCCTGGTTCTATATCTTTCTCACAGTATTCTAGACCCTTTGGAGAAAAGCAACAGTGGTCTCATTTCCTCCCTTGGGTTATAGTAGATAACTGGGAGTAGTTAAGGAGCTTTAATTGGGACCTCTTTGATCCCTGAATGATACAAAGTATGAAATATTGTTGTTCCCATTTAGGGCCATTCATGGGAACAACTTGGATAAAGAAGATGTGATGGTTTGATTCGGGTGTCCCCATAAACTTAGGTGTCCTAAATGCTAGGTTCCCAGCTGATGGAGATTTGGGAATTAATGCCTCCTAGAGGCATTGTATTGTTGGGAGCAGGCTTATGGGTATTATAGAGAGTTAACCTTGCCAGTGTTTGGCATACTCTTCTGTTGCTGTTGTCCATCTGATGTTGGCCAGGAAGTGATGTCCACCCTCTGCTCATGCCATCATTTTCCCCTACCATCATGGAGCTTCTCCTTGAGTCTATAAGCCAAAATAAACCCATTCCCCCCCCCCAAAAAAAAAGCTGCTGTTGGTTGGGTGATTCCTGCCAGCAAAGCAAACCTGACTACAGTAGTAAAGTTGGTGCCAAGAGTGGTGTCATTGCTGCTTGAAACATGACTGTGTGTCTTTGGCATTTTGGATCTGATTTTCAAGAGGAATGTGGAAGAATTTGAAACCTTTCCCTAAGAGACACCTTGCAGTGCTGTAAGTACAGCTTAATGGACTATTCTGGTCAGAGTTGAAAGACCTGAATGCAGTAAGAACTATGGACTGTGAGGTTTGGCTTGTGAGGGTGAGAAAGAGCTTTGCCTGGACTGGGCTAGAAGCAGTTTGTGTGAGAGGCTTCTTGTTATGCCCATGTCCTGAGAACTTGTTCAGGGTTGCTTTTTGTTGAAATGGATTGCTGTGAGCAGAGGGATACGGGACTGTTGAAGTGAGGTTCACATTGCTGGCAAAACTCACCCAATCAAGAGCAGCTTGTGGGAAAAAGGTTTATTTTGGCTTACAGACTTGAGGGGAACCTCTATGATGGCAGGGGAAAATGTTGGCATGAGCATAGGGTGGATATCACCCCTGGCTAACATCAGGTGGACAGTAGCAACAGGAGGGTGTGCCAAACACTGGCAAGGGGAAACTGGCTATAATACTCATAAGCCCACTCCCAACAATACACTGCCTCCAGGAGGCGTTAATTTCCAAATCTCCATCAGCTAGGAACCTAGCATTCAGAACACCTAAGTTTATGGGGAACACCTGAATGAAACCACTACATTCCACCCCTGGCCCCCATAAATGGATAACAATCCATGATGTAAAATACAATGCATTTATTCCAACTTTTAAAATCCCCATAGTTTTTTTTTTTTAATCTATCCTAATGATGTTCAAACATTCCCATAGTCCAAGGTCTTTTAACTGAGCTGTAATACCAAAAAAACCCACATAATTTCACAGAATAAACATTCACACTGCGAAAGATGGCATTGGGCATAGCAAAGAAGTACTCAAACAATACAAGATTTACACAGGGCAAACATCAAACTTTATCCAACAACTTTAGTCAGTGACAAATCTCCAAGTCTGATAATTCTACAGCAGCAAGTCTCTGGAGTTCCAATTCTGCCCCTCTGGCTAGGTTACTCACAGTCCTGGAAAACTTCATCTGGGGCCAGTAGCTTTCCTTAGCAGCCATCTCATGGTTCCAGCATATCCACTGCGCCTCCACTGCAACCCAAGGTCCTTCTTCACAGCCACATCGGGTCTCCATGCAGGCAATACTGTATCACACTGCCCATGGCCATTTCCAAAACACAAGACCCTGTTGCAAATTCAATGACCCTCTTTCCTACGTTTCTTATTCTCCATATCAGGTGGGGTGCCAACTTCTTAATACAGGGGGATCAAAGCAGACTTTAAGGGCTGGAGAGATGGCTTAGTGGTTAAGGCGTTCGCCTGCAAAGCCAAAGGACCCAGGTTTGATCCCCCAGGACCCACATTAGCCAGATGCACAAGGTGGTGCATGTATCTGGAGTTCGTTTGCAGTGACTGGAGGCCCTGGTGTGCCCATTCTCTCTCTTTCTCTCCCTGTGTCTTTCTATCAAAATAAATAAATAGCCGGGCATGGTGGCACATGCCTTTAATCCCAGCACTCGGGAGGTAGAGGTGGGAGGATCACTGGGAGTTCGAGGACACCCTGAGAATACACAGTGAATTCCAGGTCAGCCTGAGTTACAGTGAGACCCTACCTAGAAAATAAATAAATAAATAATATATGTTAAAAAGAAAGCAGACTTTGAAGAGCAGAACATTCCTTGAGCACTCAGGCTCCTTCAAACGAGTCTCCACTCTTCCTGTTGCCCCAGTGCAGGTCAGCTGGCCCAATCTCAAAGGTTGTAATCTCTCATGTAAGTATAGCTGAATGGGCAGAAGTTTCAGCCCAAAGATTTTATTTTTCTGTGCCACATCTCTGCACACATCAGTCTGCTTCTATGCAAAGCAACCCTGCACAAGTTCTCAGGACACGGGTATAACAGCAAGCCTCTCACACAAACTGCTTCTAGCCCAGTCCAGGCAAAGCTCTTTCTCACCCTCACAAGCCAAACCTCACAGTCCATAGTTCTTACTGCATTCAGGTCTTTCAACTCTGACCAGAATAGTCCATCAAGCTGTATTTGCAGCACTACAAGGTGTCTCTTAGGGAAAGGTTTCAAATTCTTCCACATTCCTCTTGAAAATCAACTCCAAAAGACAAAAGCCACACAGTCAGGTGTCTAGCAGTAATTCCACTCCTCTGGTACCAACTTTACTGTTGCAGTCAGGTTTGCATTGCTGGCAGAAATCACTGACCAAGAGCAACTTGTGGGAAAAAGGTTTATTTTGGCTTACAGGCTTGAGGGGAAGCTCCATGATGGCAGGGGAAAACAATGGCATGAGCAGAGGGTGGACATCACCTCCTGATCAACATCAGGTAGGCAATATCAGCAGAAGAGTGATCTAAACACTGGCAAGAGGAAACTGGCTATAATACCCATAACACTGCCTCCAGGAGGCATTAATTCCCAAATCTCCATCAGCTGGAACATTTAGAACACCCAGCATTTAGAACACCCAAGTTTATGGGGGACACCTGAATCAAACCACCATAGACATAGAAATGAAATCTTTGGGCAGAAATTTCTGCCTGTTCCGCTGCAATTATGTGAGCAATTACAATCTTTGTGATTGGGGCAACAGGAAGAATGTGGACTCTTTTGAAGGGGGTGTGAATACTCAAGGAGTGTCATGTTCTTCAAAGTCCATTTCATCCCCCCCCCCCAGATTAACAAATTGTCACCCTATCTGCTATTGTGAAATATAAGAAATGCAAGAAAGAGAGGGTCTTTGAATTTGCAACAGTCTTGTGCTTTGGAAATGGCCTTGGGCAGTGTGAAGCAGGCCTGCTAAGGATTGCCTGCATGGAGTCCTAATAGAGCCATGAGAATGAACCATGGGTTGCAATGGAGAGGAGATACCAGGACCATGAGACTGCTGCTAAGAAGAGCTGCTGGTCCCCGAATGAAGTTTTCTAGGACTGTGAGTAACCTAGCTGGAGGGGCAGAATTGGAACTCCAGAGGCTTGTTGTTGGTTAGAATTATCGTACTTGGAGACTTGTTACTGGCTAGAGTTCTTGAACTTGGAGCTACAGAGCTTGATGTTTGCCCTGTTTAAATCTTGTATTGGTTGAATATTTCTTTGCTATGCCCAATGTAATCTTTTGTAGTGTGAATGTTTATTCTGTGCCATTATGGTTTTCTTTATTTTGTGTTATCTCAGTTTAAATACCTTGGGCTATGAGGATCTTCGAACATTATTGGGATTGATAAAAACCATGGGAACTTCTAAAGTTTTACATCATGGATGGTTATCAGTTTACGGGGGCCGGGGGCAGAATGTGGTGGTTTGATTTAGGTGTCTCCCATAAACTTAGGTGTCGTGATTGCTAAGTTCTCAGCTGATGGAGATTTGGGACTTAACACCTCCTGGAGACATTGTATTGTTGGGGGGCCAGCTTATAAGTATTGTAGCCAGTTTCCCCTTGCCAGTGTTTAGCACACTCTCTCCTGTTGCTATTGCCCACTTGATGTTGGCCAGCAGGTGATGGCCACCCTCTGCTCATGCCATCTTTTTCCCCTGCCATCATGGAGCTTCCCCTCTACCCTGTAAGCCAAAATAAAACTTTTTTTCCCCACAAGCTGCTCTTAGTCAGGTGATTGCTGCCAGCAATGTGAACCTAACTGCAACAGAACACAAGAGTCAGTTCAAGCGAGACCATAGAAGTGGACCTCTTGTGGGGAGGGGTCAAGTCTTCTAAATTTGGGTACAGGCTTGGAGGAGTCAGAGGAGGAACAGATAGAAGTTGTGACCCACTAATATCTTTTTCTTCCCCCTATTCTAATGGGTTTTCAGAATGTTCTGAGGCTCTTGATCAGACCAGTGCCAAAATACTTACAGTTGCTATAAATGTCTAATTCCCGTAAGACCCAGTCAATCAATGGAATCAAGATTGGGCCCAAAGCCAACAGACTGTGGAGAGGAGCTTCTTTTCCCTGGAGGATATGCATGCATCCTAACCCTGTCAGCAAGATGACTGTTAATAACACTAAATGCTTAAAGGATGGGATCCTTCTTTACCAGCCTAGTTCTGTCATATATCTACCTAGGTTTTCATGGGGGGGCGGGTAAAGAAAATCAGGGTAATGCCCTGTCTCATGGAGGAGGGAGTGGGTTTCCAATGGAATCTCAAAAGATGGCTGCCTAACATTATGGCAGTTGATTCATGGTAATTTATGTAATCCATAGGTCTGTTCTTAGAGGGGTATAGAGAAGGGACATGATGGCCCAAGTGAACTTGTGCATGGAACAAATGATAGTGGCTTTTGTCATTACAAAGTAGGCCTTCTTTAGTTCATTTTTATCTTTCATTTGTAACTATTATTTTGAAGCACAGAAATCACTTACATTATTGACACTTAAGAATATCTGCCATTGCAGCAAGCATGAATAGGTGTTTTCTGTTTTAGAGTTGAAAACATAGAAACATGTTTCTAGTAATTTGACATTAAAGCCTGTCACAGAAAGAAACATAGTTATCTTTCTTTAAAAAGAAAACTTTATTTTTATTTATTTATTTATTTATTTGAGAGAGAGAGGAGCAGAGAGAGGGAGAGAGAGAATGGCATGCCAGTACCTCCAGCCACTGCAAAGGAACTCCAGATACATGCGCCCCCTTGCGTATCTGGCTTATGTGGCTTCTGGAGAGTCGAACTGGGATCCTTTGGATTTGCAGGCAAATGCCTTAACCGCTAAGCCATCTCTCCAGCCCCATAGTTATCTTTTAAAAAAGTATTTTATTTTGGCTGGAAATATGTCTCAGTGGTTAAAGGGACTTGCTTACAAAGTCTACCATTATGGGTTCAATTCCCCAGTACCTCTGTAAAGCCAGATGCACCAAGTTTGTGTATAGTGGCCAGAGGCCCAGGTGTGCCCATTCTTTCTCTCTCTTTTTATCTCCCCCCCTCTCTCCCCCTGTCTCTCTCTTTCTCTCTCTCATTTATTTGAGAGAGACAGGCATAGAGAAAGAGTGGATTTGCCACTGCGAACAAACTCTAGATGTATATGCCACTTTATGCATCTGGCTTTACATAAGTACTGGAGAATCAAACGTGAGCAATCTTTGCAAGCAAGTGGCCTTAATTGCTGAGCCATCTGTTTAGCCCAGAAACTTAGCTGTCTTGATTAAGCATTTTAAAGCTAGTTTTTATAACTTAACATAAACATATCAATATCAATGGATTGATTTTTAAACTTGACATTAACTTACTAAAAAATAACCATAGCTAGAGCGATGGTTAAAGGCCCTGTTTGCAAAGCCTAAAGGCCTGACTTTAATTCCCCAGTACCGACATAAAGCCAGATGCATAAAATGGTACATGTGTCTGGAGTCCATTTACATTACCAGGAGATCACAGTATGCCCATTCACTCTCTCTCTCTGTCTCTCTCAAATAAATAAAATATTGTTTAAACAGAGAAAAGACTTTAATAATAGGATTACAGATGAAAAAGAAAACAGAACTGGTCATGGTGGCACACGCCTTTAATCCCAGCACTCGGGAGGCAGAGGTAGGAGGATCAACATGAGTTCAAGGCCACCCTGAGAATACATAGTGAATTCCAGGCCAGCCTGGGCTAGAGAGAGACCCTACCTCAAAAAAAAAAAAAAAAAAAAAAAAAAAGGAAGGAAGGAAAAAGAAAACAGAACAAATACAAATAAAATTGAGAAGCTCATAGGGCGATACTTCAAAAACTTATATTCCACCAAATTAAAAAGTTTAAAAGAAATAGATATGACCTACAAAGTTAAGACGAGTGTGGGGGTTTGATTCAGGTGTCCCCCATAAACTTCAGTGTTCTGAATGCCAGGCCCCCAGCTAATGGCAATTTGGATAAGGCTGCCTGGAGACAGTGTACTGTTGGGGGCAGACTTACAGGTATTATAGCCAGCTTCCTCTGGCCAGTGTTTAGCACACTCTCCTGTTGCTGTTGTCCATCTAATATTGGCCAGGAGGTCCACCCTCTGCTCATGCCATCATTTTCCCCTGTCATCATGGAGTTTCCTCTTGAGTCTGTAAGCCAAAATAAACCCATTTTTCCCACTTGCTGTTCTTGGTTGGGTGTTTCTGCCAGCAATGCAAACCTGACTGCAATAATGAGGTAAAAATTTAGGGCTGGAGAGATGACTTAGTGGTTAAGGCACTTGTCTGCAAAGCCTAAGGACCCAGGTTCAATTCCCCAATACCCACATAAGCCAGCTGCACAAGGCATCTGCAGTTCATTTACAGTGGCAGGAGGCCCTAAAGGGCCCGTATCTCTCTGTACCTGCCTCTTCCTCTCTCTCAAATAAATAAATAAAATAAAGAAGAATTGAAATCATTGCTTCTCAAATTACCTCACAAAATATAAAAGGGGGGAATATTTCCTAACTCCATCTATGAAGCCAGCAATACACTAATACCAAAACCAAATAGCAACACAACAAACAAACAAAACTATAAACCAAAATCCCTGCTAAACATAGACACAAAAGTTCCCAATAAAGTACTTGTAAACCGAATTCAATAACATATCAAAATGATCATTTTCCTCAATAAAGTCAGCTTTATTTCAGTTGCATGGATGGTTCAATATGCACATATCAATAAACAAGACATCGGGCTGGAGAGATGGCTTAGCGGTTAAGCGCTTGCCTGTGAAGCCTAAGGACCCTGGTTCGAGGCTCGATTCCCCAGGACCCACGTTAGCCAGATGCACAAGGGGGCGCACACATCTGGAGTTCGTTTGCAGTGGCTGGAAGCCCTGGCGTGCCCATTCTCTCTCTCTCTCTCTCTCTCTCTCTCTCTCTCTCTCTCTCTGCCTCCTTCTCTCTGTCTGTCGCTTTCAAATAAATAAATAAAAATAAATAAAAAAAAGACATCACCTAAATAGACTTACAGACAGAAATCAAATGATCATTTCAATAAATGCAGAAAAAGCTCTTAAAAATTCAATATCCTGTTTCATGATAAAACAGTACAGAGACTAGGAATAGAGATTACATGTATCAAAATTAAAGGCTTGGCTGGAGAGATGGCTTAGTAGTTAAGCACTTGCCTGTGAAGCCTAAGGACCCTGGTTCGAGGCTCATTTCCCAGTACCCATGTAAGCCAGATGCACAAGGTGGTTCATGCATCTTGAGTTCATTTTCAGTGGCTGGAGGCACTGGTGCGCTCATTCTTTCTCTCTCTCTCTCTGTCTGTTGCTCTCAAATAAATAAAAATAAACAAAAAAATTAAAGGCTATATATAACAAACCTATAACCAATATCATATTAAATAGCAAGACTTGAAGCATTCCCACTAAAATATGAACAAGAGAAGGGGTCCATTCTCCCCACTACTATTTAACATAGTACTTGAAGTCTTAGCTATAGCAAAACAAGAGAAAGAAATAAAAGGGACACCAATTGGAAAAAACCAGGCTAAACTGTCCTTATTTGCTGATGACATGTTTTTTTTTTTAATTTTATTTATTTATTTATTTATTTGAGAGCAACAGACAGAGAGAGAGAGGCCGATAGATAGAGAATGGGCATGCCAGGGCCTCTAGCCACTGCAAAGGACCTCCAGACGCGTGCGCCCCTTGTGCATCTGGCTAACATGGGTCCTGGGGAACCTAGCCTCGAACCGGGGTCCTTAGGCTTGACAGGCAAGCGCTTAACTGCTAAGCCATCTCTCCAGCCCACATGTTTTTTTTGTTTTTGTTTTTGTTTTTTTTGTTTTTGTTTTTGGCTTGTCAAGGTAGGGTCTTACTCCAGCCCAGGCTGACGTGGAATTCACTCTGTAGTCTCAGGGTGGCCTTGAACTCACAGTGATCCTCCTACCTCTACCTCCTGAGTGCTGGGATTAAAGGCGTGTGCCACCACGCCCAGCTTTGATGACATGTTTTTATATGTAAGATATCCTAAAGACTCCACCAGAAACTCCCAGCACTGATAAACACTTTCATCAAAGTGGCAGGATATAAAATTAACACAAATATCAGTAGCCTTATATACCAATGATAAACATACTGACAAAAAAATCAGGGGTGCCTAGTGGTGTGCTTGTTTGGGGCAGATGGTGGAGAATACTGGGGAGAACCAAGTTACATCATTACATCAAGGATAGAGAGCTGCCAAGCGTGGTGGCACACACCTTTAATCCCAGCACTCAGGAGGCAGAGGCAGGAGGATCGCTGAGTTCAATAGAGAGCTCACTGTCCACCATGGGTTACCTCCACCTCATCTTCTCAGGACAAGAAGTCATTACAGAGCAAGTGTTGACACAAATACTCCTCTCTCAACTAGCCTGAAAACTAATTCCAGGGATGGCAACAGGCACTGTGGTCACTCAAACCTCATCAAGACAGAGATCCAGAGGCTACAGAGAAAGCAACACTAAATCTGATCTCTATCTTGGCCATCTAGGCTCAGGAAACATTGTAGAAGAGGAGGTGTAAAGATTGTAAGAGCCTCAGGGTAGGCGAGAATAACCTGAGGCACCATGCCCATACATCTCTTGTACTCCCCTTCCCCCACAGAGACTGACTGAGGCTTTTTGGTCCCCATAGTGAATACATAGACCAACTAAATAGCATAGAAGATCCAGGTATACATTCATGGCAAACAGGTGGCTGTAGTTACATGAATGTATACCTGGATCTTCTATTTCATTGGTCTGTGTGTCTGTTTTCTTTTTTTTTTTTAATTTTTTGTTCATTTTTATTTATTTATTTGAGAGTGACAGACAGAGAAAGAGGCAGATAGAGAGAGAGAGAGAATGGGAGCGCCAGGGCCTCCAGCCACTGCAAACGAACTCCAGACGCATGCGCCCCCTTGTGCATCTGGCTAACGTGGGTCCTGGGGAGTCGAGCCTCGAACCGGGGTCCTTAGGCTTCACAGGCAAGCGCTTAACCGCTAAGCCATTTCTCCAGCCCCTGTGTGCCTATTTTCTGTCAGTACTATAATTTATTATTATTTTTTAAAGTTAATTTATTTACTTCAGAGAGAGAGAATGAGGCAGATAGACAGAGAATGGGCACACCAAGACCTCCAGCCACTGCAAACACACCCCAGATGCATGTGCCACCTTGTGCATCTGGCTTATGTGGGTATTGGGGAATAGAACCTGGGTACTTAGGCTTCGCAGGCAAGTGCCTTAACCACTAAGCCATCCCTCCACCTCCTAATTTATTATTGAAATTGCATTGAGGGGCTGGGAATATGGCTTGACAGTTAAAGGCATTTGTTTGCAAAGCCTGTTGGCCCAGGTTCAGTTTCCAAGGCACCCATTTATTTGAGAGAGAGAGGAGTGGGCAAGCCGGGGCCTCTTGCCACTTGCAAATGAACTCCAGATGTATGTGGCACTTTGTGCATCTGGCTTTATGTGAGCACTAAGAAATTAAACCTGGGCTGTCAGACATTACAAGCAAGTGCCTTTACCCACTGAGCAATCTCTGCAGCCCTGAATTTTTAGAAAAAGAAATTGCATTGATTTTTTTTTTTTTTTTTTTGGTTTTTTGAGGTAGTGTCTCATTCTAGCCCAGGATGACCTCATTATGTAGTCTCAGGCTGGCCTCAAACTCACAGTCATCCTCCTATCTCTGCCCCCTGAGTGCTGGAATTAAAAGCATACGCCACCACCCCCAACAATGTATATTGATTTTGGTAGGATGGCCATTTTCATGACATTAATTCCTCCAATTCACAAGCATGGGAGATCTTTCCATCTTCTGGTATCTTCCTCAGTTTCTTCCTTTGGTGTTTTAAAGTTTTCATTGTAAATGTCTTTCACTTGGTTTTAGTTTCCTTGGTTATGGATAGTCCAAAGTATGTAATTTTTTCTTTCTTTCTTTTTGTTTTTTGCTTTTTGGTTTTTCGAGGTAGAGTCTCACTCTAGCCCAGGCTGACCTGGAATTCACTATGTAGTCTCAGAGTGGCCCTGAACTCACAGCAATCCTCCTACCTCTCTCTGCCTCCCAAGTGCTGGGATTAAAGGCGTGTGCCACCACCCCTGGCTAAAAGTATGTAATTTTTTTTTTGTATGGCTATGGTGAATTGGACAGTTTCCCTGATTTCTTTCTAAGTATGTTTCATATAAACATATATTTGGTATATAAAGCTACTGATATTTGTGTTAATTTTATATCCTGCCACTTTGATGAAAGTGTTTATCAGCTCTGGGAGTTTTATCATAGAATCTGTAGAGTCTTTTACATGCAGAATCATGTCATCAGCAAATAAGGACAGTTTGTCTTGGTCCTTTCTAATTTACGTCCCTTTTATTTCTTTCTCTTGTATTATTGCTCTAGCTAAGACTTCAAGTACTATGTTAAAAGCAGTGGGGAAAATGGACACCCTTCTCTTGTTCAGATCTTGGTGTGAATGCTTCAAGCTCCTCTCCACTTAGCATGATGTTGGCTATAGGTTTGCCTTTATTATGTTGATATATGCTATCTTTCTTCCTAGACTCTCCAGTGTTTTTATCATGAAGGGATATTTATTTATTTACAAGCACAGAGAGATAGAGAGAAGAACACAGAGAGAGAATGGGTGTGCCAGGGCCTCCTGCCACTGCAAATGAACTCCAGATGTATGCACCACTTTGGTGCATCTAGCTTTACATGTGTACTGGGGAAACGAACCCAGGTTGTTAGGCTTTTCAGGCAAGTGCCTTAACTACTGAGACATCTCTTCAGCCCCTCATGAAGGGATCCTGAATTTTCTTTAAGGCTTTTTTGCATCTATTGAGATGATCATGTGATTTATATCCTTGAGTCTATTTTTGTGATGTATTATGTTTATTGATATATGCATGTTGAACCATCCATATATCTCTAGAATAAAGCTGACTTGATCAAGGTGAATAATCCTTCTGATATGTTATTGAATTGGTTTACAAGTATTTTATTAATAACTTTTGTGTCTATATTTATTAGGAACTTGAGTATATAGTTTTTTGTTGTGTCTCTCTGGTTTTGGTGTTTGAGTAATGCTAGCTTCATAGAAGGATGTAGAGAATATTCCTTCCTTTTCTATTTTGTCAGGTAATTTGAGAAGCAGTGATTTCAGGTTCTTTAAAGATCTGATAGAATTCTATAGTGCAGCCATCTCGAATTGGATTTGGTTTTTTTGGCTGTAAGATTTTTTTATTATCAATTCAATCTTGTTATTTATTATGGTTATGTTCATATTATTTATCTCATCTCAGTTTAACTTTGGTATGTCATATGCATCTAGAAATGAATTCTTTACTTTTTACATTTTTTACTTTGGTAATACAGGTTTCTGAGTATGTCTTTGTACTTCTTTCTATTTTATTGATTGCTGCCTTCATCTTAATTATTTTTTTTATGCGTGATACTTTTAGGTTTAATTTTATCTTGTTTTTCCAAGGCCTTAAGATACATCTTTAAGTTATATATTTGAGATCCTATGTTTTTGTAATGTAGATACCTAGAGCTATAAACCTTCATTGTGTTGCATAGGTTTTGGTATGTTGTTTTCATTTTCTTTCAGTTTTAGGAACTTTTTGATTTCCTTCTGGATTTCTTTGATTATCTATTCATTATTCCATAGTGAGTTGTTAAATCTACAAGAGTTTGTGTCTACTCAGTACTTTTTCTTGTTACTTTCTTTTCTTTTCTTTTCTTTTTTCTTTTTTTTTTTTTGGTGTTTCGAGGTACGGTCTCACGCTAGCTCAGGCTGATCTGGAATTAACTATGTAGTCTCAGGGTGGCCTCGAACTCACGGTGATCCTCCTACCTCTGCCTCCCAAGTGCTGGGATTAAAGGCGTGCGCCACCACGCTCGGCTTCTTGTTACTTTCTATCTTTTTTTTTTTCTAAAATTTTATTTGCAAGTAAAGAGAGGGAGAAAGAAAGGAAAAGAGAGAAAAAAATGGGTGTTCCAGGGCCTCTAGCCACTGCAAACAAACTCCAGATGTATACATCACTTTGTGCATCTGGCTTTATGTGGGTCCTGGGGATTGGAACCCAGGTCATTAGGCTTTGCAGGCAAGCGGCTTAACCACTAAGGTAACTCTCCAGCTCATGTTACTTTCTATCTTTATTGCATTGGGTTTGTATAAAATAAAAGGAATTATTTGAATTTTCCTAATTTTTTCAGACTTCCTGTATGTCTTACTATGTGATCTATTTTATTTTATTATTTACTTATTTTGAGAAAGAGAGACAGAGAGAAGCAGATAGAGAGAATGGGCATGCCAGGGCCTCCAGTCACTACAAAAGAACTCCAGATGCTTGTGTCACCTTCTGTATCTAGCTTACATAGGTACTGGGGAATTGAACCTGGGTCTCTAAGCTTCATAGGCAAGCCCGTTAACTGCTAAGTCATGCCTCCAGCCCTATTTTATTTTGAAAACATTATTTTTGTTTATTTTAGAGAGAGTGAGAGAGACACAGAGAGAGAGGGAGAGAATTGGCACTCCAGGGCCTCAGTCACTGAAATCAAACTCCAGATGCCTGTACCACCTAGTGGTCATGTGTGACCTTGCGCTTGCCTCACCTTTGGGCATCTGGCTAATGTGGGATTTGGAGAGTCAAATATCCTTAGGCTTTGCAGGCAAGCACCTTAAATGCTAAGCCATCTCTCTAGCCTCCATATTTTTATTTATTTATGAGAGAGAGAGACAGAGAGAGAATGGCCATGCCAGTGCCTCTTGCTACTGCAAATGAACTCCAGATGCATGAGCCACTTTGTGCATCTGGCTTTACATGGGTACCGGGGAATTGAACCTAGATGGGCAGGCTTTGCAAGCAAGAGCCTTCAACTGCTGAACCATTATTCCAGCCCATGTGATCTGTTTTAGAAAACATCCCATGGTTCTGCTGTGAAGAATGTGTTTTCTATAGTATTTGGATAGAGTGTTCTATAAATATCTGTTGTATTTGATATGTGGTGTCATTTAACTCCAACATTTCTCTACTTAATTTTTTGTCCAGATGACCTTTCTGTGGGTGTGAATGGGGTGCTGAAGTCACTCACTCTTACTGTGCTTGGATATATCTCTCTCACTTTATGTCTTACAATATTTCTTGTATAAAATCAAGTACACCTATGTTTGCTTTGTAAATGTTTAGAATTGCATTGTCCTCCTGGTGGATTGTTCCGTTAACCAGAATGAACTGGCCTTTTAAAATCTCTTATTTATTTTGGTTCAAAGTCTGTTTTGTGAGATGTTAGAATAGTAATACCTGCTTGCTTCCTGGTTCCATTAACTTGGAATATTTTTTTCTTAAATGAGTATTTCCAATAGTTTTTAAAAATATATTTAATTTATTTGAGAGAGAAAGGAGGAAGAGATAGAAAGAATGGGCATGTCAGGACCTCTGTCCACTGCAAACGAACTGCAGACGTATGTGCCACCTTTTGCATCTAGCTTTACGTGGGTACTGGGGAATCAAACCCAGGTTCTTAGGCTTTGCAGGCAAGCACCTTAACCACTGAGCCATTTCTCCAGCTTCAGAATATCTTTTTCCATAATTTCATGCTAAGGTAGTGTCTATCTTAGGTATTGAAGTGCGTTTATTGAAGATAACCAAAAAGGTGGGATATTGTTTTCTAATCCAGTCTTTTAGTCTGTATCACTTGATTAGGGAATTTTCATTATTAATATTCAGATTTATTATTAAAAAGTGTGAGTTAATCCCTGTTTTGCTAATGCTTTGTGGTATTTTTATTTTCTTAGTCTTCATTTTGTTAACAACTATTCTCATTTTCTCTCCTGTCCCTTTTGGAATGTTTGTCCTTCTCTTTCATGTGAAGTAGTCTATCCAGTATCTTCTGTACAGCTTAGTGGTTATAAATTCCTTTAGCCTGCTTTTATCACAGGAAGTTTTCCTTTTTCCTTCTAGTATGAGAGATAATTTTGCTGAGGATGGTAGCTTGGGTTGGCAGCTGTGGTCTTTCAATACTTGAACTATATGATTCCAAGTCCTAGCTTTTAGATTCCATTTCAAAAACTGACTTTAAAAATATTTTATTTTATTTATTTGACAGCAAAAGAGGGAGAGAGAGAATGGGTGTGCTAGGGCCTCCAGCCACTGTAAACAAACTCCAGATGCATTTGCCCCCTTGTGCATCTGGCTAACGTGGGTCCTGGGGAATTGAACCTGGGTCCTTTGGCTTTGCAGGCAAATGCCTTAACCACTAAGCCATCCCTCCAGCCCTAAAAATATTTTTATTCATTGATATATTTAAGAGAAGGAGGGAGATAATGAGAAATAGGCAGAGGGGGGGGAGAGAGAGAGAGAATGGGTGCACAGGGCCTCCAGCCACTGCAAACGAACTCCAGATGCATATTCTTCCTTGTGCATATGGTTTTATGTGTGAACTAAGGAATTGAACCTGGGTCCTTTGGCTTTGCAGGCAAGCACCTTAACCATTAAGTCATCTCTCCAGCTAAAAATATTTTATTGACAACTTACATAAATATAGATAATATATCATGATCGTATTCCTCTCCCATCACCCCTTCTCCCCTTCCCACATTTCCCCTTAATTGAATACCTTCTTCTTTCCAACTAGTCTCTCTTTTATTTTCTTAGGGAGACTATTAGTTTAAGAGTAGTAAAGAGGAGAGATTATGAAGAGCTCCTGCCCATGAGAAGGTGGGAGGGGCTAAGCCCCTTGCTCTGCTATTTTGATACCATTTTTCCTCCTTTATGCAGGTTTTGTGTAGGTAAAAATCAGGCATTGTGAGGTCATGAATGTCAAGACGACTTTGTGTCTGGATGACAATATTGTAAGCAGTCTTCCCCTTCCTTTGGCTCTTACATTCTTTCTGCTACCTCTTTTACAATATCTCCTGAGCCTTCGAGGTTGTGATAGAGATGTCTCTAAGTGCTGAACACTCTACTGTCATTTCTTCTCAGCACTATGGTGAGTTTTGAGTCACTCCAATGGTCACTGCCACCTGAAAAGAGAAGCTTCTCTAACAAAAGGTGAGAGTAGCATTAGTATATGGGCATAAACATAAGTGTTTAAAAGACGCGTGGTGTGCATAATATATGCATTTATCCAGACAACAATAGTAGTTTCCCCTCCTAGGGTTTATGACCTCCCCAGCCATAGGCTTTTGACTAGGTTTTCAGTACCTATTTAAAATATTTTATACACCCCTGGCCTAAACTTGTTCACCTTTTGTTATGCCCATTATTTAAACTTTTGGTCTTTTTATGGTGTCCAAAATATTTCCTGTTCTGTTCATAATGGTCTTTGGAACTTCTCATTGGTTTTAAGTAATCACTCCAATTCCTCCGTCTTATCTTAAAGGCCTGATATTCTGACTTGCACCTGATCCATCCCATTGGTGTAGCTTTCCATGGGGTTTTTTGTTTGACCTACTGTATTTCTCATTTCCAGATTCATTTCAGTTTGATTTTCTTTTTAGGATTTTTGTTTCTTTTTTTGTTTGTTTGTTTTTGTTTTTCTTTTTTAAAATTTTTTGTTATTTTATTTATTTGAGAGCAACAGAGAGAGAAAGAGGCAGAGATAGAGAGAGAGAATTTGCAGGGCCTCCAGCCACTGCAAACGAACTCCAGACACATACGCCTCCTTCTGCATCTGGCTAACGTGGGTCCTGGGGAATCAAGCCTCGAACCGGGGTCCTTAGGCTTCACAGGCAAGCGCTTAACCGCTAAGCCATCTCTCCAGCCCAGATTTCTATTTCTTGATTGAGTTCCATTTTACTATCTTAGGTATATCACTTCAGTTTATCTAGCTGTTTGTGTTCTCTTGGAATTAATTTAGGTATTCATTTGTGTCCTCCAAATGTACTCAGGATTTCTTGCATGCATTTATCCATGTATTCTTTGAGTTCTTTGTACATTATTAATTATTGTTTTTGAGTTCTTTGTCTAAAATTTCCTCTAAGTAGCTCTCTACTATGGTATTGATAGTTCTTGGGGGTGATTTATTGGCTTGGTTTTTCATGTTACCTATTTCGCTTTGAACTTACCTTTCTGGATATAAGACATTGATCATATTCTGGAACACCTATGTTAAGGGAGGATTTAGAGTAGTGCTTGATGTTTTCTGTAGTATTTGCTTGTTTCTACTCTGCTTTGTGGTGCTTGAGGTTCAGTCTTGGAAATATTTGATGCTGTTACATGGATGGTGTAAGTAAGGTGATCTCAGTTTGGTTACTGATGTGTATTAACTCACTCACGTGTCCTGGGGAGAAGCCGTGCCCAAACTCAATCATATAGTCAATCAGTGGCAGCCTGGGGAAATGGAAAGGATACTAGAGAAAAACTGGTACCTCACCTCACTAGTGGTCAATTGGCATCAGCCCAGGAACAATCAAGATCATGCCCGAGAAAAGGTGGAACCTGAACTCAGTAATGGCCAATAGGTGGCATCCCAGTTGGAATGGAGATGCTGACACAAAAGCTAGCAGATGAACTCACTAATAGCTGGTCAATGGCAGCCCAGAGGGGAACCAAGAGGGTAATGCAGAGAGGCTGGGTCAGGAGTGCTTTATTTTGGATACTCATCATTTATTCATTTTATGTATCAAATATCTTCTCTCCATTTGTACTTTTTACTTTATTATATCTTTGCATGAGCAGATTTTTTTTTCTGTAATATTGGGGAATGAAGCCAGGATCTCATAACTTCACTAATGCTAGGCAAGTGCTATACCACTGAGCAACATCCCAAGCTCCAGAAACTTTCTTTTATGAGGCAGGGTCTCACTCTAGCCCAAGCTTACCTGGAATTCACTCCATAGTCTCAGGTTGAACTCAAACTCATGGTGGTCCTCCTACTTCTGACTCCTCAGTGCTGGAATCAAAGGTGTGTGTCACCATGCCTGGCCAGAAACTTGTTGTTGTTGTTGTTGTTTTTGAGGTAGCGTGTTGCTCTAGCCCAGGCTGACCTAGAATTCACTATGTAATCTCAGGGAGGCCTTGAGCTCACAGCGATCCTCCTACCTCAGCCTTCCAAATGCTGGGATTAAAGGTGTACACCATTATGCCCAGCTAGAAACTCTTATTTTTAAATGTTTTATTTTTATTTACTTATTTCAGAAAGAGAGCAGAAACTCTTAATTTTATTTTTTATTTTTATTTATTTATTTGAGAGAGAGAAGCAGAGAGAGGGAGAGAGAGAAAATGGGTGCACCAGGACCTCTAGCCACTGCAAATGAACTCCACACTCATGTGCCACCTCGTGCATCTGGCTTATGTGGGTCCTGGAGAATCAAACCTGGGTTCTTTGGCTTTGCAGGCAAGTGCCTTAACCACTAAAGCCATCTCTCCAGCCCAGGAACTCTTATTTTTAAATAGTTAAATGAATTAACCTTTCCCTATTGCTGCTGGCAATTTGGCTAGTCTTCCTTGACTTATAATCATATCCATATTTATTACTTCCTTATAACAAATGTTTGCCTTTTCTATATAAGTCCTTAATCCAACTGGAATTGACTTTTGTGTGGTATAAGATAGGGAGCTTTGTTTCAGTATTTTCTGCATGAATACCCTCAAGGTCAGACATTCCACTTCTATTATACACTGAAGTTGCTGTATTAATCGTGTTTCTCATTGGTGTTGCCAAATACCTGACAAAAAGCAACTTAAGATGAGTAACAGTTTATTTTAGCTCACAGTTCGGGATAAAATCCATGGTGGCAACAGGAGGCTGCTTGCTCTCATCTCAGTGAATCAGAAAGCAGAACTAAGAGAATGCCAATATTTTATGGCTTTCTTTTATTTTTAACTTTTTATTCAATTTGGGCCTCCAGCCCATGAGTTGGTACCACCCACATTCAGAGTGGGTCTTACCTCCTCAGTTAAACCTCTTTGAAAATGCCTTCATATAAATACTGAAAAGAATGTCTTACTGATGCTGTAGGCCTTCCTGAATGCAATTAAGTTTAATATAAAAGTTAACCATCACAGCTGGGCGTGGTGGCACATGCCTTTATTCCTAGCACTTAGGAGGCAGAGGTAGGAGGATCACTGTGAGTTCAAGGCCAGCCTAAGACTACATAGTGAATTCCAGGTCAACCTGGGCTAGAGCAAGAAAAAAAAAATAACCATCACAGTTTTTACCTGTACAGGTCTGTTTCTGGCTCTCTTTCCTGTTAGTCAACTTTTTGTCCCTGAACCAGTATCACAGAGCTTAAATTATTTCAGCTTTCTAATAAATCTTGATATTTGATAAATATCTTCCTACCTTTTTTTTCTTCAGACGTATATATTTTTGGCCTTTTTATTTTAAAAATATTTCAGTATCAGCTTGTTATATAAAAATTCTGGAATTGGGCTGGAGATTGCTTAGCAGTTAAGGTGCTTGCCTGCAAAGCCTAAGGACCCATGTTCTACTCTCCAGATCCCACATTAACCAGACACACAAAGGTGAGGCAAGTGCAAGATCATACATGCCCACTAAGTGGCGCAAGCATCTGGAGTTCCATTGCAGTGGCTGAGGCCCTAGCACACCAGTTCTCCACCAAAATAAAAAAATGGAATTGCAATTAATGTATAGATCAGTTTGAAGATAATTTATGTTTATGATGTTGAGTCTTCCTAGGTATGAATTTCATCATCTATTTTACATAAATACCTGTTTATTTTAAATAAATTCTTTCATGTCTTTTGTCCAGCTTTATAATTTTCTATATAAGGTCTTTATACTTGCATTACATTTATCCCTTCATGCTTTGTCGATTTCCTTGGTGTTATAAATGAGATTTTTTTTTTTTTGGTTGTACTAGTGCTTAAACCCAGAACCTTTTACATACTAGGTAAATTCTCTACCACTGAGCTATACCTCTAGCTCAAAGATCTTTTCTTTTTGTGTATTTTTATGTCTTTTTCAGGTATATAGAAATGAAGTTGATTTTTCATTGATAACTTCTCACCCTATAAGCTGCTGCTTGCTTCTCTTCCTATTTCTTCTTCTTCGTCCTCCTCCTTCTTATTATTATTATTGATGTTTTTGAGATAGTATCTTACTATAAAATCTATGTTAGCCTAGAACTCACTATGTAGGCCAGGCTGTCTTTAAACTTGTAATCCTTCTGCATTAACTTCCTAAGTGCTGGTATTACAGGAGTATGCTACCATGCCCAACCTTAATTTCTATTTCTGAGTAAGCTTTTCATCTAGAATCAATTTGAATTTTTTTTTTTTTTTGGTTTTTCAATGTAGGGTCTCATTCCAGCCCAGGCTGACCTGGAATTCACTATGTAGTCTTAGGCTGGCCTTGAACTCACAGCAGTCCTCATACCTCAGCCTTCCAAGTGTTGAGATTAAAGGCATGTGCTGCCATGCCTAGAAATTTTGAATTTTATAGAAAAGTTAGTAACAAGATCATACAGAGATTTCCTATAGGAACTCACTATACCCCACTGTAGCACATTTTTCAAAACTAAGTAAACAACATTGGTATAGTTGTATTAGCTAGACGTCGGGCTTTTTTTTTTTTTCAAAGAGAATAAGAGATAGATTATTCTGACGCCAAATTGAGTGGCTATGGCTCAGACCAGATTCTGGTTGCCCCAAATACCTTGTTGTGATGTGATAAAAATTTCATGAAGTTGTTATAATTGTGGATCAAAAGAAAATCATAGACCAAGATACTTTTCAAATACATCGGTAGAAACAACAAGTAGGCAGATTATAGCAAAATGGGGAGCTCTCTGCTACAGGATTCAGATGCTAGCTGATGACATTCTTAGCCTTTGGGTTGGTGGAAGATGTGCTCTGTTAGTACAAGTCAGGAAGTTTTCACCTGATCACCTGGTAGTCACAAAGATGTTAGACAGACACAGAGGCAGGCAGTAAATGGCTATTAAAGAACTAAAGATAGCCCAAGGTAAATTGGCTCTGTCCTGTAATATTTCTTTCTTTCTTTCTTTTTTTTTTTTTTTAAAAAGACAGCATCTTCAACAAATGGTGCTGGACAAACTGGATAACCATATGCAGGAAACTGAAACTTGATCCACACATTTCACCATGCACTACACTCAAGTCCAAATGGATCAAAGACCTCAATATAAGACCAGAAACTCGAATACTACTGGAGGAAAATTTAGGAAGTACTTTCCATGATATAGGAATGGAAAAAGACTTCCTGAACAAAACCCCAGTAGCTCGCTATCTTAAAACAGTCACTCGACCAATGGGATCACATGAAGCTGAAGAGTTTCTTTACAGACAAGCATACAATAAGCAAAGCCAATAGATTACCCACAGAATGGGAGAAAATATTTGTGGGTTATCCAACTGATAGAGGCCTAATCTCTAGAATCTACAAAGAACTCAAAAATCTAAACAGTAAGAAGTCAAACACTCCACTCACAAAATGGGGCAAAGAGCTGAACAGGCAGTTCACAGAGGAAGAAATACAAATGGCAAACATACACTTAAGAAAATGCTCATCATCCCTAATCATCAGACGTCAGGCTTTTATATGGATTCATCAGTTTTCCCACCAATGTCTTTGTCCTGTTTCAGGATCCAATTCAAAATACCACATTGCGTTTACTTGTCATGTCCCCATAGTATCCTCTGGACTATTGTTGGACCTTATTTTCATGGCATTAAGAGTTTTAAAGACTACTATTAAACACCCCTCAATTTGGAATTGTATGAAGTTTTCCTCATAATTAGATTGCAGTTCTTTTTGGGAAGGACACCACATAGTTGAAAGCCTTTTCCATCATATATGACATCCCTGGTAATGTAAGCTCTAATCATCTTTTGGTTAAGGTAGTGTTGTTTTTTTTTTCATGGAAAGATGCTAGAGTTTGTGTTTTTTTTTCTTTAATATTCTGTTCTTTGGATTAAGGAGAAGAGAAACAATTTCCAGCTTCTAGGAAAAGGGATTATTCTAGAAGAGTGTATATTTGGAATTCTTCTGTACATCTTTCTTACCCTTTATTATTCAATCAATCTGTTCTGTTTGTTGCCTGAATTGTTCCAACTCTGCCCACTAGGGGCTCTTTCTTTCAGGTTGCCTCCTGTATCCTTTCTTTTCTTTTCTTTTTTGTTTGTTTGTTTGTTTGTTTGTTTTTTCGAGGTAAGGTTTCACTCTAGCTCAGGCTGCCCTGGAATTCACTATGTAGTCTCAGGGTGGCCTCGAACTCTCAGCGATCCTCCTACCTCTGCATCCCAAGTGCTGGAATTAAAGGAGTGCGCCACCACACCTGGCTCTTCTTTTTTTAAGGTAGGGTTTTCTAATCCAGGCTGACCTGGAATTCACTATGTAATCTCAGGGTGGCCTTGAACTCACGACAGTCCTCCTACCTATGCCTACCCAGTGCTGGGATTAAAGGTGTGCACTACCATGCCCAGCTCCTGTATCCTTTAATATGTCTCCATTCTTGGTTTTTAAGGACTTTACTTTTTGGAAGTACCAGATGCTCCATGGTCATCTTATGGTTTCCTGTGGTAGTCCTTTCTTTCTTTCGTTCATTCGTTCTTTCTTTTCCTGTCTTTGTTTTTTGAGGTAGGGTCTCACTGTAGCCCAGGCTGGCTGGTAATTCACTATGTAGTCTCAGGCTGGACTTGAACTCACAGCAGTCTTCCTATCTCTGCCTCCCGAGTGCTGTTATTAAAGGCATGTGCCACCACGCTCAGCTCTTTCATGTTTTCTATATTGACAACCAATTATATTATAAATAATGAAAATTTTCTTTCCTTTTCAATATTGGTGCCTTTAATTATTTTTTCGTTTTGTTGAATGTCAAGACATTCAGTGCAATGTTGAATAGAAAAGGTAATAATGGAATTCCTATCTTATATATTTTAGAGGGAACACCACTAACTTTTCCTGCTAAGAATATTTGTTGTTGGGTTTCTACAGGTTTTATCAAGTTAACCAAATTTCACCCTATACTAAGCAGTTTTTTTAATTATTTCTAAACCATGAAGGGGTATTGAGTTTTTTTTTTTTTAAATCAAATGTCTTTGCTGTTTCTTAGGATGGTTATAGTTTTTTTTTCCCTTTAGTTATCTGACAATATGGTAAATGATATTTAAAGATTTTCCTCATGCTAGAACAAATCTGCATTTCTAATATGGACACAAATTGATCGTGGCCTTTTCTTTTTCATATAGCACTGAATTTCTTTTGCTAATGTTTTGTTTAGGACAATGTTTGTGTCTGTGTGCATGGAATCTTTAATTTTGCTTTCTCACATTGTCCTGATTTTATTTTGGCATTAAGATTATGTTGCTTTCAGAATGATTCAGAGAATGTTCTCTCTTACAGTATTCTGGAAGATACTGTATGGCTTTGGAAAAATCTGATTGGTAGAACCTTCCTGTAAAACCATTTTGGTCTAGTGTTTTCCTTTCAAATAATGTGCTAATACTAAACTTTTACACTAAAATCTTTTCAATTTTTTAAGCAACAATCTTGAAATTTGTTTCCACATATTTTATATTAGGTTTTATGCTTGAAATGGCTAACAGACAAATCCTAAACAAAACTTTGTAATGGTGTGTTCTTCAAATTCTTAACTGTCATCATTAACAAAACAAAAAAAAATTCTTCATATAAAAGTAGATGGTAAATATTTAAAACCAAACTTTAAAATGCTCAAAAATGTTTAACAACTGAAGTCATGTAACAGCTTTTCTTTTGTTTCACTGACAAATATATTGCTAAAATTTATGATATTGTGAGTAAATGTCAAATTCAGTTCATCTTTTTTTCATTATTTCAAAATAATGATGAAGCTCTTATTTGCAGAACATCCATCATTATTAGAATCATCACCCTGCAGCTAACTTGGACATCATTAAAAGGGTTCATCGGCTACAAATGAATAGACATATCTGATATTCATGAAGACAGAGTTACAGGGCTTCTACCTGCAGCTATACCCTCCAGTAGCCCCTGGCCTCCCTGCACTAAACCCCATCCCAACAAGTTACAATTTGGGCTGTGCATGGTATTTCTTGGAAACTAGAACACAGACTCCTCCAGCTGCACTGCAGACCCCTTGTCCTCAGTAAGGAGAAGTCTACAGAATCTGGCCACTGAAGAGGCTGTCCAGGTGGCAAAACACCTCCTTGTCCCTGCTTAGCACCTTTACCACAAAGCAGTCACTGAGTGCTGGATGTCACATATTCATACTGCAGGAATTGCAAAGGGATTTGTCAGACCCCACTTCACTAAAGGCCACCCTCTAAGGATCTCCAGAGAAGGCACGCCTAGAAAGAGGTGGTCTTCAAAGGATTTCCATTGCCTCAAGTCCTACCTGGCCACCTCTAGAGCTGAGGGAATCGGTATCTCTTCATCTACTTATAATCCATATACCAACTGGAAATCTGTGCATGTTATTTTTGATTTGTTAATCTTTTGGTGTGCAGAATTTTAAGTATTGCTTCAATTCTTCTCATAGTTACAGTAATATTGAGAATTTCTTTATCTTCTTGAGTCAGTTTTGGACATAGTTTCCTTGGAATTGATCTATTTTGTCAATGTTTTAAAATTCATTGGCATAAAGTTCCTTTTTAAAATTATCTGCTATATATAATCTATTGCTATGTCTCCTTTTTCATTACTAATACTGGTTATTTGTGCCTTCTCACTTTTTTTCTTGATCAATCTCACCAGAGGTTTGTCTATTTTATTAGTCTTTTCAAAGAACCAACTTTTGGCTTTGTTGCTCCTCTCTATTGTGTCTTTGTTTTCTATTTCTTTAATTTCTGCTCTTATATTTTTTGATCTTCTTCCGTCTACATTTTTTGGATTTATTCTGTTGTTCTTTTTCTGATTTCTTAAATTGGATGTTGAGCTCATTAAATTTCAATCTTACTTTTTCTTCGTTTTTGTTTGTTTTGGTTTTTGTTTAAGTCAAGGTTTGCTTATCGCCCATGCTGACTTCAGACTCACAGTTATCCTCCTGCATGAACCACTGAGCCTGACTCCCAAACTTCCTTATTTTCTAATTTGTGTATTTAAAGGATATAAATTTCCCTCTAAACACTGATTTCCCACAAGCTCAAATATGTAGTTTTTTCATTAGTATTTATTTCTGAATTCTTTAGCATATATCATTATCTCTTTGACCCATGAATTATGTGGAAGTGTTTCTAAATTCCCAAATGTTTGATGGTTTAAATTTTTATCTGTTATTGAAATCTATTTTAATTGTATTTTGGTGAGATAATATGCTCTGTGTGATAACTCTTGAAATTGAGACTTGTTTCATGGCTTAGAACATGATCAATATTTTTTAATGTTTCCTACGTGCTTTATAAGACTATGTATTCTCTAATTGTTGAATATAAAAATCTATATATGTCTGTTAGCAAGTTTGTTAACAGTCTTGTTCAGATTTTATTTATCTAAACTGAGTCTCTTTTGGTCATGATCTAAAAATAATTTTAAAAGTTGTTATGCTAATGTTGAAATGTGACAGTGCAGTTGTTAGTTTCTCCTTCTAGTTCTCCTTTTAACTTTATATATTTTGAGATGATTTCATTAGAACTATTGAAATTAAGATTGTTATATATTCCTGGTAAACATGTCATACCACCCTATTCCTAATCATTGAAGAATTATCCTATACTATTTTATCTTGCATTCATATTCATGTAGCAACGTAAAGCTTTTCTTCTCATTAGGATTTGCATGGTATGTAATTTTCTATCATTTTACTTTTAAGCATTTACATACCTTTGTGCTTATATCTCTTGGGAACAGCGTATAGCTGGACCTTTTAAACAATCCAATGATCTATCTTTAAGTTGGCAGGTTTAGTTTATTTATATTTACTGTGATATGTTTCAACCTGCTTCTACTATCATACCTTCTTATGTTTTGTTTTCCACCACCACCTTTCGTACACTTCATTTTCACTTTTCTCACCTGTGTTTTTAGATTCGTTTTTTCCTTCCCAATGTTGGATTTTTTTCTCTGCTTATCCTTGAAATCGTATCTTATATGCTTAATTTACAAATCATAAACAATATTTTAATCCTCTCTTGAATGAGGGAAGATTAAAAACCTTCAACTTCAGTCACTGCTCTCCTAACCACATATCTTTTTTTCCCAAGTACATCCATTAGTTCCTTGCTTTTTGTAACATCACAATTAAATATTATCAGTATTATTTTATATAGACATGCATGTATTCTTATATGTCAGACCATCCTTCTGGAGTCCTCTTCTTTCATCATGAATATGGTGATTAATTTTTTTTTAGTATAGGTCTCTTAGAATTAATTTCAACAAATCTTTGTTATATATAAATGGATTTATCCTCATCCTTAAAGGGGTTTGTTACAAGTATTTTTGGTCAACTCTTAAGACACATGATCCCATTCTCTTGCTATGAGAACTGTGCTTTGTTGCCTTTAAGAAGTATGCTATCTGCCTAATTGCTCTTTTGTTTTGTTTTGGAGTATGTGTACAGTGAGTCCTATGGTTTCATTCTAATGTGTTTAGGCTTATTTTTTAATTTATTCTATTAAACACATTAGAAACTTGTTTAATGGCTCAGTAGATTTATAATTCCTGGAAATTTTGTAACCAAGCATTATTACTCATTCTTTACAGTTTTTGTTTCTTGGAATCTAGTTACTGATAATTTGGACCTTCTCATTCTATTTTCTATATCTTATAACATCTCTGATATTTTCTACCATCTTTTACTTCACTTGGGGAGGTTTTTCAGATATATCTTTCAGCTTATTGGTTCTCTCTTTAGCTATATCTAATGTGCTGTTTTCTCTTTCCATCAAGTTATGTCAAAATTGTTTTCCTCTGTAAAGCCTCCATATATTTTACTTTATAATCTGCCTTTAGTAGTCTCATGGCTTGCTCGTATTTGTGATTAAGTTACTTCATTATGTACAATTATATTTAGTCAGTGGTCACTGTTTACGTCAGTTATAACATTGTAAATATTGTTCATACCTAAACTACATAGTACACTCAGATTCTTTGTGGTGCATCTATTTTGTTTTCAAGGGGCTAGTAATTGTTTTGTGTTTTCTAGTGTTGTAGTACGTACTACCAATTCTTTGAAATTCTTTTTAGAGTCCAAATCAGATCATGTTTCTATTCTGTTCAAAATTTTCCAGTTGTCCCAAGATCTTCAGTATAAAAGCCAGAGTCCTCTCCATGGTTCAAATGTTCCTGCACAATCTAGTTCCCTTCACCTCTCTGACCTTATCTTTATCAGTATCACACTTGCCACATTGGCCTTCTTCATGTTCCTCAAACATGCTAGGGACCTTTCCTTGTCAGGGCTTTTCTACTTGCTGTTCTCACTGCCAGGTACACTTGTCTCCTAAGTAATTGGATGGCTTGCTCAATTATTTCTATAATGTTCAAATGTCACCTCTATAGAAAACTATTTCCTGATCAACATGTGTAAAATGACCCCATTCATTTCCACTCTGTGTGTCTTATCTTTTTTATGTGTTGTGTATTTCTACAAAGCACTGAGAAGCACCTAATATATCTTATATTTATTTATTGTGGTTAGATTTGTCTCTACAAATAGACTGTAAGCTCCACAAAGCAGGAATATCTGTTTTGTTCACTGCTCTGTCCCAATGCCATGAAAAGTGCAAAGTAATATTCAGTAGATAATAAATAAAATATTTGTGGAGTAAACTGAATTAATGAATGAATTAATTAATATGAAAGACTCATATAGAAACAGCAGAAAAGTATGGTAGGCATAAAAGCCTTTAATTCCATGTTACGAACCTTGAATGTCACTGCAAAAGGAAGGGTAAGGGTTGTGAAGAAGCACTGAGGCTAGCTCCTGGGTTTTCTGTGGGAGAAGGTTCTCCGTTAGCAGGATCATACAAAGCCCATACTCTTTCTTGTTGATTCTGCATTATACCCCTGAAGGAGGCCTGCCTCATTTTCAACGAGGCCTCAAACTTATATTGCCATGCCCTCCTGTTATTGTGTGAAAACACAGTCCCAGCTCTCACTACGATCCTAGCTAGCATCTTCCTTTCTTTTGCCCTGTGAGGATCTTTTCCACTAGACTTTATCTTCAGTACTTGAATAGAATCTGGTATTGTATCTGGGACACAGTGAGGACTATTATAATTCTGATCACCACAGATATAATGAAGGTTTTTTTCTTTCCCATTGTTAAGGTAGCAACAGGCATGAGATTTTTTTTAGTCCTCACTCTGCCTCAACCGTTTTGGTACTAAGCTGGCTCTAATGTTTATGCCTGTGCATGACTGCATGGGTACTAATCCTGTTGCCTAACAGTGATCATGCCCCTCCTTTTGTCACCCACTAACTTCATCATAATGTTACTAATACATACAGAGTTACATGGCATGCTGCTGGAGACCACCCTCTCCAGGGCAACACGAATTCAGTAATTTTAATCAGATTGGTTTTAACCATCTAATCAGAAGCCCAGTTGTATAAAATTTGACCTATTGTATTTGAAGTTTCCTGCCTTATACTTAAGACACAGATGAACAAGATGTGTTCCTAGATACAGCATAATAATTTCAGAGCAGTGTAATCTGTACAGTAAAAGTGGTGGGCATAGTAGACTTAAAGCTCCCACCAAACATCTAGTTCAGGTCAGGAGACCATGAAGGTTTCCTGGAGGAGATCGCATATAAACTGAACCTTCAATGGTACATAGGAAAGTTTTAGTTGATTAAAAATGGAAGAAAAGGGCAATGTAGGCAAAGGGTACATTATGAGTAGTGATACAAATAAAGAAAGCAACATGGGAGCCAGGCATGGTGGCATACGCCTTTAATCCCAGCACTCGGAAGGCAGAGGTAGGAGGATTGCTGTGAATTCGAGGCCACCCTGAGACTCCATAGTGAATTCCAGGTCAGCCTGGGATAGATCGAGACCCTACCTCGAAAAACCAAAAAAAAAAAAAAAAAAAAAAAAAAGCAACATGACATGCTGACTTGCATTCACTCTTTTTTTTCCGAGGTAGGGTCTCATTCTGGCCCAGGCTGACCTGGAATTCACTAAGGAATCTCAGGGTGGCCTCAAACTCACGGCAATCCTCCTACCTCTGCCTCCCAAGTGCGGGGATTAAAGGTGTGCACCATGCCCGGCTACTTGCATTCACTCTTGTTTCCATAAGAGCATGCCAGGATACTTTGACACATACTAAAATTCAGGCATAACTTTGTGGCTTTCCCTAACATGCCAATGTCTCAGAAAGTTAATGATAAATTTGTCTGACATGACTATCCATGAGCTTGTTTGTGCCCGCTTCTAAACTTTGGAGTTTATGTGGCAAGCTTCCTTCAGACCCAATCTGGGGTTGAAGTCTCACTGTCTTGGAGGTCACACTCCCCCGGCTCCACATGTGAAAAGTTTTTCTGACTCCTGACCTGACAATATACATGGAATAGAAACTCTGCAGGAGGGCTGGAGAGATAGCTCATGGGTTATGCACTTGCAGTAGCAAGAGGCCCCAGAGTGCCCATTTTCTCTCTCTGTTTCCCCCATGCAAGTAAACAAAATAAAAATATAAAAAAGGGGGAGCTGGAGAGATGGCTTAGTGGTTAAGGTGTTTGCCTGCAAAGCCAAAGGACTTTGGTTCAATTCCCCAGGACCCACGTAAGCCAGATGCACAAGGGGGCACATGGGTCTGGAGTTCATTTGCAGCGGCTGGAGGCCCTGATATACCCATTCTCTCTCTCTCCCTGCCTCTTTCTCTCTCTCAAATAAATAAAAATAAACTTTTTTTTTCTTAAAGAAACTTCAGGAAATGGATTTGGCATGCCTATCTGTCTTGACCTGAAATATTTAGGTTCATCTCTCCCTAAATTACATTAAGGTCAACAATAATCCAGAAAAAACAAGTTGTGGAGTCTGGCAGGCTTAATTTCATAGCATGGACCTCCCATGTTTCAATTATACGATCTTAGCCAAGTTAATTTTCTCTCTAATCATCAGTTTCCTCATCAGTTAAAGGGGCTAATGCCTACTTTGACAGTTAAATCAGGTTCTTTTGTTGGTTTGCTTTTTTTTTTCAAGGTAGTTGTAGCAGACAGCTTTAGGTTCACTGAGATGAACTTTCAGACCAGGCACAGCTATGGAGGAAGGGATTTATTGAAGCTTACAGATCCAGGGGAAGTTCCATAATAGCAGAAGAAGCTGGCCTGCCTTCACAGGACCAAGCACAGAGAGAGAAGTACAAGCCTAAAGCCAAAAGCCAAAAGCCACAGCACACTTCAGGAACTCCTGCTAGGCAAACTTTGCATATCTTTAGATTGAAATCTGAAACCCACCACCATACCTTAAGATCCACACAATGGCACTGACTCCAGCCAGGGGGCTAAAGATGCAAACTACAAACAAACAAACAACTGGATATATTGGGGGCCATCTATTCTATTCAAACCACCACATTCCGCCCCTGGCCCCCAATAGATTTATAACCATCACACATTGTAAATTGTACTCAGTTCAGTTTCAAAAGGTCCCCACAGTCTTGACCAATTTAAGATATTAAGACCTGTAAAATCAAACAAGTTAAA
This sequence comes from Dipus sagitta, assembly GCA_036346955.1. Classification (NCBI taxonomy): domain Eukaryota; kingdom Metazoa; phylum Chordata; class Mammalia; order Rodentia; family Dipodidae; genus Dipus; species Dipus sagitta. The sequence continues at coordinate 54,164,326 of CM070776.1, read as the reverse complement.
CATTTCAAACATATAGAGGCACAGAATAAACATTTTCAACTGGTATAAGGCATATCAAGGAGAGAATAAAGCAATGCAAACTCAACCACCATCAAACATAAAACGTCTGCAGTTCAAGTTCAACATAACCAGAGACTGACAGTCTCCAGATTTTCCAATTCCGCCCCTCCAGCTGGACAGAGTAGCCAGGAAACACTTCCATCCCAGGCCAACAATGCGCTCTATGGTAGCCCTTGCACAGTCCTGGTATATACAAAACATCTTGAGGTCTTCATGCAAACCACGGTCCATCTTCCAAAGGCTCTTTTAGCCTATCAGGGCATCATGCCCTGCCTCATGCTGCATCTCAGCAGCAGCTCCTGGAACCGTGTGCAATTCATGACCACTCCTCACATTTTCCAAAGGCTCTTTCAGCCTATCAGGGCATCAGGCCCTACCTCATGTCACATCTCAGCGGCAGCTCCTGGAAGCATGTGCAATTCACGACCACTCCTCGCATTTTTCATGCTTCTGAAACCAATACGAGGTATGCAGGACACAGCCATATTCTTAATTCACAGATGAAATAAACCATAACCTTGAAAAGCAGGTTCCTTCTCCAGTCAACTCTTTTTTTTTCTTTATTAGTCAGTTTTGTATTCGGCAAATACAGTCAGTTTGGTACCATTATTAGGCTCATCTGTGACATACCCCCTCCCCTTGGCCCCTCCTTGTTGAGGTATACGGGTCATGCATTGTGGAGTTAGCCCACAATTATGGGTAAGCTAAATGTCTCTGCATATCATGACCCAACATGTGGCTCTGACATTCTTTCCGCCCCCTCTTCCGCAAAATTTCCCTGAGCCATGTTGGGTTCATTTTTGATCTGCTTCAGTAATGAGGTGTTGGGGGCCTCTGTGGCTCTGGCTCTCTGATTTGGTAGGAGTTGATTTTTCTCTGTGCTGATCTCCTTCCCCCTTGTGCTGGTATCCGGTTCATCAAGAAAACAGCCCCCTTGCTTGTTTCTCCAATTTTTCTTAGTTTCAGCCGGGGCCCTTTTGAGGTATGATGGGGTGGCTCTCTCCTTAGGATCTACATCAATCTGAAAAAGAGAAGCAGATTCTCCAACGGAGAGTAAGTTAGCACCAGGACAAATGAGATAACCCTTACTTTTTTTTTAATAGAGAATTTAATAGGTGTAGGCCCTCTTGTAGCCCACAATTGATGGTAGCTTGATATTGGAGAGTGGGCTTATGTTTGGATATGGTTGTGACTTGTTTCCCAGCTCCAGCTATGGGTCCCATACCAGTGAGGGGATCAGTTAGCCAAATTGAGAGCAGTTGGTTCCCCACCATGGTAACCGCTAAGCCATCTCTCCAGCCCTCCAGTCAACTCTTAACAAAAGAGTTTGCATTTCTATGAGAGTCCTTCCTCAGGCATCCTTTCCATTGTTTTAATGTAAAGCAATTGGACCATCTTCCTTAAGATTGCTAATGTATTTGACAATAGCAGGTTCAGACCAGTCTCAGTGCCAGTAATTTTAACTTGCTTGAGGTTTTCCAGTTTAAAATCTTAAATCTCTCAGTCCAATATCTTCAGCCAAGCACATCAGTCCATTACAAATTTAACCTTGATCAGACTCTGGTCCTGGGCAGCAGTACACAGCCAGCCCTTATGCCAGTAGCCCAGTTCCAACAAAGTCCTCTGCAGTCTTTCCTTCCCCTTAGAAAGCTCATAAGCCAAGCCTCGAAGTTCAATGCTGTCTGCACTTAGCATTCTCAGACTCTCATCAGAATAGTCCATAAAACTTGGCTTACCACTCCAGAAGACATCTTCAGTTGCAAGCATCAAGTCCATGCCTATTCCTCCAAAACAAAGGTTCCAAAAGATCAACATCCACATGGTTAGGTTCATCTCAGCCCACTCCTTGGTACCAAATTCTGTAGCAGACAGCTTTATGTTCGCTGAGATGAACTTTCAGACCAGACACAGCTATGGAGGAAGGGATTTATTGAAGCTTACAGATCCAGGGGAAGTTCCATAATAGCAGAAGAAGCTGGCCTGCCTTCACAGGACCAAACAGAAAGAGAAGTACAAGCCTAAAGCCAAAAGCCAAAAGCCACAGCACACTTCAGGAACTCCTGCTAGGCACACTTTGCATATCTTTAGATTGAAATCTGAAACCCACCACCATACCTTAAGATCCACACAATGGCACTGACTCCAGCCAGGGGGCTAAAGATGCAAGCTACAAAAAAAATAAACAACTGAATATATTGGGGGCCATCTATTCTATTCAAACCACCACAGTAGTCCAGGCTGACCTGGATCTCACTCTGTAGTCCCAGGCCAGGCTGGCCTTGAACTCATGTTAATTCTCCTACCTCTGCCTCCCAAATTCTGGGATTAAAGGTGCATGCTGGGCTGGGGAGATGACTCAGTGGCCAAAGGCACGTGCTTGCAAAGCCTACTGGCCAGGGTTCAGTTCCCCAGTACCCATAAAAGCCAGATGTACAAAGTAGTGCATGCATCTGGAGTTCATTTACAGTGAGAAGAGGCCCTGGTGTGCCCATTCTCATTCTCTCTGTCTCCCCACTCACAAATAGATAAAAATATTTTTATAAAAAGAGATGTGTACCATCAGGCCTGGCCAATTATTAGGTATAGAGGAGATGTAACTAGCACTTACCCAGCATCTACTGAAAACACACACACATGCACACACACATATTATGTCATATCATAGTAGTTCAGACCAGGAGCTATACATCTAGAATAATGAGTTTTTCTTGCAATTCAACTACTTAGTGCTATGACTTTGATCAAGTTTCCTAACTTTTTAGCTGTCCTTTTTTCATTTGTAAAATGCTGTTACTATACCTACCACAGAGTTGTTTGTATATTATAGCATTATATATAACATGTAGGGGTAAGGCCATAACAGACCCCACACTGGTCCCCATCCTGCCCTCTTAAGAGAGTCCTTCCCTCCCATGATGACCTACCCTTCCTCAACTTCCCCTTCTTTCTAAGTCTGTCAAAGAGAATCAAGCTTTCCCATCAGGGTCACAAGGACACTTTTTTATTGGGACCTTCATGATGTTAAACTGCTCTTGCATTCCAGAGTTAAACCCACCACTTTTACGTTTTGTTAAATCTTAGTTTATTTATCCTGGATTTTGTTTGCTAATAAATTGTTTAGTAGAAGTTTTGCATCTTGGGCTACCCTATTGCATTAGTCTGGTCAAAGTTTGTTATGGTTTGGATATTAAGTGCCCTCCAAAAAGGCTTATGTGTTGAAGACTGGGTCTCCAGCTGGTGGATCCAATCATCGAGAGCTGATGAGATCATGAGGCCTCTGGCTTAATCAGCCTAGCATGTGTGAGGTCCTAGGTTCAAATCCTAGCACTGAGTATTTTTTGAAAATATTTTTAAATTGTTTTTTTGTTTTGTTTTTGAGGTAGGGTCTCAATCTAGCTCAGGCTGACCTGGAATTCATTATGTAGTGTCAGGTGGCCTTGAACTCACGGTGATCCTCCTACCTCTGCCTCCCAAGTGCTGAGGTTAAAGGCATGTGCCACCACGCCCAGCTGAAAATATTTTTTTAAAATTTATTTGCAAGTACAGAGAGATTCAGAATGAGAATGAATATGAGTATTTCAGGGCCTCCAGCTGCTACAAACTCCAGATGCTAATGTCACTTGTGCATTTGGCTTCGTATGGGTACTGGGGAATCAAACCTGGGCCATCAGGCTTTGTACTCAAGTGCCTTTAACTGCTAAGCCATCTCTCCAGCCCTTGAATATTTTTTAAAAGCTCTAATATATTAATCCATTGGTGGATTCATAATTGAATGGCCTATTAGGAGGTAATGTAAACTGGAACATTGGGGCCTGATTGGAGGAAGTGGGTCACTAGGGGACATTTTTTTAAAGAGTATATCTTGTTCTCAACTTCTTCTATCTATCTGTTTGTCTGATTCCTTGCTGCCATGATATTCTGCTGCATCACAGTCCTATAACAATGGAGTCAGCTCACCATTTAATCTCTGAAACTAGGCCAAAATAAATCCTTCCCTCCTTAAGTATTTCCCCCCTCAGGTGTTTTATCAAAGTGATAAAAGTCTGAGTAACAATGTTTATGGTTAAGAAACAAGTTTTCTAGAACTGGCCCAATTCATCTAAACCTTCAAATTAATTATATTCTATTTTTATTTATTTATTTTTCTTGGTTTATTGAGGTAGGGTTTCGCTCTGGCCCAGGCTGACCTGGAATTCACTCTGCAGTCTCACGGTGGCCTTGAACTCACAGTGATCCTCCTACCTCTGCCTCCCGAGTGCGATATATGGAGATCCACCTTTGTCTGGGTGATTTAAGAGCATGATTCATCAATGAGCATCTCTTATTTTTCCTTTATTGGCAGTAGGGCTTACACCTAGTATTAATGCTGCTTCCCGTTTTGTCATTTTGGGTTCAAACCCACCTCTGTAATAGCCTCCACTGAAGGCAGATTTTGGTAGACTTTGAAAAGCTTGTTTTACTTGAGGATCTACATGCTTCATGACGTAAAACATAACGACCTGCAAATCCTGAAGCAGCTATGGTCAATCCAACTGCTACCATTGTACTGGCCATGGCTCAGGCTCAGCTCCGCCGTGCCCCTGCAGGGACGCGGTTCATTCCAGCTCCAGCCCACGGCCCTCTGCAGGTGTTTTTTTTTTTTTTTTTCTAGTTGCATTGGATATCTTTCATCGATTATTGCTCAATTCTAAGAACTTTTTTGTTGCTTTTCTTTAAATATTCCTTTTATGGCTTTCTGATTTTGCTTTATGAATGTGATATTTTTTACGTGCTATTCTGAAAACATTAAATAGTGTCATTTTAGGACAGACATACATGGTTTTGGTTTACAAATGCAAATATTTGGGTGTCAGAAGCAAGGAGATTTCTAGATTTGGCCAAAGACACCACAGACAATAAAGGCATGACATATTTGAATTTAGATAGACAGTGGGAGGGCAGGCCTCTCTACCCATGCATGTGTGGGACAGTGTCACAGTTATGTCATATGAGACCATGGTAATACAATAAATTCTGAGTCCAGAATTGCCTAGGTTTAAATCCAGAGCTGGGCCTGGGGATGTATCTCAGTGGTGGAGTACTTACATCACATGTACCAAGCCCTAGTTTCAATCCCCAATACTGAGAAAAGTCAGATCTGTCATTTCATAACTGGTCAAATCACTTAGCCTCTATCTTTAGTTTTCTCAGTAAAAATGGGAATAATGAAAGTGTACTTTCATAAGGTTATAGAAGGTATTAAATGGGTTAATATACATAAACTAAGTGTATAGAATAGTTTCTGACACATAGTGAGCTCTGTATATATGCTTTTAGATATTGCCATGATTTTATATTGAAGTTATCAAAGGGAAAAGATTTTTTAGTGCAGTGGGGAAGACAGATTATATCACACTTTGTAAGTCCCTCCTCTCAGTATCCTATAAACAAAAGCCATTCAAAAAGAAACCCCACAAAAAGTCAGGAATTTGAAATCATTATTTGGTATCAGTGTGGGATATCAAGTTAATTTGGTAGTCAGAATGGGCTAGGATCCATCAGTAGAAAAATGGGAAGTAATATTTAAAGGTGGCTCCCACTGGAGAGGTGACCTATGTTGTACGTTCTTCACTGTAATATACCAATACCAAATGGGGGAGCACTGACAGCTGGGTAATATAGGGTAAGGGAATTTCCCAAGAATTTAATAATGCTGTTTTTTCTAGCCAAGCATTGACACATGCTTGTAATCCCAGCACTCAGAATGCCTAGGCAAGAGGGTCATGGTTTTGAGGCCAGCTTGGGCCACATAGCAAGAACTTTCTTTCTTTCTTTTTGAATAATTATTTACTTACTTAACAGAGAGAAAGAGAGAGTGAGAGACTGGGCACACTAGACCTCTTGCCACTGCAAATGAACTCCAGATGCATGTGCCACTCTGTGCATCTGGCCATATATGGGTACTGGGGAATTCAGGCCATCAAGCTTTGGAAACAAGTGCCTTTAACCACTCAGCCATCTGATACCCAGCCAAAGACCTCATTTCTGAAAAAAAAAAAAGTTTTCCCATGACATTTTAGTGGGCCTAATATTCAGTTAATGACAGCTTCTGTGAGGTCACGAATACAATGGGAACTTCATGTTGGGAAGATAGCACTCTAGAACACTCCAAAGGCAAAAGAAAAGATATCAAAATAGAAGGACTAGTGAGAAAGAAGTTCAGTGGAAGGGGATGGGGAGGGGAGACAAAATAAAATAATGAGAAGTGATTACAATCAAAATATAGTATGGAGCCGGGCGTGGTGATGCATGTCTTTAATCCCAGCACTTGGGAGGCAGAGAGGTAGGAGGACTGCCATGAGCTCGAGGCCACCCTGAGACTCTATAGTGAATTCCAGGTCAGCCTGGGCTAGAGCGAGACCCTACCTCAAAACAAACAAACAAACAAACAAACAAACAAAAAAAAAAAATATATATATATATATACATATACATATATATAGTATGGGTATATATGAAAATTGTGAATAAAAAGGTTTTAAAAAATGATTTTTCTTCAGGAACAAACCTGTCAAATACTGTGATGACTCTTCAAGTTGGGGACATGCCTCTGTTAAGAGGCAAGGCTGCTTCCAGGAGTTCATTCACATTCTCAGAGGTAGGATTGACCATATCAAAAATACTTTCAAATCTTTGTTCTAAATTCTTTTGGATCCTCTCTAAGCTTGGGGAAAATCTTAGCTTCAGTAAACATCTCAGACCCAGTCTAGAGAATATGAACAGGAAGAGTAGTTTATATTGGAAATAGGTACTTGGTGAGGAGACAAATCTGAGGAAACATTAGGACTAAAAGTGGAAGCTGGGGCTAGAGATTGCTTAGTGGTTAAGGTGCTTGCCTGCAAAGCCAAAGGACCCAGGTTTGATTCCCCAGTACCTATGTAAACCAGATGCACAAGGTGACACATGTGTCTGCAGTTTGTTAGAGGTGGCTGAAGGCCCTGAAGAGCTTATTCTGTTTCTCTGTCTCTATCTCTCTAAAATAAAAAAAGAAAGAAAAAATACCCCACAGCTAACGTCATACTAAGTAGTAAAAGATCAAAATCTTTGCCCCCAAGATCAAGAATGAGAGAGCCATGCATGGTGGCACATGCCTTTAATCCCAGCATTTGGGAGGCAGAGGTAGGAGGATCACTGTGAGTTCAAGGCCAGCCTGAGACTACATAGTGAATTCCAGGTCAGCCTGGGCTATAGTGAGACCCTACCTCCAAAAACCAAAACAACAACAACAACAAAAAGAATAAGACAGGGATGTCCTTTCAGTATGGTACTGGCTATTCTTACCAATGTAATCAAGCAAGAAAAAGAAGAGGCATCTGTATTTAAAAGGAAGAAGTTTAACTTTATCTACATGCAATATGATTGTCTATATAAAATCCAATGGTATTTACTTAGAGAAAGCTCTACTGGAAGTAGTTAGTGAGCCCAGCTAGATGGAGAATAGATCAAATTTAAAAACCAGGGCTGGAGAGATGGCTTAGTGGTTAAACGCTTGCCTGTAAAGCCTAAGGACCCCGGCTCAAGGCTCAGTTCCCCAGTACCCATGTAAGCCAGATGCACAAGGTGGGTCATACATCTGGAGTTCATTTACAGTGGCTGGAAGCCCTGGTGTGCTCTCTCTCTCTCTCTCTCTCTCTCTCTGTCACTCTCAAATAAATAAATTTAAAAAAACATAATTTTAAAATAAATTTAAAAACCAGTGTGTATCTATATTTGGCTTTACACTACTACAAAGACATAAGTGAGGTACATTATAAAGAGAAAAGGTTTGTTAAGCCCACAATTCTTCAGGCTCCCATCCAGCATCCACATTTCTAAGGACCTCTATGGAGGACAGTACATGGTAGTGGTATGGAACCCATTTCAAAGCAGACCCATCATATAGGGAGCCAGGAAGCAGAGACAGACAGCATTGGCAAAATCTCAAGAGACCGATTTGAGGGCATTCTGCCAGTGACCTAAGAACCTCCCATAGGATACTACTTTCTAAAACTTTACACCTGGGGATAAGTCTGGACTTTAGTATACAATCATCTGAACCATAGCCATATATACTTGTTGCAGTCAGGTTGGCATTGCTGGGAGAAATCACCCAACCAAGAGCAGCTTGTGGGAAAAAAGAGGTTTCTTTTGGCTTACAAGCTCAAGGGTTAAGCTCCATGATGGCAGGGAAAACGATGGCATGAGTAGAGGGTGGACATCACCCCCTGGCCAACATAAGGTGGACAATAACAACAGGAGAGTGTGCCAAACAATGGCAAGGGGACACTGGCTATAACCATAAGCCTACTCCCAATAATACACCCCCTCCAGGAGGCTTTAATTTACAATTGCCATCAGCTGGAGAGATTGAATAGGTATTCAGAATACCTAAGTTTATGGGGGACACCTTAATCAAATCACCACAATACTCATAATGAATAAATAAAAATAGTAAATAAATAACCAGGGCTGGAGAGATGGTTTAGTGGTTAAGGCACTTGCCTGCAAAGCCTAAGAATGCTTGTTCCAATCTCCAGGTCCCACTTAGCCAGAGGTAAAGTGACACAAGCGTGCAATGTTGCACATGTGCACAAGGGGATGCACACGTCTGGAGTTCATTCACAGTGGCTGAAAAGGACCTGTTGTGCCCATTCCTCTCTCTCTCCTTCTTTCTCTCTCTCAAAAATAAAATAATAAAAAAGAAAAGAAATAACCATTTATAATAACAACTAAAAATGTGACAGAAAGAAGTGATTGCATATCCCCATAATCCAACTACTTCAGATCATGAGATTGGATGATCAATTGAACATGAATTTGAGGCCAGTATGGACCACAGAGGAGCTGCTATCTCCGAAAAAAGAAAGAGAAGCTGAGGCAAGAAGATCACCAGTTTAAGTCCATTCTTGATTACACAGCGAGTTTAAATTGGCCTGGGCTACACAAAGTAACACCCTGTCTCAAACAAAACAAGCCAAAGAAATTAATCTGACAAAATATGTGAAAGACCTGTATAACCATGTGTGAATCAGCTTTCCATCACTACATCAAAATACCTGAGGCAATTATAAAGAGAAAGCTTTACTTTAGCTACTAATTTTGGAGGGTCCAGTGCATAGACCTTCAGGGGATATTCAGCTAATCTATAACAACCTATATTACAGAGAAAAAACAACAATAATAGATGGAAAGATCCACATTCATGTGTTGGAAAACCCAGTGCTTTTACAATGTCAGTATTCTGCAAATTGATTTAGATTTAGTATAATCCCTAAAACTCTCAGCAGGGTCTGGGGAAATGGCTTAGCGATTAGGGCATTTGCCTGTGAATCCTAAGGACCCCAGTTCCATTCCCCAGGACCCACGTAAGCCAGATGCACAAGGGGGTGCATGCATCTGGAGCTCGTTTGCAGTGGCTGGAGGCCCTGGTGTACCCATTCTGTCTTTCTTTCTGCCTCTTCCTCTCTCTCTCTCTCTCTCTCAAATAAATAAATAAATTAATTAAATAAAACATTTAAAAAGAAATTTAAAAAATCTCAGCAGACTCTAGAAATTGATAAGCTGATCAGAAAATTCAGATTGAAAGGCTTCTCGAGCCGGGTGTGGTGGTGCACGCCTTTAATACCAGCACTTGGGAGGCAGAGGCAGAGGCAGGAGGATTGCCATGAGTTCGAGGCCACCCTGAGACTCCATAGTGAATTCCAGGTCAGCCTGGGCTAGAGTGAGACCCTACCTCAAAAAAAAAAAAAAAAAAAGAAAAGAAAGAAAAAGAAAGGCATCTTGAGCTTGGAACTACCAGTGGGACCTCACACAAGAGCAAAAACAGTGGAGGCCTTCATTTGTACACAGGTCTGTAATGATTTGAACAAGGAGTTTCTTTTTAAAAAATATTTATTTATTTATTAATGTGTGTGTGTATGTGTATGTGTAAGACAGAGACAGGGGCGGGAGGAGAATGAGTACTACAAGGACTTTTGCCACTACAACTGAATTCCAGATGCATGTGCTGCTTTTTATGCATCTGGCTTTATGTGGGTATTGGGGAACTGAACCTAGACCAGCAGGCTTTGCAAGCAAGTTCCTTTAACCATTGAGCCATCTAATTAGCCTCAGAATTTCTTTTTTAAAAAATATTTTTATTTATGAGAAACACAAAGAAAACAGGCACACCAAGGTCTTTTGTTGGTACAAATGAACTCCGGACACATGTGCCACTTTCTGCATCTGACCTTATGTGGGTACTGGGAAATTGAACCTGGGCCAGCAGGCTTTGCAAGTAAGTACCTTTATCCACTGAGCCCAGCCCAGAACAAAGAATTTTAAGTGAAGCAGGAGAAGTAGAAATTCAATGTCATCCTCAACTACATAGTAAGTCTGAGGCCAGTCTGAGCTACAGACATGTGACTGTCTCAGAAAATAAAAAGAGGGCTGGAGAGATGTCTCAGTGGTTAAGGTGCTTGCCTGCGAAGCCTAGGGACCCAGGTTCAATACCCTAGTACCCACCTAAGCCAGATGCACAAGGTGGCGCCTACATCTAGAGTTTATTTGCAGTGGCTGGAGGTCCTGGCGTGCCCATTCTCTCTCTCTCTCTCTCTCTCTGCCTCTCTCTCTCTCTCTCTCCCTAATAAGTAAAACAAAGAATAAAAAGTTAAGTTGGGCATGGTGGCGCACGCCATTTATCCCAGCACTTGGGAGGTAGAGGTAGAAGGATTGCAGTGAGTTCAAGGCCACCCTGAGACTACATAGTGAATTCCAGGTCAGTCTGGGCTAGAGTGAAACCCTACCTCAACCAAAAAATAATAATAATAAATAAAATAAAAAAATAAATGAAACATAATAACCTATTATAAACATATAAAGTAAAACTATACTGTAATTTATATATAAAATAAAACCATAATGTGATTTTCAATTTAGATGAGATAGACAAAATTATGAAAAGTTAGACCATGCCAATCCTACAATGGGGATATAGAGGACATAGCAACTCTCATGCACGTGTAGTGATAATGGGACTTTGGCAGCCATCCCAAAGATAAATGTCACAGTACATAGTCAAATTCAGTACCACCATGTATCCTCAAGAAATTCTCATACAGATTCAAAAAGGGTCTCATGCATGAGAATGTTCATTATTGTATGGTCTGCAATCATGGGAAGTAGGAAGCATGCTATGTGTCTGTTAAATACAATGTGTCTTTTAACACATAGAAAATAATGATGAATTCACTTACACAGGACGTTTTAGCAGAACAGTGATTTGGATGTAGAGTAACACTTCAACATGCAACACTGAATGAAAAAGAACAATGTAATACCACACTTCCTACAAGTCACAAATATCTGCACTTACAAAATGTGCATCTTCAAAAACTCAGAAGGGTACAAGTTAAACACATCCACAAGACATCTGTGTGGATTAGAGAAAGAATGCAAGTGTGGATAATAGAAAATGACTATCTACACCTGCTCCAGGTAGCCCCAGCACTGGAATGAGAAGCCATTTATATGCAAAAGAACACCCATAATCAATGAGGAGCATATTAAATGCATTGAAATACCTGCCCGTGATGGAGCAGGTGTTGGAAATAAGAGTGAGGGTAAGATGGAATGAATGAATAAAAAGGTATACATTCTACTGATTAAAGATAATGTAACATGACCAGTGCAGTAAGGTTTCCTTTACTTTCTGCATCTGGAACTTAAAGGAAAAATAAATATTGGACATGGCCTGGAGAGATGGCTCAGTGACTAAGGCACTTGCCTGCAAAACCTAATGACTTGAGTCTGATTTCCCAGTACTCATGTAAAGCCAGATGCACAAAGTAGCATGTGCATCTGGATTTTGTTTGCAGTGGCTAGAGGCCCTGACACTCCCGTTCTCTCCCTCTCTCTCTTTCTCTGCTTGCAAATAAATAAATAAATAATATTTTTAAAAGAAATATTAAACTTGGTAAAAAAACTGGATCTTTTTTTAAAATATTTTTATTTATTTATTTGAGAGCAACAGACAGAGAGAGAAAGAGGCAGTTAGAGAGAGAGAGAGAGAGAGGGAGAGAGAATGGGCACGCCAGGGCTTCCAGCCACTGCAAACGAACTCCAGATGCGTGCGCCCCCTTGTGCATCTGGCTAACGTGGGTCCTGGGGAATCAAGCCTCGAACCGGGGTCCTTAGGCTTCACAGGCAAGCGCTTAACCGCTAAGCCATCTCTCCAGCCCTGGATCTTTTTAAATATAGTTCTTATGGAAGGATCCAGAGAAAAGGCCATTTGCAAAATTGATAGCTATATATGTCAAGTAATGGAAGATTTGTTACTTGTCCAAATAATGAAAGCACATCTGGAAAACTAGAAAGAATTGAAGGTACCACCTAGTTAAAATTACAGTAACCTACCTTTGTCTTGTACATAAGCCAAAAATAAATTGAATGGGAATTGCTTAAGTAAGTCTTTGATGGTGGCACTGATGTCTGCTGTCCTTCATTGATTTGGATTTACAATTTTCTTAGTTAGGGGTTAGTGTGTTCCACTTGGCTTTGCTCACTATAACCAGATAAGGGAACCAATGCAAAGATTTTTGTGAGCTGCCAAGTATATCTATTTCAATTATGGATTCCAGGACTGGATAAATAACAGCTAAATGGATTCAAGGACTCACTAGATCTATTATGAAAAGGGTCTTTGTTGAAGTTCAGTTGATTCCTTAACCTCCATAAGATCCTACTGGAAGCAACCAGTGTGCTTTTTTTTTTTTTTTTATAGTGTGTTTTGCTGCTGAGCTAGTAGGTTAAATTAATTCAATACACATTGAATTTATATTTTCAGCTTAACCCCATCTGTACTTCCATTGGACTTAAGTTTCTCAATTTAGTGGCAGCAGTCCCCACTGTAAGGTTTGGCATATATATATATATATATATATATATATATAGAGAGAGAGAGAGAGAGAGAGAGTGTGTTTCAAGGGGGGTGGGTTCCTTCACAAATTTTTCCTATATCCCTGATGAAAAATATCTTCTGGAGTGTCCCAAACACTGTGTGTAGGGTCATTTTAATTTATTTTTACTTATTATTTATTTATTCTGGCTTTTTGAGGTAGGGTTTCACTGTAGCCCAGGCTGACCTGGAATTCATTATGTAGTCTCAGGGTGGCCTTGAACTCACAGTGATCTTCCTACCTCTGCCTCCGAAGTGCTGGGATTAAAGTTGTGCACTACCACGATGAGCTTTTATTATTTTATTTTAAATTATTATTATTGTTTTGTTTTGTTTTTTGAGGTAGGGTCTCACTTTAGCTCAGGTTGACCTAGAATTCACTCTGTAGTCTCAGGGTGGCCTTGAACTCACAGTGATCCTCCTACCTCTGCTTCCTGAGTGCTGGGATTAAAGGTATGCACCACCATGCCTGGCTCTTTATTTTGTTTTTTTGAGGTAGGGTCTCACTCTAGCCCAGGCTGGTCTGGAACTCACTCTGTAGATCCAGACTGTCCTTGAACTCACAACAGTCCTCCTACATGCAGGGATTAAAGGCATGCACCACCATGCCTGGCTTGTGTGTAGGGTCTTAAATGGAAAATCTAATTTAATATTTCAGTCTCCCTAAGCCTTTTAATATTTTCCTCTATATTTAATCAAGGCACATCCAGCTTTTTTTTTCAGTACTAGAGATTAACACCAGGGCTTCACACACATTAGACAAATATTCTACCAGTCCAGCATTTCTTTACGTTTCTTTTTTCTTTCCATTTCATTCGTTCAGACATCCAAGGAAGGAACTGACCAACGCAAGACTTCTGGTGGAAACTACGAATGGTTTTAGAATCCATCATCACAGCAAGCATTTCTTTTTTAATTTATATTTTAAATTAGCATATAAAGTAGTGGATTTCCTTATGAAATTTTAATTATTTTTTGTTTTGCAAGCACACATGCATATGTGACATGCATGCATATGTACATGCATGCACATGTGGAGGCCAGAAGACAACCTCGGGTGTTATCTTTAGGCATTCCATCCAACCTCTTTTTGAGACAAGGTCTCTCAGTGGCTGAAGCTCAACAATTAGGCTACACTTGCTAGCCAGTAAGTTTCAGGGATCCTCCTGTCTCTACCTCCCCAGTACTAGGATTACAGAGGCATGCTTACATGGCTGGCATTTTATGTGGGTACTGGGAATTGAATTTAGGTACTCATGCTTACAAAGCAAACACTTTACCCACTGAGCTATCTCCACAGACTTCCTATGCCATTTTTATATACTTAGTTTTGGTTAATTCTTCCCTCACCTCACTCTTCTCCTCCATCTCCCTGACCACCCCTCCCATCATCCCTGCTGTACCTTTCTATTCCTGGTATTCCACCCTCTACTTTCATATCACATGTGTTGTTACTCCCCAACCCTTCCCTTATAGCCTCTCAAAAAACTAAAAATGTAGAAATACCATATGACCCAGCTATACAACTCCTGAGCATATACCTAAAGGACTCTATATCCTACCACAGAGATACTTTCATATCCATGTTTATTGTTACTTTTTTTTTACAATAAAGAGGGAATGGAATCAGCCTAGATGTCTATCAACAGATGAATGAATAAGGAAAATGTGGTACATATAACAATGGAATAAAAATTTAGCTGTAAAGAAAAATGAAATTTGCAGGAAAATGGATAGAACTGAGTATTTAGCATACTAAGTAGGGTAAGCCAGACTCTGAAAGGCTAATACTACATGTTCACTCTCACATGCAGATACTAGCCTGTAATTGTTTTATTTTGATACTTATGTGGGAGTAATTTTGGATAGAGGACAAGAAACTAGAAAGCAGTCCAGCATTTGTAAATCACTTACTGTGTACCATCCTTTTTTTTTTTTTTTTTTTTTTTTTTTGGTTTTTCGAGGTAGGGTCTCGCTCTAGCCCAGGCTGACCTGGAATTCACTATGGAGTCTCAGGGTGGCCTCAAACTCACGGCAATCCTCCTACTTCTGCCTCCTGAGTGCTGGGATTAAAGTCGTGCACCACCACGCCCAGCTGTGTACCACCTTTTGATCCATGTTTCAGCCAGCCAACCAACCAAACTGTTAGAACTGTTTCTAATCCCTTAAGCTGCAACACTAAATACAGTCTGTGCCTAGTGAGCTCACATTTAGTAAATTTATCCAGATCCAACATTATGTTCTTACAACTATTAACCCACACCTTTATTATCCATTTCCCACATATATTCTCCAGATTTCTAGCTGTTTGCTAGAAAACTCACATAGGGGAGATGGCTTAGTGGTTAAGGCGCCTGCCTGCAAAACCAAAGGATCCAGGTTCGATTCCCCAGTACTCATATAAAGCCAGATGCACAAGGTGGCACATGCATCTGAAGTTAATTTGCAAGAGCTGGAGGCCTTGGCATGCCCATATTCTCTCTCTCCACCACCCCCCCCAATCTATCTATCTGCCTTTCTTTCTCTCTCCAATAAATAGGTAAATAATTTAAAAAATCACATAGTTCTGGAATTTATCCTCATGGTTAATACTTTGTGCCTTACCTTTAGAGGTCTACTGAGATTTACTGGGCATGGCAACACACATCTGTGGTCTCAGCTACTCAGGAGGCTGAAGCAGGAGGATCATGAATTCAAGGCCAGCCTAGGTTATATAATGAGACTGCTATCTCAAAGAAAGAAAGGAGAGGAGAAGGGGGGAGATCTGCTTTAACTTGAGTATAGTTATATATAGGTTTAAAAGTAAAAGTAGGGTGTCAGGAGTGGGTCTAAAGGAGAACATTTTCTTATATAGCAATACCCTAGGAAAAACCATTAAAGTTTCCTCAGGCAATTCAGGGTTAATTCTCATAGAAAGGGTGAAGAAGCCTCTCCTACTAGGGATAGGGTGGCTACTTCCATTGGTCCAGGTGAGTATTTAGCATATATACCTACAATTCCAATTACTTTGGAGGCTGAAGCAGAAGACTTGCTTGAGCCCAAATCAGCCTGGGCAATATAGTGAAACTTATCAACAAGTAAAGAATGTAGGGGCCTAATGTACCCAGCTTTATCATGGTCTTCTTCATTCAGGACTCCATTTCAACTTTCAGTGTTGTATTTCTTCACAAACAATGGACTGAGAGTTTGGCTTGCACTGTAATTCAGACAGTTAAAAGGTCAGAGTCTAGGCTTCATTGTTGGAAGCTACAGGATATAAAAGTCTCCTTCAGAACACATAGTGAAGCTTTCAGACCAATTCTCAGCATTGAAGCTAAGGATTCACATCTCTAAATTCACTGTTTTCTTTCCCCACTTTGTCTAGTGACATCAATGGCAACCAGCCAATTTCATTATATTTGAAAAAGTGCCAAAGTATCATGTAGACAGTCACTCAGATCCTTGCTTCTTATAAGTGGTTGATTAGGAGCACGCTAGAGTGACATTTTGTGGGCCACTATTGCCACATCATGGCATGGACCAATAACAAATATGAGGGAGGCATGGAGGAAGGAAGAAAGGGGAGTATTACTTGAAGAAATTGACTTAGATTAATCATGGAGACTGACAAAGCCAAATATGTGCAAGGTGGAGACCCAGAAGAGCTGATGGTGTAGCTCTAGTCTGAAGGCTGACAGACTCAAGACTTAAGCAGAAGCAATGTTTTAGTTCAAGTCCAAAGACAAGAAAAAGCCAACGGTCCAGCTGAAAAATGGGCAGAAAGAATTATCTGTTACCAAGAAGATGTTTTGTTGTTGTTGTTTTTTTTTTTTTTTTTTTTTAGGTTTCAAAGGTACTTTATATTTTTTTTTCAGCAAGTCATAATTATTTTCCTCAATACATGGTGCTTTTACTTGGCACCAATCATGGGTAGATTTTGAAACAATTCGCTATTACACCAGCTGCCATGATCATTGATCTCTCCATTCCTTTGGGGTGACTCTGCCAACAGGTGACAAGTTCCATTCTATTCCAACTTGTGTTGCTGTATATGTCCATACAGTAATACAGAAAATGGATCCACTTGCTAATATAGCATTACCATATTTGTCATGGAAATCAGGTGCCCTTTTCTGATGGACCTGTCTTGCCATTGTTTGCTGAATGCTTCGAACTTGGAGACGACTTAGCGCGTTTTTGGCCAAGGGAAGAAGCATCGTGGAGCTGAAGACTGAAGAGTGTCAACTGCAGCGGCTACTTTGTTGCAAATTCGCCCCGATACCCTTGCAAAGCTTGGTTTTTTTTTCTATTCAGCCCTTCAACTGATGAGATGAAGTCCACTTTCATTGAGGAAGAAAATCTATGTTCTTCAATCTACAAATTAATTATTTTATTTTATTTTGTGTGTATGTGGGGTGTGTGTGTGTGTGTTTGTGTAGAGGCCAGAAGACAACTTTGGATGTCAGCCTCAAGTATGCCATCCATTACGTTTTGAGATCGATTCTCTCACTGCCATGGAGCTCACCAATTAGGCCAGAATGACTGACTAGCGAGTTCTAGGGATTCACCTATCTCCACTTCACCAGAAATAGGATTACAGGGGCACACCACCACACCCAACATTTACTTGGATACTGGGGATGAAACTCAGGCCCTCATACTTTCAAG
This sequence comes from Dipus sagitta, assembly GCA_036346955.1. NCBI lineage: Eukaryota > Metazoa > Chordata > Mammalia > Rodentia > Dipodidae > Dipus > Dipus sagitta. The sequence continues at coordinate 54,146,667 of CM070776.1, read as the reverse complement.
GCAAGCCCTGTACTGGCTGAGATACCTGTTCAGCTCTCACATTTAAATTTTAATCTCATTTTAAAACACCCCTAGAAAAATATCTAGAATAATGCTTGACCAAATGTTGGACATATTATGGTCCAGTTAAAGTGACACCTAAAATTTACCATTATAATGCACAACTTTGAGTAAAGCTGGAATGTTCTTATCTTAGTCTATTTTTAAAATACCTGTTTTTGGAAACTGGGTAATCTGCAAAGAACAAAGGTTTACTTCTCACAATTATGGAGACTACAAAGTTCAGCATCAGGTTGCTAACATCTGGTGAGGGTTACTCATCACATCATACCATGGCTATTATGGTTTTAATGTGAAATGTCCCCCACAGGTTTACATGTTTGAATATTTGGTCTCCAACTGGTAGTGCCATTGAGGCAAGCCTTAAAGGAGTTCCTCCTTTCTGTATGATTTTCTGCTTCCTGATTCACTGACATTAAAAAACCATGCCACTTGCTCTCACCATCATAGAGACCCCAGCTGACATGATTTCTTCAGCAAGATGGACTGTATTGCCTTAAACCATGAACTGAAATGAACCTCTCCTAAGTTGCCTTTGTCATGTATTTTGTCATGGTGACAAATAAACTAGTAGTGGGGGCTGGAGAGATTGTTCAGCAGTTAAGGTGCTTGCCTGCAAAGCCTAACAACCCAGGTTTGATTCGTCAGTACCCACATAAAGCCAGGTGCACAAGGTGGCACATGCATCTGGAGTTTGTTTGCAGTGGCTAGAGGGCCTGGTGTGCTCATTCTCTATCTGCCTCTTTCACTCTCTCTCATAAATAAATAACTTTTTTTAAAAAGGAAAGTAATATAATGGCAGAAGGTTGCAGGGTAATAGAAAATGAAATCAAGCAAGAGCTAAACTTGGTAGTTTGAAATGAAATATCCCCCATAGCCTCATGTGTTTGTAATTAGACCTCATACCCAGTCCCCAGCTGATGGCAGTTTGGGAGGTGGAGCTATGCTGGAGGAGACATGTTGTTGGGGACGGGCTGTGAAGTATTATAACCCACCTCCCCCTTTGTCATAGCTAGCTCACTCCTGCTACTACCTTCCAGCTGCTGTGGAGAGATGTGATATTCAGCCTCTGCTCTGCCCTGCTTTTCTCTGCCATGATGAAGCTTTGCCTCAAGATTTTAATCCTGAACATTTCTTCCCATAAACGGCTTCTGGTTGTGTGTTTTGTCTCAGCAATGAGAAGGTAACTGTAACAAAAAACTGGTAAGAGGGGGCTGGAGAGATGGCTTAAGTGGTTAAGGTGCTTGCCTGCAAAGCCAAAGGACCTTGGTTCAATTCCCCAGTACCTACATGAGCCAGATGCACAAGGTGGTGCATGCATCTGGAGTTTGTTTGCAGTTGATAGAAGCCTTGGCATGCTCTTTCCCTCTCTCAAATAAATAACTAAATAAAATATTTAAAAAACTGATAAGAGGTAGTATTGTTGTTGCAGTAAATCTGACCATGTGGTTATTGGTCTTTTGGATCTGATTTACAGGAGGATTTGGGACGTTGGATAAGTGACACTTTGCAGTGCTGTAAGTAGAGACTGATGGATCATTCTGGTGAGAATTTGAAAGATCTAAGTGCAGAGAGAACTGTAGACTATGGAGGATTGGCTAATGAGGTTTCACATGGGAAAAAAAGACTTTGTTGGGACTGGGCTAGAAGCAGTTCATTTGATATTCTTACTATATCCTGCCCATGTTCTGAGAATTTGAGCAAAGTTGAATTCAAAAGTAATGGACTGGTGTGTTTGGCACAGAAAGAAATGAAATGTTTCATGTCCCAGAGAGTGTAAGACCTTTCAGATGTGATTGTTTAAGAGATTACCACCATTGAGATTGGGCCAGCTGCTCTGTATTGGGACAATAGAAGGAGTGATCTTCTTTTGAAAGGAAGGGGTCTGAAGGAAGAATGTTGAAGGAGTTTTCCTGCTCCTCAAAGTTGGCTTTATTCCCCCCTGGATTAACAAATGTGATAGCCCACCTGGTACTGGTTTTGGAAGTATTAAAAGTTCAGGAAAGGAGGGTCATTATATTTTTAATAGTTTATTAGAGATGACCTCTAAGTGATGTGGAACATAGTCATAGACCCTTGATAGAGGCCATGGCATGGATCGATGAGGATGAACTGTGGGTTGTAGCAGAGACCCCAGAGATACCAGGACTGTAGGATGGCCTCTAAGGCAAGCTACTTGCTCTGGCTTGGTTAGAACTTCTTGGAAATCAAGCCTCCAAGGATGGAAGGGCAGAAGTTGTATCTCAGAGATTTTGTCAGTTCCCAGATACCAGACATGGAGCTTCAGGATTTGATGTTTGCCCTGCTAGTTTTCCATCATGCATTGTTCCAGACTTTCCTTACTATGCCCAATTCTTCCCTTTTTTAAAAATGGGAATGTTTATTCTATGCCATTATATGTTAGAAGTATTTAACTTTTGTTTTGACTTTATAGGTGTACAGTTAAGAGATTGTTTCTGGTGACACTTCGGATTTTGGACTTTTGCATAGTGTTGGAATTAATGAAGACTTTAGACTTTAGGGATTTTTAAAGATGTAATGGATGCATTTTGCATCATTAGGTGGTCATGACTCTATGGGGGCCAGGGATGAAATGAGGTAGCTTGAATGTAATATATCCCTCATAGCCTCATGTTTCTGTGATTAAGCCTCTGGGAGGTAGAGCCTTGATGGAGGAGGTGTATCACTGAGGGCAAACCTTGAGGTTAATTAGCCAAGCTTTCCAGTGTTAGTGAGCTCGCTCTTGCTTCTACCTTCTAGCTGCTGTAGAAAGATGTGAAGCCCATCTCTGTTCTGCCATGCTTTTTTCTGCCATGGTGAAGCTTCCCTTCAAAACTGTAAGCCTAAAATAAGCACTTTCCTCCAAGGAGCTGCTTCTGGTCGGGTATTTTGTCCCAGCAATGAGAAGGAAATGGCTACAGTAACCCACGTCCATAATAATGGCCCCAATCCCTACATGAGAGCAGAACTCTCATGACCTGATCAACCTCTTAACATGGGGTTTTAACATTGAGGCTTTAAGGTTCTATCACATTTAGCAAGTTGCTATGGTTTTTTGTTTGTTTTGTTTTGTTTTTCGAGATAGGGTCTTACTGTAGCCTGGAATTCACTCTGTATTCTCAGGGTGGCCTTGAACTCATGGCACTCCTCCTACCTCTGCCTCCTGAGTGCTGGGATTAAAGGTGTATGCCACCATGCCCGGCTGCTATGGTTTTAATATGATTTGAGGTCTAGAGATGGCTCAGCTATTAAAGGCTCTATTTGCAAACCCTGATGGCCCAGGTTCACATCCTCAGTAACTATGTAAAGCCAGATGCATAAAGTGGCACATTCATCTGGAGTTCATTTGCAGCAGCAAGTGGCCCAGGCATGCCCATATTCATTCTCCCTAAGTTTTTTTTAAAAATTAAAAAGAAAGAGGGGGAGAGAGAGACAACTTTTATAGCTAATGAAGGAGGTAAACCATAAATTCTCCTTTTCCATTTGCCAAAAAGTATTTACTGATAGCAACAATCAAAAATGTGAATAAATCATTAGTAAAAAGTATTGATCAGTAAGTAGGTGTGGCTGTTTCCAGTGAGAGACCTTAGCAAAATGTATGTCACTAAATTACATCATTACTTAGGTATTTACACAAGGATACACTATCTTCTATAAGACTATTTCTTTATCATAACTCATAAAATAAATGCAAATTAATATAGATTTTCAATAAACCTTCTTTCCTTCCCTTTCTTTTTAAAAACTTTTTATTGATGTCTATAGATATAGAAAATATATCATGATCATAGTCCCTTTCCATGACCCTCCCTTTTTGCCTCTTGAATCCCCCTTCCACTGAATTCCTCTTCTTTCCAACAAGTCTCTTCCATTTTTATGTCATCATTTTTTTTCTTCCTGTTATTCAGGTCTTGTGTAGGTGGTATCATGGACATTGTGAGGCCATGAATACCATGGCCACTTTGGTTTTGGAAGACCATATTATAAGTACTTCTCCCCTTTCTTTGGCTATTACATTTTTTTCCAGCCACTACTTCTTCACCCTGAGCCTTGCAGGATGTTATAGAGATGTCTCATTTAGTGCTTCACATTCCGCTGTCACTTCTTCTCAGCACTTTGGTGAGTTATGAGTCACTCCAGTGGTCACCACCATCTGAAAAGAGAAGTTTCTCGCTGGGCATGGTGGCACACGCCTTTAATACCAGCACTAGGGAGGCAGAGGTAGAAGGATCGCCGAGAGTTCAAGGCCACCCTGAGACTACATAGTTAATTCCAGATCAGCCTGGACCAGAGTGAGACCCTACCTCGAAAAAAAACAAAACAAAAAAGAGAAATTTCTCTAACCAAAAGTGGGAATAACAATATATGTGCAAAAACATAAGTATTGAGAGGGCAGTGTGGTGTGTATAATGTATCCATTTAGCCAGACAATAGTAGTAGTTCCCCCTTAGAGTTTATGACTTCTCAAGCCATAGGCTTTTAGCTAGGTTTTCAGTAACAGACACAGATTCCCTCCTGTGGAGCAGACCTCAAGTCCAATCAGAGAGTAAGTTGGTTTCCCCCATAACACACATGTCACCATTGCACTTGTTGGAACACTTGGCCTGACTGGCTAGCCATAAAGCTTGCAGGATCCACTGCTAATTAAGACCATTGATGGCTTTCCTCCCCCAACAGGCTGCATAGTACTTTCTGGCACCATGACAATTAGTCAACAAGGATGAGGCTTCCAGCTTAGCTCCAGTTTGATCTCTCAGTGACATGCAGCTAAGGCATGTAGAATCTTCAGCAATAGGGTCTCACCATCTAGTTCTGGTGGGAAACCAAGAGTCTTGGCAATAGTCTGTAATGCTTTGGAGGCATCAGGGGCATCCATGGCCAACAGTTCCTGGAAGGTATCCCATCTCTAGCAGTGATATTTTTCTAATAACAATCTGTGGCTTCTCAGCACATTATTCACCTCTACAGGATACTTCTGCCCCAATTCCATCCTTTTCTTAGCACCCCTAGACCATCTTTCTACTGAAAACCAGAAGCACAGCCTGAGTGGTATTTATTTTGAGACACAAGGAAGCTGTCATATCTAGTTAGTTTGAAATCCCCAATGTGAGTGGCTAGTTCCCTCTGAGAACCACTCAATAAGTTCACTCCTTCTGTCCCCTTTCCATTCCCTGGAGCTTCAGCTTTTAGTGGACAATGGCTGGTTGTGTAGAGCGGTCAATACTGGAAAGGTTGGGGCTGAAGAGATGCCTTAGCGGTTAAGGCACTTGCCTACGAAGCCTAAGGACTCATGTTCGACTTTCCAGATCCTACATAAGCCAGATGCACAATGTGATGCAATACACAAGGTCACACATGTGCACAAGATGGCACACATGTCTGGAGTTCAATTGCAATGGCTAGAGACCCAGGCATGCCAATTCTCTCTTTCCCACTCTCTCTCTCACATAAAAAATACTGGCAAAATTACAGGCCAGGATACAAGTTGACCAGGTGACCCTGAGTCCACAGAGCATCACAGACCAAGTCAGGAACTCTGATATCTGCAACTAGAGGAGGCAAGAAGTAGTGAATACACCAGGCACTGACCCCATCTTACTCTAAACCACTGTCCCTAGGAAGGGCCTGGCTGTATGGAACTGATTACTGGACAAAATAACAGATGGCATTATTCAAGGAATAAGGAAGTGTTAGAAGGGAGGTCCTCAGAAGAGAATGAGGAGCCAGGTGTGCTAGTGCATGCTTATTATCCTAGCATTCAGAAGGCTGAGGCAGAAGAATCATAATTTCAAGGTCAGGCTGGGCTACATAGTGAGGCTCTATCTAGAGAGAGATAGGGAGGGAGAGAGAGAGAGATAATAAGGCCTTAATATCAGATAAAAAGCAAGAAGGGGCTTTATCCTAGCAGCATTTCTTGGCTAGAATACAGAAGGTGAGCTGGCTAGAGAGGACACTGGCCCTGATGGTATCTCCAGTGCTTGATTCTTTCCATAGTCAAGCTTAAATCCCAAACTCCTCTGGATTAGGTCTCCTTCTTCACTTACTTTCTTTCCCAAGAAAGAAAAAAGGGGGCTGATGGCAGGTACCCCAAGGGAAAAGGCATAGACTTGGAACGTGAAGTCTAGGACAGAAGTCTCTTTAACTCAAGGGGCTAGGTTGTCTTCCCAATGCTGCCTTTGATACTGTCTTTCCAGAGGTTACCACAGACTAGAGAGACCATAAGTCAGAGCACTCATCACCAACCTTGATGATCTTGGCTCTATGAAGTACATAAAGCCCTGTGTTTCCCTACCTTATCTCCTACCCATCCTATTCTGGTGCCCTTGATACTTCCAGCAAGACAATCTGTGCTCTGATGTCTGGTCTCCAGACTTTTGCTGAAATCTCAGGTAGATTATCCTCACAAAAATGCAAACTCTTATTCTGTGGTCTTCCCTTAGGTCTAGAAAAGTTGTGGGAAATGTGTAGTTGAAGTAAAGACCAAAACAAACAATTGTATAATAAATAAGCTGGAAAATCAGACTGATGAGTTCTATAAAACAGCAGGAAAATAAAATATAGAAAATGTTAATTAAAATTAAGAAAAAATTAAAAACAAGGGGCTGGAGAGATGGCTTAGCAGTTAAGGCACATGCCCACAAAGCCTAATGACCCAGGTTCCATATCCCAATACACACATAAAGCAAGATGCACAAAGTGGCATATGCAGCTGGAGTTCATTTGCAGTGGCTAGAGGCACTCACATACCCATTTTCTATGTATGTTTCTCTCTGTTTACATGTATACATACACATATGTATTTGTGTGTGTGTGCATATATATATATATATATATATATATATATATATAATGGAAGAACAAAAACAAGGACTAGAAGTGCCAATATCTTAGGCTGGGGATGTGATTTAGTGGCAGAGCACTTTTCTAGTATTTTCAGATCCCTACATTCACTATCCAGTACTGTTAAAAAAAAAAAAAAAAGTGCTAGTGGGCTGGAGAGATGGCTTAGCAGTTAAGGTGCTTACCTATGAAGCCTAAGGACCCATGTTCTTTCTCCAGGTCCCACATAAGCCAGACACACAAGGTGACACAGGCACACAAGGTTGCATATGCACACAAGGAAGCACACGTGCCTGGAGTTTTATTACAGTGGCTAGAGACCCTGGCATGCCAATTTTCTCTCTCTCTCTTGCTCTCTCTCACTTAAATTTTTTTAAAAAAAATAATAACAGTGGTAGCATCTTAATAATAGCCTTAGAGTATAAGAATAGGAGAAAATATTTAAATAGTAGAGATAAATATCACAATTAAAATTTGCTGAGTGAGTATTAAATCAACTTATAAACATCAACTGTGTTTCTATATACAAGTAAATACATGTCTGGAGAAATGGCTCAGCTGTTAAAGGTGACTTGCTTGCAAAGCCTACTGGCCCAGGTTCAGTTTTCTAGTACTCACAAAAAGTCAGATGCACAAAGTGGTGCATGCATCTGGAGTTCGTTTGCAGTGGCAAGAGGCCCTGATGCGTGCTTGCTCACTCTCTCTTTGCTTGCAAAGAAATAATAAGTGAATTTTTTTGGTTACTTTTTCAAGGTAAGGCCTCACTCTAGCCCAGGCTGACCTGGAATTCACTATGTAGTTCCAGGCTGGCCTCAAACTCATGGCGATCCTCCTACCTCTGCCTCCTGAGTTCTGGGACTAAAGGAGTGTGCCACCATGTCCAGCAACAAAAACTTTGCCCAGTGGAACACAGAGCTGAGAAGAAGAACCAAATATCATTTAAAAAATATATTTACTGGGATGGAGGGATGGCTTAGCGGTTAAGACGTTTGCCTGCAAAGCCAAAGGACCCAGGTTTGATTCCCCAGGACCCACATTAGCCAGATGCACAAGAAAGTGCAAACATCTGGAGTTCGTTTGCAGTGGCTAGAGGCCCTGGCATGCCCATTCTCTTTCTCTCCTCTTTTCTCTGTTAAATATATATATATATATGTATATATGTATATATATTGCAAACAGAGATAGAGCGAGCAAGAGAGAGAGAGCACAAGAATGAGCATGCCAGGGCCTCCAGCCAATGCAAATGAATTCAAGATGCATACGGCACTTTGTGCATCTGGGTTACGTGGGTAATGCGGAATTGAATCTGGGTCATTAGGCTCTGGAGGTAAGCACCTTAACTGCTGAGCCATCTCTCCAGCCCCATAGTTTTATACTTAACAAAGATGTGGCTCTATAGTAGAAGCACCAGTAGTAATAGCAAGACAGTCTTTCTGAAAAATGGTTCTTGCATGGTTGAATGTTCAAATTATTTTTTTATTTTTAATATTTTTATTAAATTACTTACAAGCAGAGAGAGACATATTTCTTAAAATCACACAATTTGTAGACCCAAATGTGTAAACCAAAATAAATAACAAAATGGCATATTCTTTTTTTATTGTTAAAAGGTTTTATTGGCAATCTCCATACATATCCACAATGTACCCATAACATAATCCCCTGTATTAATATTAAAATAGTAAAATATTTTTAAGCAGGACACTGAAACTATAATTTATGAAATAAAAAGATTAATAAAATTAACTAAAGTAGAAGACTTCTTGGACATGGTGAAAGATTAGAAGCAAATTCCATGTGATACCCTGAATGAGAAGAGTCAGGATAACAAAGAATAGACTTCATAACAAAGACAGAATGATTAGAAGAACATCAGAAATAATGAAGAGGGCAGATGCCCTGCAATTGGGGCAAGGACTGGCACATTAGTTTTGGCACTTGGTTTCCCATTAGGAATACTCTTTCATTTACCTCAAAGGTATCAACCATCTGCCATCAGAGCTAGAACTCACACTGAGATCCAGCAACCAGATTCTCTTTAGGAATCCTCTTCCTTTCATCATGGGGTTGCCAACAATCTTCCACTGGGGTTGGGACTTGCGCTTAGTTCTAGCACTCAGATTCCCTTTACAAATCTTGTCCCTGTATCCTCCAGGGGCACAGATGATCCACCATTGGGGCTGGGACTGGCAGGTGAGATTCCCTCCAGCAATCCTCCCTTCACCATGGGAGCACCAAATGCCATTTGAGCTAGGTCCCATGTGTAGGTTAGAGCACAGCTGTAAACAAGTTGAAAACACCTCACTGATCCCATCCATGAATCAGTACAAGGTATGTATGAGACTGGATTCCAAACACCACAAGGCAGAGCAAAGACAAGTGAACATAGGGAAACATCAAGCACTATTCTAAGTACTCACCTTACACAGGTGAGTCAGAAAAACCTGACCAAGGAACTATTTCCAGATGAGAAAGTCCCAATGCAAAATGGGTAACATGAAAAACCAAGCTAATGTCTTTCCCAAGAAATACTAATACTAGTAGAGAACCCCCGTGGAGATACTTAGAGAAAACTCCAGGCAAAGAATGATTATAAATATGTACAAAGAACTCATAGAAGGCACAGATTAAACACATGAAAGAAATCCTGAGTAAATTCAGATATGATACAAATAAATATCTAAGTGAATTCCAAGAAAACATAATCAGCTAGTTGAAATGAGGAAATCTAGCCAGCATATAAAAATGGAACTCAAAACGAAGATAGAAATCTTGATGAAAAACTAAACAGAAATAAAGCTGGCAATGAAAAAAAAATATACCCCCCCCCCAAAAAAAATACCTCCATGCTGGGAATGGTGGCACACATCTTTAATCCCAGCACTTGGGAGGCAGAGGTAGGAGGATCACTGTGAATTCAAGGACACCCTGAGACTACATAGTGAATTCCAGGTCAGCCTGGGCTAGAGTGAAACCCTACCTCAAAAAAAACAAAACAAACACAAAAACACCTCCATGAAGAGCTACACAAATAGAATGTATCAAGTGAAAAGACAGAATATCAGGTTTTGAAGATAAGGAAGAAGAATTGGATCAATTAGTCAAAACCAAGGAGAAGTTCAAAAGGACATATAAATGGAACATGACAGATATGTGGGACATCTTGAAAAGACAAAATAGTCTGATAATGAGCTTAGAAAAAGGAGAACTTCAGAACAGTGACATAGAAAATATTTTTTAAAATAGAAGAAAATTTCCCAAACCTACAGAAATAGATGCACATCCAGGTACAAAAGGCGTGTAGAATACCAAATAGACAGGATCAGAAACTCCTGACATCATATTATACTTAAAGCACCAAATATGCAGATCAAAAAGAAAAGATACTGCAAGAGAGAAACATCTCAGCACATATAAAGACAAGTCCAACAGAATATTAGCTGATTTTACAATGGAAACTCTAAAACCCAGATTTGTAATGATGTGTTTCAATTACTAAGACTATAGCTATCAACCCAAACTACTATACCCAACAAAGGAATAGAAAGAGAAACAAAATGTTCCCAATGTAAAAGCAGGTTAAAGGAATTTATGGGTACTAAGCTAGCCCTACAGAGGATACTGGATGGAATATTTCACATAGAAGGGAAGATTATAAATCTTCAAGAGGCTACAAGAGGAAAAAACAATGACCATTGCTAAAACAGTTCTTCAGCAGATACAAACCAAGAAAAGACCAGATTCCATAAAATCATCAACATGACAGAGATTAACTTTTTTATTTTTTTAATTTTATTACTTTATTTGAGAGAGAAAGAGAGAGATAGATAGACAAAGGGCACACCAGGGCCTTCAGGCACTGCAAATGAACTCCAGACACGTGCACCCCCTTGTGTGCAAGTGAGACATTGTGCATTTGAATCACTGTGTGTCTGGCTTACATGGAACCTAGAGATTTGATCATAAGTTCTTAGGCTTTGTAGGCAAGCCCCTAAACCACTAAGCCATCACTCCAGCCCCAGGGATTAACTTTTTATTTTTTTAAATTTTTTTATTTAAAAAATTTTTTGGTTTATTTTTATTTATTTATTTGAAAGTGACAGAGAGAGAAAGAGGCAGATAGAGAGAGAGAGAGAATGGGCGCGCCAGGGCCTCCAGCCACTGCAAACGAACTCCAGATGCGTGCGCCCCCTTGTGCATCTGGCTAACGTGGGTCCTGGGGAATGGAGCCTCGAACCGGGGTCCTTAGGCTTCACAGGCAAGCGCTTAACCGCTAAGCCATCTCTCCAGCCCAGGGATTAATTTTTTAATAACTCTGATATTAATTGTCTCAACTCTCCAACCAAAAGACAGACTAACAGCCTAAATAAGAAAACAAGATCTGCCCTTTGGCTGTCTTCAGGAAACTCACCTCACTGGAGATGGTGGCGCACACCTTTAATCCCAGCACTTGGGAGGCAGAGGTAGGAGTATCATTGTGAGTGAGCTCAAGGCCAGCCTGGACTACAGAGTTTCAGGTCAGCCTGGGCTAGAGTGAAGGCATACCTCAAGAGAAAAAAAAATAAAGAAGGAAAAGGAAGGAAGGAAGGAAAGAAAGGAAAGGGGAGAGAAGGGAAAACGAAAAGAAGAAAAACCTTACCATCAAAGACAGAAACTATCTTAGGGTGAAAGGTTAGAAAAAGAAGTATAAGCAAATGGAACCAGAAAACAAGCAGGTGTGCTCAAATAAATAATGATGTACCTGAAGGCCTTAGAAAAACAAGAACAAACCAAAAGTACCATATGGAAACAATTAATCAAGGTAAGGACAGATCCAGAGAAAAAGGGATTGTTCAGCATATTGAAATCAATAAATGCAATACACCATATGAATGGACACAAGGACAAAATAATACGATTATGTCAATAGATGCAGAAAAGGAATTTGACAAAATACAACTCCTTTTCATGATAAAAGTCATAAAGAAACTTGGAATAGAAGGAACATACCTTAAGGTAATAAAATTTATATATGAAAAACCTGTAGCCAACATTATACTAAGTGGGGGAAACTTGAACCATTTCCACTAAAATCAAGAGCAAGTCAAGGGTGTCTACTTACTATACTCTTATTCAATATAGTACTGGAAGACTTAGCTAGAGGAATAAGACAAGAGACGCAAATAAAAGGGATACAAATAGAAAAGGAAGAAGTCAAATTAGGGCTGGAGATAGGGCTTAATGGTTAAGGTGCTTGCCTGCAAAGCCAAAGGACCTAGGTTTAATTCCTAGGACCCACGTAAGCCAGGTACACAAAGTGGCACATACCTGTGGAGTTCATTTGCAGTGGCTGGAGACCCTGGCATGCTCATTCTCTATCTGTGCCTCTCTCTCTCTCTCTCTCTCAAATAAATACAATAAAAATATTTGTTTAAAGTCACATTATATGTATTTGTAGATATGATTCTATACATAAGAGACCCTAAAACCTCTAACAAAAACTGTTAGAAAGACAGGAGTGGTGGCACACACCTTTAATCCCAGCACTCAGGAGGGAGAGGTAGAAGGATTGCCATGAGTTTGAGGCCACCCTGAGACTACATAGTGAATTCCAGGTCAGCCTGGTCTAGAGTGAGACCCTACCTCAAAAAAAGTAAAAAACTGTTAGTGCTTATAAACACTTTCATGAAAGTAGTAGGATACAAAATTAACACACAAAAATCAGTAACCTTCCTATGTAGCAATAACAAGAAAATCCATTCAAAATTGCTACAAAAATATTAAAGTACTGCAGAATAAACATAACTAAGAAAGTAAAAGGCCTTTACAATGAAAACTTTAAAACACTCAAGAGAGAAATTGAAGGAGACACTAGGAAATGGAGAGACAGTTCATGTTCGTGGATTAGAATAATCAATATTGTGAAAATGGCAATCTACAAATTTAATGGAATCCCCATCAAAATTCCAATGTCATTTTTCACTGAAATAGAAAATAACCCAAAATTCATTTGGAAGCAAAAAGGACCTCAGATAGCCAAAGCAATCATGAGCAACAAAAGTAAGGATAGAGGTATCATAACACCAATTTCAAGGTATATAACAAAGCCATAGTAACAAAAATAGCATGGTATTAGCACAAAAACTAACATGTAGATCAATGGAACAGAACAGAATCCAGATATAAATCCATGCAGCTATCTGATTTTTGACAAATTCCAAGATACTCACTAGAGAAAGACAGCCTCTTTAACAGATGATGCTGGGGAAACTTGATAACTATATGAAAGAAAAGAGTTAAACTAGATTCATCTGTCTCCATGCTCCGGAATCAACTCCAAATGAATCAGACTTTAACATCGACCTGAAACTCTGAAACTGCTAGAATAAAACATAGGCAAACACTTTGATAAATAGACAGAGGCAAGGACTTTCTGAATAGAACTCTAGTGGCTCATGAAATAAGACCAATAAATCCACCAGTGAGACTTCATGAAATTAAGGAGCTTTTGTACAGGAAAGGACACTGTTAATTAAGCAAAGAGCCTACAGAATGGGAGAAAATCATAGCGGGCTATACATCTGACAGAGGATAATAGTTAAGATATACAAAAACTCAAAAACTAAATAAGTAATCAAACGACTTAATCAAAAAGTCTATAGAACTGAATAGAGAGTTCCCAAAAGAAGAAATATAAATGTGTAATAAATATTTTTAAAATGGTCAACATATTTAGCCATTAGAAAAATACAAAATAAAACTACCTTGTGATTCCATCTTACTCTAATCAGAATGGCAATCATTAAGAAATCAAATGAGGGGGGCTGGAGAGATGGCTTAGCATTTAAGGCACTTGCCTGCAAAGCCAAAGGACCTCAGTTCAATTCCCCAGCACCCATATAAGCCAGATGCACAAGGGGGCACATGTGTCTGCAGTTTATTTGCAGTGGCTGGAGACCCTGGCGTGCCTATTCCTCTCTCTCTCTCCCTCTCTCTGTCTTTCTCTCAAATAAATAAATAAAATAAAACAAAAAGAAATCAAATGAGGGCTGGAGAGATGGCTTAGTAGTTAAGGCATTTGCCTATGAAGCCAAAGGATCCAAGTTTGATTCCCCAGGACCCATGTAAGCCATATGCACAAGGGGCACATGCGTCTGGAGTTTGTTTGCAGTGGCTACAGGCCCAGGCATGCCCATTCTCTGTCTCTCTCCTCTTCTCTCTCTCTCTCTCTCTGCTTGCAAATAAATAAATAAAATTTAAAAAAGAAACCAATTGACAGTAAGTACTGGCGAGGGTATGGGGAAAGAGGAACTCTTCTCCATTGTTGGTGGGAATGTAAATTCATGCAGCCATTATTGAAATCTGTGGGAATGCTTCTGAGATAGCTAAAAATAGATTTATCATATGAACTAGCTAAACCATATATCCTAAGGACTCTACTCTTTACTATAAAGATATTTCCCCATCCATGTTTATTGATGTCTTATGTTCAAAATAGCTAGGAAGCCAGGTGTGGTGGTGCATGCCTTTAATCCCAGCACTCGGAAGGTAGAGGTAGGAGGATCATCATGAGTTCGAGGCCACCCTGAGAGTACGTAGTGAATTCCAGGTCAGCAGCCTGGGCCAGAGTGAGACCCTACCTCAAAAAAACAAAAACAAAAACAAAAAAGCTAGGAAATGAAAATCAGCCTAGAAGCCTATGAACTCATGAATGGATAATGAAGATGTAATTTACAGTGGAGCATTATTCAGCTATAAAGAAAAATAAAATTATGAAACTTGCAAGAAAATGGAAAAGGTCTGGAGATCAGACTGAGAAAGACAAACATTGCACATTTTCTCTCATGTGGATTCCTAGTTTCCAACTTTTAGATCTGTATATGAGTTGGAGTAAGAGGCAGAAGTAGAGACCAGGAAGCTAGAAAGTGGCCAAGAAGGAGGGAGGAGTGGGAGGACTTTAGAGGAGGGGATAATAGATACGTAAGTAGAGGGACAGAATCCTTGAGGTGGAAAGATATAAGCAGGGTCGGGGAGGAAGACAGAGGAGAGAAAGGGGTGGGAGGAAAGGTTAATTAAAACTAAAGGTATTCACTAGAGACACCACAAGCTGGGGTTGCAGGACCCTGAGAGATCATGTTGGAACTGAGATGGAAGTCAGCTCCCTGCTGGCTAACTCTCATAGAGCTAGAAAGCACTATCTAAGCTGTTGGAGGATAAAAGTCACCAACAGCGTGAATAAGCAGTAGAACCTAGAAGCTACAAAATCAACCACCTAAGCAAGATATACACACTGGTACAATAGTGGCACACAGGCTTTGGAGGTAACCACTGCTCTCTGATTGGTTATGAGGCCCACTCAGTGGGAAGAAATTCCTACCTGGTACTGAGAACCAAGTCAGAAGCCTATAGCTTGGAAGGTCATAGATGGTCTTCTAATTACCTATGTTTATCCCTTCTGATCCATGTTGTTGTCACTCTTGGCTAGAGAATCTGCTTTTTATTGATGGAAATGAATGCCAGGGAGACCCAAGACCCATCAGAATGCCAAGATGAGACATTAAACTATCTAGCACCAGATGAGTCATGTTTATCACATCTTCCTGGTCCCAGAAATCATTACAGAGTAAGTGGTATATTAAATAGGAGTGCTGCTCTCATTCCTAGCCCTCAGAACTTTCTCCATGGAGATGGTAGGCATTAAGGAGACTCAGAACTCATCAAAGCAGAAAATCAGGCTACTGAAGATCAACATTAAAGGAGAATTATAACACACCCTCCAAGGCTTAGGGAACATTGCAGAAGAGGGGTTGGAAAGAATGTAAGTGCCATAGAGTAGGGAAGTATACTCTGAGGTATTGCCCACCCCCTATGAAGACTGACTGATTCATTCATGACCCCATAGTGATTACTGGTAATCCCACTGAGGGCCCTCAGTGAAATTGGGTTAGGAAAGAGTATAACCAGATGGGAATATGATCAGTCTTCAGTTTTTTCATATAATCAAGTTCTTTAAAAACAAACTAAAGGTGCTGTACACTATATGGAAACCTACTTCTTTGCAGAAGTACCATGAGCATAGATAAGGCTGCATCCAGAAGACGTGAGCTGTTACAAGAAAAACCCTGGTTCCAAGGTTGGGATCCCTCCCAATGATTTCTTGGTTAGGGAGGCCCCTAAGGCCACTAAAAGAATATAGGATATTGCCAAGGCTCTTGGTTACTCACAAGAACTAGATGGTAAGATCCTACTGCTGAGGATACCAGATGCTTCAGTTGCACTGAGAAATCAAGCTAGAACTAAGCTGGATGCCATCTCTCTGCTGACTAGTTTTCATAATGCTGGAAGTTTCTATGTAATCTGCTGGGGGAGAAAAGTCTCAAGCAGTAGATCTTAAAAGCTACTTGGTCAACCCCACTAGGCAAGATATGCCCAGTGGTGTAATAGTGATACCTAAGTTATGGGGGTAACCAACTGTTCTCTAATTGGATTTGAGGACCATTCAGTGGGAGGGAATTCATGTCAGGTACTGAAAACAGAATCAAAAGCCTATGGCTTGGAAAGTCATAGGCCCTAGAGGTAAGCTACAACTGTTCTTGGGCTAAGTAGATATAATGATCCCATCAAATTGCTTTCTAAATGTATGTTTATTCCCATTGATTAATGCTGCTCTCACTTGGTTAGAGACACTTCTTTTGATAGACCCAAGAATCACCAAGATGATGAGAACAAGAGAAAGCCCAGTACTTAGCCCTGGACTACTCATCTCTGTAATCTGTATTGCCACAGAGGAGTTGATGGAAAGAATATTAGTGCTGCTCTCCAAAGAATCTTCTATAGGAAGATGGTAGTGGACACTGAGGAGACTCAAAACTCATCAAAGCTGAAAATAAGAGGCTGCTGAGAGATTACCATTAAATAAGACATCTCTATCATGCCCTCCAAGGCTCAGGGAACATCATGAAAGAGTGGGCAGAAGGAGTGTAAAAGGGGGCTGGAGAGATGGCTTAGTGGTTAGGCACTTGCATGTGAAGCCTAAGGACCCTGATTCGAGGCTTGATTCCCCAGGACCCATGTAAGCCAGATGCACAAGGAGGCATATGCATCTGAAGTTTGTTTGCAATGGCTGGAGACCCTGGTGTGCCCTTCTCTCTCTCTCCCTCTGCCTCTTTCTCTCCCTGTCTGTCACTCTCAAATAAATAAAAAAATAAACAAAAATAAATTTTTAAAAAAAGAAAGAGTGTAAAAGCCACAGAGTAGTAAGGAGTACTTTGGGATACAGTCCTCCAAAAATGAACTGACTGTTGTATCCATGACTTCGCAGTGATTGTGATTACCCCACAAGACCTGCAAAATTTTGAGCCCATCAACATTTTGAATAGAGGATAGAGAAAGATACAAAGAATGAGACATGAAACAGAAGGATTACTTAGAAAAAGGTTTCTCATTGGAATAGGGTTGGGGGAGAGGAGAGAAAAGAGGGTAATAGGAAAGGAATATAGTCACATTACAGTATGTTCATGTATTAGAATTCTCAATGTTCAAAGAAAACATCATGGCAGAAATCAATGAAATAGAAATAAAAACCAATATTCAGAGACTTGATGAAGCGACACCTCTGGACCTCACTCCTCATGGAGCGGTTGGGTACCCTCAGCATGCAAAATTGGAAGGTAAATCTGGGGCCCCAGCACCCACTGGGGAGGTGCAGTGAGCTCTGAAGGTGTGTGCCCTAGAAAAGAGAATTGGGGCTTGTGGGAGTTTGAAGCTCACACTTTGATTTTGGAGGCTGTGACAACCCTGCCTGTGTCCAGGGAATCCCAGATTCCACCCATATGTCAAGGAGGAGCCATTTATAGGACTTTCAGCCTAGGGTTATCCCACTCACCTTGCTGAGGAGAGCTCAGATCTCTTCAAATTTCTGTCCTTTGGGGGAGCCCACCATTGCTTCAACTTGTCTTTTTTTTGAGACAGAATCTTCTGCAGTATAGGCTTGCCTCTCTGTAGCTGAGGATGACTATGAACTTGTGATCTTCCTTCCTTCCTCTTCCTCCTCCTCCGAAATGCTAGGATTACAGGCATGTGCCACCATCCATGGTTTTATGCAATGCTGGGGAATTAAACCAGAATTCTATCTCCAGACCTGTGAAGTGCCACTTCTTTCAACAGAAATTCCCCTAGGGTCCAGCCCATTGCCCCTCTTGGACCTTTTTTATATCTTCAGCCTTCTAGTTTCCTGGCCCATTGACCCCCAATCCACTCCTTCTACGGTACATTAATTCCTAGTTGGGAATCTTAGCATTCAGTGACCCTCCCCCAAGTCTTCCTGCACCAACTCCAGCTAGCTAGTAGCCCCCAACCCCTACCCTCTGTCCTGCATCCACAGCTAGCCCACTACACAACTGACACCAGTTAATTTCCTCACCAGTCTGTCCACTTATGTGTGGTAGCCAGCTCCTTGCCCTAGCTCTTCCTGTCCCCAGGGGCTCCCTAGAAAATGCTAACAGTCTTTTTCTTCCCTAAGCCCATCCCCAAATCCAGGTTGCTCCAGCCACCTCTGCTCATGGGAAGCGGTAGACAGATCTCTGGAACAAGAATCTGAAATCAGATGGAGAGTGGAATGTGAGACTTGCTCACCAAGTGAGACTTGGAAAGAGGAGGAGAGTCAGGCTCTCTATTGTAGTTAAAAGCCCCAGATAAAAGTCCTCCAACTTTCAGATCTGGACTGAAGGAAGGCTTCTCCACATCAGTAAAAGAACAAGTGGGAAGATGGCTCATTGGTTAATGGTGCTTGATTACAAAGGCTGCTGACACAGGTGTGATTCCCTAGTACCCAATTAAACTCAGATGTATTAAAGTGGTGTATGCATCTGGAATTTGCACCTACAAGAGTCCTGGCATACCCATATTCACACTCCATCTCTCTCTCTCAAATAAGTAAATGAAATATTTAAAAATTGGCTGGAGAGATGGCTTAGCAATTAAGACGTTTGCCTACGAAGCCAAAGGACCCAGGTTGCCATATGCACAAGGTGTCACATGTGTCTGGAGTTTGTTTGCAGCGGCTGAAGGCTCTGGCATGCCCACATGCCCATTTTTTTCCTCTCTCATAAAAAAATAAATTTAAAAAAAAAGAATTGATGAAACAGAGGGGTTCTTTGAAAAGATAAAAAAGATGGGCAAAACCCAAATTAGCCACATTAATAATAGAGTATAATCTTATAATCTCTACAAGATTAGAGATGAAAAAGGAACCATTACAACATACGTCAATGAAATTGAAAGAATCATAAGGGCATGCTTCAAAACCTATATTTTAGGCTGAGGAGATGGTTAAAGGTACTTAGTTCACAGCCTGCCAGCCCAGGGCCAATTCCCTAATCTCCATGTAAAGTCAGACACGAAGTAACATAGGTTTGGTTTGTAACAAGAGGCACTGATGTGCCCCTACTTTCTCTCTCATAAATAATTAAAAATATTTACTTAAAATACAAATGAACAAAAAAATTTTTTTAAATATGGGCTGGAGAGATGGCTTAGCGGTTAAGCGCTTGCCTGTGAAGCCTAAGGACCCTGGTTCAAGGCTCGATTTCCCAGGACCCACGTTAGCCAGATGCACAAGGGGGCGCACGCATCTGGAGTTCATATGCAGTGGCTGGAAGCACTGGCGTGCCCATTCTCTCTCTGTCACTCTCAAATAAATAAATAAAATAAAAATGAACAAAAAAATTTAAAAAAAATTTACTTAAAAACCTGTATTTGTCTGGGGAGATGGCTCAGCAGTTAAAGATACTTGCTTGCAAAACTTGCCCGGGTTTGATTCCCCAGTACCCACCTAAAGCCAGATACACAAAGTGGCACATGTATCTGTAATTTGTTTGCAGTGACAAGAGGCCCTGGTGTTCTCACTCTCACTCTCTTCTCCCTCCCTCCTCCTCTCTGTCTTTTCTGCTGGTAAATAGCTAAATAAAAATATTTTTTAAAAAAACTATTTCATCAAGTTGGAAAATCAAAAAGAAGTACATGAAATTCTTGCCACATTAGACCTACTAAAGTTAAACCTAAATGAGATAAATAATTCGAATAGATCTGTATTAAACAACAAGATTGAAGTGATAATAAAAATTTCCCAATCAAAAAAAGTTCAGAGCTGGGCGTGATGGCCCACGCCTTTAATCCCAACGCTTGGTTGGCACAGATAGAAGGATCTGCACTCAAAGCCACCCTAAGACTACATAGTGAATTCCAGGTCAGCCTGGGCTAGAGCAAGACCCTGCCATGAAAAACCAAAAAGAAAAAAGGAAAGTTCAGGGGGCTGGAGACATGGATTACTGGTTAAAGGCACTTGCCTGCAAGGCCTAACAGCTGAAGTTTGATTCCCCAGCACCCACATAACGTCAGATGCACAAAGTGGCACAAGTAGTTGGAGTTTGTTTACAGTGGCACTAGAACCTGGTGTGTCCAACCCCTCCTGCCTTCTCCTTGCCAATAAATAAATATTTAAAAATAGTGCAGGTCTACATGGGTTCATTGTAGAATTCTGTCAGGTGTTAACTGAAATCTTGGCTTCTCAAATTATTTCATAAAATAGAAAAAGAGAGAATGCTACTCTAACTTACTCTACAAAGCTAGCATTACACTAATAGCAAAACTGAATAGAGACACAACAACAACAACAAAACAAACTATACACCAAAACCCCTGATGAACACAGACACTAAAATTATCAATAGGGGCTGGAGAGATGGCTTAGCGGTTAAGCGCTTGCCTGTTTAGCCTAAGGACCCTGGTTTGAGGCTCGAGTCTCCAGGATCCACATTAGCCAGATGCACAAGGGGGTGCACACGTCTGGAGTTCGTTTGCAGTGGCTGGAGGCCCTGGCGCGCCCATTCTCTTTCTCTCTCTGCCTCTTTTTCTCTCTGTTGCTCTCAAATAAATAAATAAAAATAAACAAAAAATTAAAAAATAAAATTATCAATAGAATACTTTTAAACCTAACTCAAGAACATTAAAAAGATCATCTACCTTGATAAAGTGGGATTCATTCCACAGATTCAGGGATGGTTCAATAAATGTAATATATTACATGAATAGACTCAAGGACACAAGTTACATGATGAACTCAATAGATGTACAAAAGGTCTTTTATAAAATCCAACATTCCTTCATGATAAACACATTGGAGAGGTAGCTGGGCATGGTGGCGCACACCTTTAATCCCAGGACAGAGACAGAGGAAGGAGGATTGCTGTGAGTTCAAGGCTACCCTGAGACTACATAGTGAATTCCAGGTCAGCCTGGGCTACAGTGAAACCCTACCTTAAAAAAAAAAAAAAAAAAAAAAAAAAACCTTTGGAGAGGGACCTAGAAAGACCACTCAGCAGTTAAAAGGCACTTGATTGAAAAGCCCGATGGCCCAAGTTCAATTCTCAAGCCGCCAATGTAAGCCAGACCCAAAAGGGGAACAAATGTAGGTGTTCATTTGCAGTGACAAGAGGCCCTGGTATGCCCAAACATGTGAACACATGTGCACACACAAGTGTGTAAATAAATAATTTTAAAAAGCCCTTGGGGAGAATAGGGGGTGAAAGGAAGGTTAATCAAAATTTAAGATGTGCTGGCCATGGTGGCACACACCTTTAATTGCAGCAGTTAGAAAGCTGAGGTAGGAGCATTGCTGTGAGTTTGAGGCCAGCCTGGGACTACACAGTGAGTGCCAGATCAGCCTTGGCTAGAATGAGACCCTACCTTGGAGAAAACAAAAACAAAAATTAAGATGTTATGGATAAACCATATGGAAACCTAATTCTCTGCTAGCCAGAAAATATATGTTAAAAGAGAAGAGTTTAGGCAGAAGTACCCTATTGGGGTAGATAATGAGAGGTCTCTGATGCCCTTTAAACAATATAGACTATTGCCAAGGCTCTTGATTGCCCACCAAAACTAGATGGTAAGACTCTATTGCTGAAAAACACCACATGTGCAGGTCACTGTGAAATCAAGCTGAAGCTAAGATGGTAGTATCCTCCCTGTTAACTAACTCATGGTGCTGGAAAGTACTATGTAACCTGCTGGGGGAGAAAAATCATGAATGGTCTTAATCAGCAGTGGACCCTACAACTACATAGCTGGCTAGCCAGGCCAAATGTGCCAACTGGTGTAATGGTGGCATGTTGGTTATGGGGCAAACCAACTGCTTTTTGATTGGATTCAAGGTCCACTCTATGGGAGGGAATTCATGCCTGGTACTACAACCTAACCAAAAGCCTATGGCTGAGGGAAAGCTACTACTATTGTTTGGCTAAATGAATATAATATGCCCACAAAACTACCGTCTAGATAATTGTGTTTCTGCCTATGTATTAATGCTACTCACTTTTTGTTAGAGAAGTTTCTCTTTTCAGATGGTGGTGACTACTGGGGAGACCCATAACTCATCAAAGTTCTGAGAAATAACAGTGGAGTGTTCAGTACCAGGTGAGACATTTCTATCACATCCTCCAAGGCTCAATGTCTTCCAGACATTAAGTGGTCATTGCTTCCATGACCTCACAGTGGCTGATGCTTTCTACACAAGACCTTCATAGTATGATGACATCAAAATAGAAGAGGGACTAGTTTGAAAGAAGGTTTTCAGTAGAGGGGAAGAGGTGACAAAAGAGGATGATAGGAGGGGATTATGATCAAAGCATATTGGGTATATCAATGGAGGTTGTCAATAAAAAGTTGAACAATATTGTGGTGACTAGAAATGGAAGGAACATCTCAATGTAATAAAGGCTACATATAACCAACATTGTACTGAATGGAGAAAAACTTAGAAGCATTTCCAATAAGACCAAGAAAAGACAAGGGTGTCCACTCTGTACACTACTATTTAATATAGTACTTGAAGTCTTATGTAGAGAAATAAGACAAGAAAAAGAAATAAAGGGGTACAAATTAGAAAGGATGAAGTAAAATTATCCATATCTTTCCACATGATAGGATTCTATATATGAGACCCTTAATACTCCAAAACTCCTAAAACTGATAAACACTTTCAGCAAAATGGCAGGACACAAAAAATTAACACACAAAAATCAGTAACCAGGCTGGACAGATGGCTCAGTGCTTGCCTGCAAAGCCTCATGACCCAAGTTTGATTTCCCCTGTACCCACACAGAGCCCACCATAACTAGATGGTAAGACCCTATTACCCTATTTCAGTACCATTCTTCACAGAACAATGTACAAAGAAAGTGGTGCATGCATCTGGAGTCTGTTTGCAGTGGCTAGAGGCCCAGACATGCCCATTCTCTCTATCTGTTTCTCTTATAGCTCTCTCTGCTAGTAAATAAAAAAATTAAAAAAAAAAAACGGTAGACTTCTTCTATATACCAATGACAAGCATACTAAGAAAGAAATCAAGGAAACAATCTCATTCACAGTAGCCACAAAAAATTAAATAGCTAAGAAAGTGAAAGACCTATACAATGAAAACTTTAAAAAACTGAAGAAATTTAAGAAGGTACCAGAAGATAGAAAAATCTCCCATGTTCGTGGGTTGGAAGAATATCATAAAAATGGCCATCCTACCAAAAGCAATACACCAATTAAGTGCATGCAATAAAAATTTCAGTAGCATTCTTCACAGAAATTGAAAAACAATCTTAAAATTCATATGAAAGACTGGCACTCAGGCGGCAGAGGTAGGAGGATTGCCATGAGTTAGAGGCCATCCTGAAACTACATAGTGAATTCCAGGCCAGCCTGAGATGGAGACCCTAACTCAAAAAAAAAAAAAAAAATATCTGGAGATATCACCACACATGATTCAAAGTTATACTACGGAGCCATAGTAATAACAACAGCATAGTACTGACACAAAAGCAGATACATAGACCAATGGAATAAAATAGAGGATCCAAGGATGAGTCCAGACAACTACAACCACCTGATTTTTGAGAAGATGTCAAAAATACACCTTGGAGAAAATATAGCACCTTCAAGAAATGGTATAGGGAAAACTGGGTATCTACCTGTAGAAGAATAAAACTATTGTTCAGCACTAAATGAGATACTCTATGACACCCTCAAAGGCTCAGGGACCAGTGTGGAAGAGGGGTGTTTTGGAACAGTCTTCTAGACACAATATAGTGGTTTCATTCATAACATCACAGCAGGTGTTACTAACCTGCATAAAGTCTTCAGAATATTGGGGCCATCAACCTATTATGGAGAGGAAAGCTGAAACATGACATGAGGCTACGTGTAGTTGTGCATGCCTTTAATCCCAGCACTGGGGATCACCGTGAGTTCGAGGCCAGCCTGAGACTACATAGGGAATTCCAGGTCAGCCTGGGCTAGAGCAAGACCCTACCTGGAGAAAACAAATAAATCAATAAATAACTGACATGAAAACAGAAGATGGACTAGTTGGAAAGTTCAGTGGAAAAGAATGGGGGAGGAATGTATACCAGAGGCACAAAGTGGTGTGTATGCATCTGGAGTTCATTTGCAGTAGCTGGAGGCCCTGGTCTGCCCATTCTGTCTCTCTCTCACCAATAAATAAATAAAATATTTTTAAAATTAAAAAAAAGAATGGGGGAGGAGAAGGAAAGTAATGGGAGGGGATTATGATCAAATTATGTATATGTATGACAGTTGTCAATAAAAACATTTTAAAAAATTGTATGGGAAGGCCGGGCGTGGTGGCACACGCCTTTAATCCCAGCACTCAGGAGGCAGAGGTAGGGGGATATATGTGAGTTCAAGGCCACTCTGAGACTATGTAGTGAATTCCAGGTCAGCCTGGGCTAAAGCGAGACCCTACCTCAAAAAAAAAAAAATTGTATGGGAACGTCTGGAACCCCCATACAAATGGATTAGTGGTTAGAGGCACTTGCTTACAAAGACTGATGGCCTGGGTTTGATTCCCCAGTACCCACATAAAGATGTGTGTGTGTGTATACAGTTTTTGTTTTTTCAAAGTAGGGTCTCACTCTAGCCCAGGCTGACCTGGAACTCACCCTGTAGTCCCAGGCTGGCCTTGAATGCAGTGATCCTTCTACCTCTGCCTGCCAAGTACTGGGATTAAAGACATGTGCCATCATGTCCAGCTACATAAATATATTTTTAAAAATTCATATGGGGGCTGGAGAGATTGCTTAGTGGTTAAGGCACTTGCCAGCAAAGCAAAATGACCCAGGTTCGATTCTCCAGGTCCCATGTAAGTCAGATGCACATTGTGGTGCATGTGTCTGGAGTTCATTTGCAGTAGCTAGAGGCTCTGGTGCACCCATTCTCTCTCTCTCTCTCTCTCTCTTTAAAAAATCATATGGAAGCACAAAATACCCTGGACAGCCAAAACCATCCTCAGCAAAAAATACTGCTGAAGGTATAACTGTACCTTATTTCAAGTTATGTCACAAATTCACAATGCTAATAACAGCATGGTACATGATCAAAAACAGACACATAAATCAATGGAATAGAATAGAAGATTCAGTTGTATGTCCATGCAACTACAACCACCTGATTTTTTACAAACAGGCCAAATATACACATTGAAGAAAAGATAGCATTTTCAACAAATGTTGCTGGTAAAACTAAGTTGGCCTCGATATCCAAGACCTTGCAGTGCCTAGCAATACCCACAGAAGACCCTCATAATATAAGAAAAAGATGATGACATCAAATAAAAAAGACAGACTAATGGAGAGAGGGAAGGGATATGACAGAGAGCAGAGTTATGAAGGGGAAAGCAGGAGAGGGGAGGGAAATATCATGGTTTGTTGTCTGTAAGTATAGAAGTTGTCAATAAAATATATATTTTTTAAAGTTACAAAAAAACTAGATATCTACATGTAGAAGAATTAATCTAGACCCTTATCTGTCACTCTGTACAAAAATCAACTCTAAATATATCAAGGACTTTAATGTAAGACCTGAAACCCTAAAACAACTAGAGGAAAAAATAGGGAGAATATTTCAGAATATAGGTGTAGGGAAGACTTCTGCAAAAGATCCTGGTTTCCCAGGAAATAAAGCAAACAACCAACAAATGAGACCTTGTGGAACTAAAAAGGTATTTTTACAGCTAAGGAAACCATCAACCAAGTTAATAGCCAAATCTGAAAGTGGGAGAATATCTTTGCCTAACTTTGAATTTTATATTTCTATATAAGTTGAAATAAAAGATAGTGGAGGCCAGGAAGCTAGAAAGTAGCCACAAGGAGGTTGAGGGGGGAGTTATTAAGGAGAAGATATAGTTGACATAAAAGTAGAAGGGTAGAATAATGGGGGTAGAAAGATCTAAGTGGAATCAGCAGAAGGGAATGGAGGAGAAGAGATACAAGGGAGGGTTAACTGAAACTAAAAATTTTATGAAAAAAAAAGCCACAGGGTATCCCACTTCTTTGTTAGCTAGTTAAAATATAATTAAGAATTTTAATTTTTATTTATTTGACAGAGAGAGAATGGGTACATCAGGGCCTTTTTCCACTGCAAACACTCCAGATGCATGCACCACTTTGTGTATCTGGTTTGATGTTGGTACTGGGGAATTGAACTTGGGCCAGCAGGCTTTGCAGGCAAGCACCTTTAACCACTCAGCCATCTCCCCAGCCCTATCATTAGGATTTTAAAAAGTATTTGAGCAAGCCGGGCGTGGTGGCACACGCCTTTAATCCCAGCACTCGGGAGGCAGAGGTAGGAGGATCACTGTGAGTTCAAGGCCACCCTGAGACTACATAGTCAATTCCAGGTCAGCCTGGACTAGTGTGAGACCCTACCTCCAAAAAAAGAAAAAAAGTGTTTGAGGAAAAACTCCTGTAGAGGTGAACAGTCCTCTTGGGAACTATAGGTTGTTGCAGAAAAACCCTAGTACCAGAGGTTTGCTGGTCAGGGAGGCTCCTGGGGTCCCCAGAATAATACAGACTATTACTAAGACTCTTAGTTGCCCACTAGAACTAGATGGTAAGACCTTATTGCTGAAGCTCCAACATGTGTTAGTAGGACACTGAATAATCAAACTAGAACAGAGCTGTCATAGTGAGGGGGAAAGCTATGCAGGCTGTTGTTGGAGAGAAGTCATCAAGTCTTACTGGGGTAACCATGGTCGATCCACCTTGCTTGCTACACAACCAACCAGTCAGCAAAGACGTACTTATTGGTGTAATCATGGCATAACTGTTAGGAAGTAACCAATTGTTCTTTTGATTGGCTCTAAGGCTTGCTTTATGGAAGAGAATCCATCCCTAGTACTGAAAACTTAGTCAAAAATCTAAGGTCGTAGATGCTAAGTGTGAGATGCTACTCCTGTTGTATGACTAAATAGATATGACGTGCTCATCAAATTGCCCTTTTACAAACTTATGTTACATTTATCCCATGGATTAATGCTACTCTCACCACTGGCCAGAGAAGTTTCTTTTTTGCAAAAGGTAGTGGATAGTTAGAAGACACAAAACTCATCAAACAGCTGAGAATGAGTAACTGTTAAGTGCTCAGCACTTAATGGGCTGTCTCTAGCATGCCTTCCAATGCCCAGGGAACACTGTGGAAGTGGGGAAGGGGTAAAAATTTTAAGAGAGTTGGACAGTGTCTTCCAGACATATATTGAAAATCACATTCATGACTTCATAGTGGTTATTGGCTGTTGATACCTCCATAACACCTGCACAGTATTGAGCCCATCAAAATTTCTACATGGATGATAGAGGGAAAAAGAATGATATCAAAGCCAGGCATGGTGGCACACGCTTTAAATCCCAGCACTCAGGAGGCAGAGGTAGGAGGATCACCATGAGTTTGAGGCTACCCTGAGACTACATAATGAATTCCAGGTCAGCCTGAGCTAGAGTGAGACCCTACCTAAAAAAACAAAAACAAAAAAAGAATGAGATCAAAATAGAAGAGGGACTAGATAAAAGGAAGAAGCAGTTCAGTGGGATGAGGTAGGAAGGGGGACAAATGAAGGTAACAGGAGGGGATTATGATCCAATTACTCTATGTTCATGTATGAATATTCTCAATTTTAAAAGGAATCATGAAGGAGGCCAGATATGGTGGAGTACACCTTTAATCACAGCAATATGAGATGAACGCAGACCAGCAGGAGGGGGACAAAGGAGCATGATGGGCATATGATGTCATAAACCCATTATTTTATATGCTTACTTTAAAAAATAGTTTTAAAAAGACTCTGTATCAAAAAAGGAAAAGACCTATACCTCACCAAGATATGCAGATTGCAGAGATATATGAAAAAATACTCATATGTTAGCAGTGAATTGCAAATTAAAACAATGATTCACCATTCATACTACTGGAAGAGCTGAAATCCAGAACTCTTCTATCAAATGCTTAATATGTGAGCAACATGAACTAGATGCTGTCCATTGTTGGTATAACGTAAAATGATATAAACCCTTTGGAAAACAGTTTGGCAATTTCTTATAATACCAAGCACCCACTTAATATTTAGTCCAGAATTTGCATTTCTTGATGAGTTACTGTGAGTTCAAAACATATCCATGGGACAAAATCCATAACACAAATGTCTATAGCAATTTTACTCATAATTGGCCCAACTTAGGCGTGGTGGCACACACCTTTAATCCCAGCCCTCAGGTGTTAGAAATAGGAGGAACGTGATTTTGAGACAAACTTGAAATACATAGCAAATTCTGGGTACATAGCAAATTCTGGGTCAGCCTGGACTACATAGCAAAACCCTGTCTCAAACATCAACAACAAAATAGCACCCAAGCTTTCAAGCAACCACGATGGTCTTCAATAGGTAAGTGGATAAACAAACTGTGGTATATCCAGGCAATGGAGTATTTTTCAGTGTTAAAGATAAAACTGAGGCAGAGGTAGGAGGATCGCCGTGAGTTCGAGGCCACCCTGACTCCATAGTGAATTCCAGGTCAGCCTGGGCTAGAGTGAGACCCTACCTCGAAAAACCAAAAAAAATAAAATAAAATAAAATAAAAAATAAAACTGCTATCAGTCAGAAAAGACATACAACAACTTTACATACATATTGTTTAAGTGAAAGACACCAATCTGAAGAGGCTACATATTGTAAATAATGATGTCCTAGAAAAGAACTATGGAAAGAGTTAAAAGATGAGAGGTTGCCAGGGATTAGGGGCAAGGGAGTGATGAATAGGCAGAACACAGAGGGTTTTGAGGGCACTGAAACTACCCTATATAATCCTATAATGGTGAATGTGTTAATGTAAGTTTACTAAAGGCCATTGAATGGGCAACACCAAGAGCAAAGCCTAATGTCAAGCACAGACTTGGTTGATATACTAATGTAAGTCCGTCATCCTAAGTTTTAATGTTTATAGGAATGTAAATAAGGGGGACTGGGTATAGGCTATGGAACCAGATAGACCAAGATGTTTGGAAAGTATGAGCAGGGAAGGCAAAAGGACACATGTGACATGAAAGCAGAGCTATGGTAAGGGGGTTAGGAAAGAAATGGGGGAAGGAGAACAACAAAAATAATTTTGTGAGAGAGATCAACAAAGAATAAATTTTTAAATGTTCAGCTGTCTCAATCAGTATATAAAAGAAATATAAGAAAAAACTGCCATAATGAAACCTAATTCTTTGTATGCTGATAAAAATAAAAAGAAAGCTGGGCATGGTGGTGACGCCTTTAATCCCAGCACTCAAGAGGCAGAGGTAGGAGGATCGCCATGACTTGGAGGCCACCCTGACACTACATAGTGAATTCCAGGTCACCCTGGGCTAGAGACCTTACCTTGGAAAACAAAAATAAAATAAAATTATAAAGTGGTAAAAAATAAAGTTTAAGATACTGAGGAGATGGCTCAGTGGGTAAGAGCTCTTGCAGTGCAAGTATGAAGACCTGAGCTTAATCTCTGGCACCCATGTAAAAATCCAGGCATGGCTGTGCACATCTTTAACACTAGTGCTGAGGGAGGCAGAGACAGGAGGATGGCTAGGGCTTTAGTCATCAGCAAATCTGGCTGAAAAATGTTGAGCTCCAGATTCAGTGAGAAACTCTATCTCAAGGAAATGAGGCCAAAGAGCAACATAGGAAACCCAACGTCCTCTGGCCTCTGTGTATGAATCTGTGCACATGAATCTGTACATCACCAAAGATAGAGGCTACATAGCACACACACACACCAAAAAATAAAATTAAAGGTTAAGGCAAGTATAGTTGTTCATGCTTATTATCCCAGCATAAGGGAGGCTGAAGAATGAGGATTTCTGAGAATTTGGAGCTTGCCTGGGTTAAACAGTTGAGACTGCCTCAATAAAAACAACATAACAAAGTTTAAAAAGAAAATATATATGATATTGTTTCCACTAGGTCCTGTACTGATGTAGCCTGAAATTCGACAAAGCCAAATCCTACAGACTGTGGTTAAAGTGCAGGTTCAACTCACTGGCCCTTCAGGTCTCTTATGTGAAAACAAGACTATTCATTGGAGAAAAAGAGTGAAGTTTAGAATAGAAATACCAAGAGTTGACTGTGCATGTCTGAGTGCTCTAAAACCTCAGCTTTCTCTGAGTTTTCCTTAGCAACAGAGGCAGCACTTCCTCCCTGTATTAGTTACTTTCTCACTGCTGTGACCAAATACCTGACAAGAAGCAGTTTCAGGAAGGAAAGGTTACAGTCCATCATGGAAGGGAAGACATGGTGGCAGAAGCTTGAAGCAGCTGTTCACATTCAGTGAGGTAGCAGAGAATAATGAATGCTGCTGCTCAACTAGCTTTCTCCTTTTTATTCAGTCCAGAGCCCCAGCCTAAGGATTTGTGCCACCCAAATTTAGGTTAGCTCTTCCCATCTCAATCAACCTAATCTAGAAATTCCTTTACAAAAATACCCAGAAATTTGTTTCCATGCTGATTCTAAATCCTGTCACGTTGACAACCAAGATTAACTGCCATTCTTCCCAATTTAATGGGGGCTGGTCCTGCATGACTTGGGAACCTTCTCAAGATCTAATGTTGCCGGGCGTGGTGGTGCACGCCTTTAATCCCAGCACTCGGGAGGCAGAGGTAGGAGGATCACCGGGAGTTCAAGGCCACCCTGAGACTACATAGTGAATTCCAGGTCAGCCTAGACTAGTGAGACACTACCTCAAAAAAAAAAAAAAAATCTAATGTTGAAATCATAGTATTTGTAGACAAACAGATGAAACTAGGAATCATTATGTCAAGCAAAGTATTACAGACTTGGACAAATACACCATGTTTTCTCTCATATGTGGCACCTAAATTTAAAATTATATGTAGGGCTGGAGAGATGGCTCAGGTTAAGACGTTTGCCTGTAGAGTCTAAGGATCTGGGCTCAATACTCCAGTATACACATAAAGCCAGATGTGCAAGGTGATGCATACATCTGGAGTTCATTTGCAATGGCTAGAGGCTCTGGCATGATTCTCTCTATACATAAATTCATAAGTCAATTAAAATTATATGTATATGTATTTGCACATGCACGTGTATGTGTTTACAGGTCATACAACTAGAAAGGAGATCATGAGAGGGGAGGAAGAGATCTTAAGAGATATGTGAAATAGGGTAATTGAATACATTTAATGACAAAGCAGAGGGGACTAAATGGGGGGCGATGAACCAGAGAGGGGGAAATGGGCATGGGAAGGCAGTAGGGGAGAAGAAACCAATATATACAAATATATACAATATATACAAATCAATATGCATGCCATGATAAAATCCGTTACCTTTTATGTTAACTTTAAAACTAATCTTAAAACAGAGCCATTATTAATTGTAAATATAAAAAGCATTGGGGCTGGAGAGATGGTTCAGTGGTTAAAGATGCTTGCTTGCAAAGCTTGCTGGCCTAGATTCAGTTCCCCAGTACCCACATAAAGCCAGATGCACAAAGTGGCACATGAGTCTGAAGTTTGTGTGCAATGGCAGGAGGCCCTTATATGGCCATTCATATTTCTTTCTTTCTCTCTCTCTCTCTGTCTCTCATAAATCTCTTAAAGAAGCATCTTTATCAAATAAAAGGTTAAGTATATGGTAGTGTGGTCCTTACTGAAAACTAAAGGAAGAGAGTAAAAATAGAAAATTTATCTCTTTGGTATTACAAGAATGGTTATCCAAAGGGAAGGTTTCAGTAAATCTTTAAATTTGGGGGAGAGGAAACATTTGGCTAATCTTTCCCAGTACCATCCAATATCACCCCTTATGGCTTCCAGACTCATTACTGGATTTGGATTCCTAAATGTTCTCGGGCAAGTATAGTCAAACCTATGAGCAAAACATATATATACACAATAAAGGATAACTGATTTATATTGGAAGAAAACCTCAGTAATAGGTATGAAAATTGGTTCTGGAAGGGTCAGAAAAAAATGCAACTTTAGGTTGCTCCAATAAAATATATAAAAGTCATTTTAACCATTTTTTATTTTTTGGTTTTTCGAGGTAGGGTCTCACTCTAGCCCAGGCTGACCTGGAATTCACTATGGAGTCTCAGGGTGGCCCCGAACTCACAGCGATCCTCCTACCTCTACCTCCCAAGTGCTGGTATTAAAGGCGTGTGCCACTACGCCCGGCTAATTTTAACCATTTTTGAGTATACTTCTAGCTAGCTATGTGGCATTAGTTACCATTCATAATGCTTTACAGTCATCACTACTATCTATTTCTAAAACTTATGATCACCTTAAATAGAAGCTTTGCACCCATTAAGCAAACATTCCTTTCTCCATACTCCTAGTCCCTGGTAACCTATAATCTACTTTCTGTCTCTATGCATTTGCCAAGTCCATATAATCTCATTTAAATAGCATTATACAATTTTTGTCCTTGTGTTTGGATTATTTCACCTTGAATCATGTTATTAAGGTTCATTTGCATCACATCAAAGGGACACATCTCTCCCTGGAGGACTCAAGCAGGAGTTAAACACCATTATTAAATATTATTTTAAGCTGGGTGTGGTGGTGCAACACCTATAATCCCAGCACTTGGGAGGCAGAGGTAGGAGGATCTGTGAGTTCGAGGTCAGCCTGGGACTACAGAGTGAGTTTCAGGTCAGCCTGGGCAAAAGTGAGACCCTACCTCAGAAAAAAAAAAATAGTATTTTAAAATGCTATTAGAATAATTGGCTCTGTGTTATGCTTTCATTAAATCTTCATAACAACCCTTTTAATGTTTTCTGTGAATGCTTAAAACTGTCAAGAGCAGGCTGTTTGACAGGCCTTTCTCTTATGGTTGGCTACCTTGAGCAGAGGACTGTCGGCCAAGCAGCCCTCTTGACAGCCAGCAAAACTGCCCTCATGGCTGCTTTGAATACTCCATGGATGCCTAGAAGCTACTCTACAACTACAGCTGCTTGCTACTGAAGCACAACTCCAGCTCTAGAAGGCACTTGGTGAAGCTATGGTGAACTCTAGCACCCAAATCATAGAGGGAGCACCACTTTGCCTTTTGT
Organism: Dipus sagitta; assembly: GCA_036346955.1. Classification (NCBI taxonomy): domain Eukaryota; kingdom Metazoa; phylum Chordata; class Mammalia; order Rodentia; family Dipodidae; genus Dipus; species Dipus sagitta. The sequence continues at coordinate 54,113,341 of CM070776.1, read as the reverse complement.
TCCAGCAAGGCTATGATTGGTGCAAATAAATACACTTGCTACCTACCCTCTACTGGCTATAGTCTTTATAGCAAGCTGTTTGGCTCACTTTCCAAGTCAGCAGGGAGATACTCTCCTGTGCTCCCCCCGCCCCCCGTGTTGTAACATTACACCCCATTTGCTTTGTATTCTAGTAACATGAGGCAGCAGTCATGGCAGTGGCAAAGATGGCAGCACCTGCTGCCTCAGCAGCAGCAGTGGTAGCAGCATCGACAGCAGAAATGACTGCTGGGGACTTCCAGCCAGTGGCAGAGACAGAAACAGTGGGGAGCAAAAATGGCAGAGATGGGCTGGAGAGATGGCTTAGTGGTTAAGGCACTTGCCTAGAAAATCTAAGAACCCAGGTTTGATTCCCCAGTACCCACATAAGCCAAAAAATAACCAAATAAACAAAAGACTAGATTTGCAGTGGCTAGAGGCACTGGCACATCCATTCTCATTCATTCTCTCTCTCTCTCTTAAATAAATACTTTTTAAAAGGTGGCAGAGATGATGGCCAATGGAAGTATAGAGATGATAGAAGAGTGTAATGCCAAGGGTGAAGAATGATAGAGGACTGTGAAAAGCCAGAGACAAACTGGGCTTCCAGGCACTTAAGAGTTCCAAGGAGCTGCCAAGCCTTAAAAGCCAAGAGTCCCAATGCTCTAGGCCTGAACTGTTAAGACTGGCTACTGCTGCTGGAAGGTAAGGAAGAGTTGCCAAGTGCCAGGGTTGGTGGTAGTTAAAGCCTAAAGCAATAAACCTTCAATCCGAATACCTATAGCCTTTATGTCTCTGGCTTCTGAAGCTTAGAAAAGCAAGCCTCTAGGTGCCAGGCTTTGGGAGTTGACTCCTCCGGGTCTACCAGTCCATCCCCAAGGCCTGGAGTGTCCATCTGGGTAGATACATAGGACCCTAACCAGCTGATTTGTAATGCATCCATCCTGTACTGTGTCCTATTTATGGCTGAAAATTCCAGCACTTGTACATAACTTTACTTATACATTCATCTGTTGATGTACATGTACTGCTTTCACATTTGAGCTAGTGTGAATAATGCTGCAACAAACAATAGTGTATGAGTATTTGTGTCTTTCCTTCAGTTCTTTTCAGTGGACATGAAGGAATGAATTGGTAGACCTGCCAATTGTTTATACTTTTTTAGGGAACTGCCCGATGGTTTTATAGTGGCTGCCTCATTTAATATTCCTACCAACAAGGTGAGGATTTCTCTATATCCTCTCCAGTATTTACTTTTTGGCTTTAAAAACTATTATAGCCAGGCGTGGTGGCACACGCCTTTAATCCCAGCACTCGGGAGGCAGAGGTAGGAGGATCACTGTGAGTTCGAGGCCACCCTGAGACTACATAGTGAATTCCAGGTCAGCCTGAGCTAGAGTGAGACCCTACCTCAAAAAAACAAAACAAAAAAAATTATAGACAGGCATGGTAAGCACATGTTTGTAATCCCATTTGGGAGGCAGAGGCATTAGAATAAAATGTTCAAGGCCTGCCTGCTCTCTACAGCAGGTCTCAAAAATTAAACAAATATACATTAGAACTAAGTGTGATGGCATATACTACTAATCCCAACATTTGGGAAACTGACATAAAAGGATCCTAAATTCAAGGCCAGCCTGGGCTATGTAGCAAGTTGCAGGCCAGTCATAACAAGACCCTCCCCTTCTCTTTAAAAAAAAAAAGTCTATTTCCATTCCAGTGGGTATAAAGTGTTTATTCAAAGTTCTCTGCCCTTACATTTTTTAATTTTAATTTATTTGAGAGGGAGAGAAGCAGAGAGTATGGACACGCCAGGCCATCTAATCACTGCAAACAAACTCCAGATGCAATGTACCACCTTGTGTATCTGGCTTTTGTGGGTTCTGGGGAATCCAACCTACGTCCTTTGGCTTTGTAGGTGAGCACCTAAACCACTAAGCCATCTCTCCCTTATATTTTTAAATTTTTTACTGAGATGGAATTTCATGTAGCTCAGATTGGCCTCAGACTCCCTGTGTTGCCAGGGATAACCTTGAACTTCTGAACCTCTTGCCTGTGCCCTGAGTGCTGGGGTTATAGATGTGCAGCACCACATCTAGTTTTATGTGGTACTTGGGATCAAACCCAGAGCTTTATACATTCTAAGCAAGGACTCTACCAACTAAACTACATCCCCACATTTCTGCTCATTAAAACAATTTTTTTTTTATTTGTACGAGTTTCTTTCTTTCTTTTTTTTTTTTTTTTTTAGTTTTTCGAGGTAAGGTCTCACTCTAGTCCAGGCTGACCTGGAATTCACTATATAGTCTCAGGGTGGCCTTGAACTCATGGCGATCCTCTTACCTCTGCCTCCCAGGTGCTGGGATTAAAGGCGTGCGCCACCACGCCCGGCTTATTTGTACGAGTTTCTTGCCACTGCAAATCAATGCCCATCTGGCTTTATGTGGGTAGCTGGGGAATTGCACGTGGACAACCAGGCTTTGCAAGCAAGTGCCTTTAACTGCTAAGCCACATCCCCAGGCCCTCTGTCCTTTTTTTTTTTTTTTTTTGAGGCAGGTTCTTGTTGCATAACCTAGGCTGTCCTTGAATTCACTATGGAATCCAAGCTGACCTCATAACTTACAATCCTCCAGTAATGTGCCATCAGGCCCAGCTTTTCCCCATTCTTATTTGTATATTTGTGTGCATAAGCATGCCAGCGGCTCTTGCCACTGCCAACAAGCCCCTCTGGGTTTATATAGGTGGGCTGGGGAATTGAACCTAAGCCTACAAGGTTAAAAACCAATCACCAACCACTGAGCCATTTCCCCAGCCCCTTTTTCTCATTTTTATATTATCTTTTTGTTGTAAACTTGTTCTTTTTAGTCTGGACAAGCCATCAAGACCAACTCCTATTTTCTTCTAGAATGTTATGTTTTAGTATTTAATTTGCATAATTGATCCATTTTGAGTTAATTGTATATGGTGAGAAGTAGGGGGTACAACTTCATTCTTTTCTATGTGAAAACTCAGTTATCCCAGCACTGTCTTTTAAAGAAATTGTTCTGTTGGGTGAAGGTGTTACTTAATCTTTGTCAGAAAAAGGATTAGTGGGCTAGGGAAATTTTGCCCAATGGTAGAGTGCTTGCCTAGCATGTATGCATCCTTAACTTTCAGCACAACTCATTTTGTTCTTTTTTCAAGATTGTTTTGGCTATTCACTGTTGTGGTTCCTTGCCAATTCTGTGTAAATTTGAGGACCGGCTTTTACCTATCTGGGGAAAAAAAAAAAAAAAAAGGCTGTTGAAATTTTCATAGGGACCACATTGAATTTGTAGAACACTTAGGCTACTATTACATCTTACCAGTACTGTCTTCCAATCCATGAACATGAGTATTTTTCCATCTCTTTAGGTCTTCTTTAATTTCTTGCAGCATTTTTTATGGTTATCAATGTGTCTTTCTCTTCCATGATTAAATTTGGCCCTAGGCATTTTAGCATACTGTATCTGAAAGATGCTACTGTAAATGGAACTGTTTTCCATTTTTAGATCATTCATTGCTAATGTATTTAAAAAAGTATCTATCAATAGTGCATTTTGCAACTTTGTTGAATTTGCTTTAGTTTCTGTGAGGCTTATTTTTTCCCTTTGTTCTATTAATGTATTACCTTGATTGTTTTTCTTATGATGAACTGATCCTGCATTCCTAGAATAAATCATGCTTGATCATGGTGTGTAATACTTGCATCTGTTGCTGGATTTGGCTTGCTAGGATTTTTCATTTATATTCATAAAGGATAGTGTTCTATAATTGTCTTTGGTTGTGATGTCTTCATCTGGTTTTGGAAAGGCCAAACTTTTTAATATGGATATACTCCTAGCAATCCTTGATGTACTTTGTTAGCTGAAGCTGCTATAATTATTTCTAAAAGTTGTCATTGCCTAACCAAAATTTGGACTCAATAGTATGTGTTAAGTGAAGATGCCAGAATTTCTGTGGTACAGTGTACACAGGGGTATGCAAATGCTTAGGCAATAAAAATCTTAGAATTGATTAAATAGAGTAACTCATTCAAGTCACTTTCTTCATTAACATTCCTTTCACAAGAGCTTTGAAAAATGCATCATGAAATATGGCAGAGACTGGCTAGGTAGTCATTAAATCTGTTTCCTCTGCTTCCTGAGGATACATTCAGACATTTTCCAGTGTCCCTTGCAATTGGGCATGCCAATTGTCTGAATTCTGGATTTTTAGTACCCTAAAAGCCCCCCCCCCCCCACATGGTCATCTCTGCTTTTGGCTGATAGGGATGGGGATGGCAAATAATAAAATGATGAGCATGTTTTGAAGATTTCAATGGATACAAAAGGATCACCTCCAGAGACAAGTTGAGATTATTATATTGGAGAGCAAAGTCATAATAGTAATAAGAATTTATTGATCTGTATAATTGATAATTGTGGAAAATTAAGGATTTTCTAGGAACAAAACAGATAGAAAGCCTAATAAAATCCTACTTGTTATATAAACAAATCTAGTCACCAAAATGTAGAGTCTCAGCCTCTATCCCAGTTCACAAACTACAGCCGCCCCTTGAATGGAGTCACTTTGAAGAAAATCCTTGCTATCTCCTTAAGTGTATTGCAAAACCTCCTTGCTTTCCCCAAAGGGACTGACAGCCAGTGTAATCATGTGCTGGGAACAGGGAAATGTCCAGACCTCTTCAAATATACTGGATTATTAGTTCTGAGTTAATGCTAATACCTGGTGACACAGACTGTCCTTGTGGCCCACCAGTCAGAGTAGGATCAGATTATACATTAAGTTTCTTCCTGAGAAATCCTATGGTGACTTTTCCAGTTCCTGGATACATTATTGAAATACACACAAGAAATATGGCATAAAGAATACAAAAGTGGGAATGGAGAGATGGCTTAGTGGGTACCTGAGTTAAATCTCCAGAACATATATAAAAATGCCAGAAGTAGTGGCACCCATGTGTTATTCCAGTACAGGAGAAGTGGGGTACAGGAAGATCCCTGAGACTCACTGTTCAACCAGTCTAGCCTAATTGGTGAGCTCCTGGCCACTGAGAGATCCCATCTCAAATAATGGTAGGCAGCATGCCTAAGGAACAATACCGGAGGCTGTCTTCTGGCCTCCTCATGCATGTGCATGTATGCACCTGCGCAAACACATTTTTTTTTTAAAAAAAGGACTATACTAGAAAAAAATTAGCCAAAGATCAGACTGAGCACATTTGAAAACAAGAAACAATAAAGATAACACCTTCTTTTTCTAAGATTAAAGAAATGGAAGATAAAACTGTAAGTGGCAGCATCATGTTCTAGGGAGCTCCTGTGACCAGATGACTAAAGGATACAGCAATCAAACTTTGTTTATGGATGCCTTTGCACAGTATGCTGGCACTTTACAACCCCACTTAGGGTTGATCCTGAAGGACAGTGAAGAGGTTAATTATCCCAATAGGAATATTCTGGTCACAAAAATGGTCAGAAACATAGATCACTGCCCATTCACTGAGTTGGCTTATATGGTCAAGAATTTGAAAAAAAATCAGGATTGAAATGCTGAGAAGTACAGCTGATGAAGAGGCATATGGATATCCTTCTTGAAATGGGTACACAATGTAAGATAGTAATGTACCACATAAACAAGCACCAGAGAGAATCCACTGTTGAAAAGGATCTCAGACAAGGTATTATGTTCTATGAACGTCACCCCTACTTTTGTCCAACAGATTCCTGAACAAAGTGGCCACAGCTACTGCTAAATGCTTAAATTGCCAACAGAAAAGTATCAGCGGTAGCCATAGCCAGATTGGCCTTGGGGAAAGTCTACACCCATGCCTGCCAACATGGTTCTTTGGACTGAGTCCTATAACCTGGGAGCTGCTGTGGGTTGTAGGCACCATTTTTCTTCTCTAGTCAGCCACCTCTTCCAGGGATTGGCTGCCCTGGAATATAGTGGTGACATGCTAATATTGGGCTCCTTTCAATGCCTGCCCCAGGGTCCCTCTTCTGCTACCTCCTCCATTTCACCTTCTATAATCAACTCTAGTAAGTGGGCAGAGAGAGGTCAGTCTTTTGCCCTTGACTGGATATGGGATCAAACTGGGCCCAGGGCAGGGTTATCTACAGGGTTTTCCCTTTCAGTGTATAAACTAAAAGACTAGATGAGGCAGGGCTGAGCCATACTCCCACCTGAAGACCACCAGAAAAAGTAGGCTACCTCATCACTAGGTTCCGAAAATCCTTGGAATGGGGAGAAATGGACCAAAATGATTCTTCCAAACACACAAATGAAGAAAGACAGAGTAGCAGTGGGCTGAGTTCTTGAGCTAGGGATTAAGACCTGACCTTTAGCCTATAACATGTCTGTGCAGCCCTTGGAGGGAAAGAAAGGCCCTGGAGGAGCCATGGAATGCTTGGAAACTAGTGATCCAAACAGACCTCCATGCTCTTGATTTCTCCTCTGTGTCTTTGTCCTAGGTAAACTCTAAACACAAAACAATCAAGACCACAAAGAATGATTCTTAGTCCTTGGAGTGTCAAAGATTGTTTTATGAATCTGATATAAACTTGCTAGTCTTCTTTCTGAAAAACATGCATGCAGATACCCACAAAAACATAACATTCTCCAGGGGCAGTTCCTGATCTAGTGCAGCACTCCTCACCTTTGAGGCTGAGCAAAGAGAGTATTTGTCCAACTACTTGAAACTATAATGCTATCAAAGAATCCAGACACAAAGAATCACATATTGTATAATTTCATTTATATAAAATGTCCAGAATAGACCAATGGGAGGAGGCAGGAGAAAGGTCACTTAGGGAGTTTGGGATTTCTCTTGAGGGTGATAAAACCATTCTAAAATTTTTCACAAAGATGGCTGAATAACTGAAATATATTGTTAAAAGCCACTGAACTGTATACCTTAAATGGATGAAATGTATGGTACATGAATTTTATCTCAGTAAAGCAGTTTTTAAAAAGTGAGACTTAGGAATTATAAATAATCACCCATATGAGCTTTAGTCCCCATTCAGTAGGGACAGGAAGAACCACTAGAGAAACACCAGGGATGGGGCTCTGAATCTGGCATATGGGTTAGACAGGAAAGGATTTCTAGAAAGATGAGGTTTGTATTTATCACTTTGAACTTAAAGGAAATGAAGCATCACAACATGATCAGCTCTATACTTTAGCAACAATAACAATAGTCTGACTCGCCAACTTAGACATTTAAAACAACTGAACTTTATGGTATTGAAAATATAAAACGTCCCCCTGGGAACAAGAAACAGACTGGAGAGTACAAAGCTAGAAGGAAACTGCTGTGCAAGAGATTTGGGGGACCAGAGTGTCACCCTCCCCCCCTCCACAATTTGGAGGCAGGAAACTGGTTTGGGGGAGAACTGAAATGTATTGCCAAAGCTAAAGAGAGGCTTAGGTAGGATTCAGACTCAGAACTCTGGTTCCCTGGCCTGTGCCCCAGCTACCACTAACATTACAGCTTTTCCATTGACAGATGATGGATGATCTGTTGTCCCTTTTGAAGAGAAATGCACTTCAGAAACATGTTTCCAAAAAACATTGCTAAGGGTTTTATTTCTAACAAGAGGAAAATAATAAAATAAAATTAAAATAGGCTTCAGTTGGAACCAAGTTTGTTTTGCCTTTTTTTTTTCCCTTTTGAACAAATTAATTACACACCAACAATCTTCTTTTATTACAACATGAACCCAGGAGGAGGAAAGGAGACAGGGGAAGATGGGGAGTGTGAGGACAAGCACCAAAAGCCTTCTTCAGACCAAAGGGAGCCCTGTTCAGCCCCCTACAAAATTAATTTGAAATGAAAAACTGAGCACAGCTATGTGAAGTTTCCTCCTCCTGAGTGGACCAGTACGCGGTGGGGTGGGGTGGGGGAAAGAAGGTGAATGGGGGAAGGGAGGAAGGAAAGAGGAAGGAGACAAAAGAGTGAGTAAGAGGGGGAGGGGAGGTTAGTGTAGCATGTCCTGACCAGGATCAGAACTGGGAAAAAAGGGAGAAATCCCCTAGTTTGCATTATACCCTGGCCTTAGTCTCTGGAATGGTGCTGGCTCAGCCCCAGTTGCCCTCCCCTCTGCCAACCTATCTGCCTCTGGTGTCTGGGAATGCTGGTTAAAGGTTACCAGGGATGGGAGGACTCCAGGGGCCGGCCCCCAGGAGCTGAGGTCTGAATAATACCTTGGAGTCAGAATATAAAAATCACAGGACTGGGGTGAGGGGGGGAACGGGTCCTCCCCCACCTGCAATGCCCACTTCCAAGAAGTAGGTTTGATGGTCAGAAAGAGGATCCTTGAGGCCAAGGGGATCTTTGTTGGGTTCTGTGCTAGACTCAGCCACTGTCACAACTGTTGCTGAGGTGGCTGCTGTGGGCAGGACATATGCAGCCGGGAAGTCAGAGTAGAGAAAGGGGCTGAGGGGCTGGAAGCAGCCTCTAAGACTGGTTCTAAGCCATCCTGGTTCTCCTGGGTGCTGGGGCTACCAGTGGTGGGGAGGGATGCAGGGGGGGCCTCACCCCCAGTCTCCTCCTCCAGCTCTTCCTCCTCCTGGGCTTCCTCGGCCTCTGGCCCTGAGCTCCGTACCCTCTTTGGCTCTAGCTCCTCTCGGGCTGGGTCATCGGCCTCCCCACCCCGATCCACCTTCCGCCGCCGGCGTTTCTCCAGGGCCCGGCCCCGTGCCCGACTCCCATGGCGCTCTGCCTTCTCCAGCTGTGATCACAGACAGGCAGAAAGACAGTTTGTGAGTTGGGTATGGTGGTACATGCCTGTAATTCCAGCACTCACAAGGCTCAGGCAGGAAGACTGCAGTAAGGCCACCATGGGCTATACAGCAAGTACCAGGCCAGCAAGGGAATCATACCAAGATTCTGTCTCAACCCCTTCCCTGCCCCCCCAAAAGAATACAGGTTATGGGTAGACCAGTAGTCATGGCCTGGCCCTTCTCCTCACCTCCAGAAGTGTGTGAATTCTCTCCAGGTCTGGAGGCTGTCCAGCCTGTAGCAGCTGCCAGATGCTATTGTTCTCATCGAGGGTCACCTCAAGCAGATCTCCCTCCATCATGAGCTCCTCCAGAGGGACCCGGGTTGCCTCAGGCAGTTCTAACACAGGCCCAGTCAACTGTGGCAATAGTGAGGATAGTAGCTCCAGATCTGGGAGTGTGGGGATAGGCTGGGTTAGAGGATCTCCTTGGTCTTATCCTATACCACTATGACAGAGCTGAAGACACCATGGGTCACTCTAATGATATCTGGTCAACAGACTACCCACACCACATCTAGACCTACCTCTCTTACCTGAGCCCTCCTCTGTGGCTACCTTCTCGGGATTGGTCACACTGTCCCCATTCTCCAGCATACCCTGGACCTACCAAGAAAGGTGGGAAAGGCAAGAGTAACTGAAGAGCCATGTCTTACTATTCCTCAACCTCAAACCAAGAAGCCTCCACTTCCTGGAGGAGGGCAAACATGGGGTACAGGGAGCAGGGTCCAGGAATGTGTATGAAGATAGGGTGGGGCAGCAAGGAGTCAAAGGAGACTGAAAACTGAAGAATGGGGAAAAGCTGAAGCCTTACAGGGCAGTCTAGAGAACAGGAATTTGATAAAAACTGAGCCGAGAATCTCACCTTAGGCATATCCTTGCCAGTACCCTCTCTGAAAGAGTCAGAGGCAAGGTCTGAAGAGTAGGTATGGGGCTCCTCAGGCCTAGATTCAGCCTGTAGCTCTTGGCGGAGTTCGGCCAACCGTCCCAACAGAGCAGTCACTTCCTCAGAGGCCAAAGCCTGTCTGGCACGCCCTTGCCAACTGATGGCCCTCTCTGTGAGACACTGTAGGGCCTCACCTTCAGGCAGCCGTACAGGCAGTCTCTGAAGGGCTACCAGCAGTGCCAGGATGGTCTCCAGACGTGGGCGCCGTGAGCGCATACACAATGGGCACAGGAATTTTGTGTCCCATTCCCACCAGGTCAGCAGTGGAGATGAGGTAGGACTGGATCTTGGGGAGCTGAGGAGGCGGGGCACTGTCACACACCGCCCATGGAACCAGTCCTGACACAAGTCACACTGCAGAGCTCCTACCCCAGCTGGCACTTGCCCACATACACAGATGGAGGTCGTAGAAGAAGCTGTGTTTGATGACGCCAGTGGACTGGGCTTGGCTGAGTTGGTGCGACGAAGCTGCAGGATACCCTCCTTCTCCTTCTGTTCCCCCTCTTTGAAGGCCACGATCTGCCATGCCCAGGACAGGAGGGAACCACAGGTCAACAACCTGTCTCCTTCCTTTTCAGGCCTTCTCAACACCCCACTCCCAAACCAGGAAAACTGAGCTCAGGGAGCAAGTGGTCTGCCCATGTTCACAGGGCTCAGACATTCAATCATTGTCAGGCTCTTTGCCCATCTGTATCTAAGCTCCTTACCACAGAGCCTGGGTCCCTGAGGTCCTGCGCAGACAGCCCCAGTAGCTCTGTGTCAGATTTGTACAACCCCAGCTCCTTCTCCATCCACCGGCTGCGCTTGGTGCTGTCTGAGCCGGCGTCTGCACACGGGCAGAGCACCTGAGGCAGGCAGACAGAGGGAAATGACCAGGCTTCCCTACCTCCCATACCCTCTCCTCCCTTCCTCAGTGCCCCTCAAAAACCCATGCTCTCAGATGAGCCATATCAGAACAGCCAGACTAAGCAGAGAGGCTATATAGGTCAAAGTACCAGTCCTTACCTCCAATAGTGTATAGCATGAATTCTTCTTGAGGAAGGTCTTGGAGGCCTTCTCTCTCCAGGAGTGTGCTGTCAGTACCTGCAGCTCTAGCTGTCTCAGTTCCTCCAGACCCACAGGGAGGTCCCGACCCACAGCCACCAGGCCTTCTAAGTCATCCAAGCAGGGGTAGTGGTCACCATTCTGAGTACAGGGGCAAGAGAAATCTGAATTCAACTGGCCTGTATCTACTTATTCTCTGGCCTGGCTCCTAAACTGGGGAGACTGTATTTACAATCTCCAAGTAGAAACAATAGGCATTATCCTCAGGAACACACCTACCTGGCTCTCTACCATGACACCTGTATCCTCTGACTGGCTCAGTCCAGGTAGCCAGTAGGTCTCCAGGAATACCAGACTAGCTATTCTGTTGTGGTTTGTACCTTCTACACTCTGGCAGGTATCTGCCTTGTTCCACTCTCATAATAACTAACCCCCCCCCCCATCTCACCATTTTCACCTTAACCAGCATCCCACTCCCTTCAGGCTAGCCTCACAAGCCTTTACACTATTCTTCAGGAACATTTTGCCTCTTCATAATGTGCTGTGCCCCATTCCTATCTTTAGCCACCCAACACAGAACAATCAAGCATACATTCCATCTCTTCCCCACTAAACAGAAAGTCTGGGGTAGGGACAGTGGACAAGGTTCTCACTTGAATCTCATCCACATCAGCAATCCATGCCCGGGCTTTAGCAAGCGCTTCCTTGAGAGCCTGGATGTTGGGTAGGTGAACAGGGATGTTTTCCGCTTCATGAATTATGGCCTCAAGTGTGGCTGGTGGATGTTTCTGTCTAAAAGAGAAAAGAAAAAAAAAAAAGAGGACCCATCTAGCACATCTATATACCAGTAGTTCAGCCTGACAAGTAGAATATGCATGGACCCATTGGGTACTTGTTATTCTTGCTGCCACCTGGTCCTACTTGCTTGTATCTTGGTAAGGATGACTGCTAAGCAAACCCTGCTTCTTCTAGACTGCATGCAACTATACATCCTCTACCACAGCTCTTGCACCTTTGTTTGTCTGCTACTCTATCAGCTGGCTAACAGTGCCTGCACACCACTTGTGGGTATCATGTATGGCTGCAATCTGTCACGACATCTCACGTATGGCATTTTTCTACTCATATATGGCCACCTGCTTGTCCCTTTTGCTCCTCTGCATGTATGCATGCCAGTCTATCTTGCCAGTCCTCTCTCTCTCTCTCTCACTCTCTCTCTCTCTATATATATATACACACACACACATGCCTGTTCTTCTGTGCTTCTCCATCAGCCTATTTCTACCTCTCTGTGTTTACAGATTTGAAGAGAGAGGGGGAGGGGAGAAGGGAGAGGGAGGGAGACAGGGAACAAAAGGAAGGAGACTCAATACACCCATACAAGAACATGTGATGCCCCAAGGCCACCCACAGAAGTTTTCTTCAGGTTCTCCACTAAACTTTAAAGGGTGGAGAAAGGCAGGAAGGGAAAGAGCTAGACCTACCTGGCTTCCAGGCAGAGGTGGGCTTTCTCCTCCCAGCGTTCAGCAATGGTCAGCAGCTCCTGCAGCTCTGCCTGGGCCTTATCCACAGCAGGGCTAGGCGCTACACTGGTGCCCGCAACCAACAGTCCCCGCATGACAGCCAGGGTGCCCCTTCGGGCAGAGGGAGCCAGCGTGCGTTTTACCTCATCCAGCCACCGTGCCTGTTCCACCTGCCGCTGGAGCTGCTGGGCCTCAGGCACCTCCACCCCCAGCTGCTGCCCCCTCTCCAACAGGGACTGCAGTAGCCCTGGACTGGAGGGCAGTGAGACCAGGGCCTCACGGGCCTCAGTCTGGTAGGCTTCCACCTGTTCCAGAATACCCTACCAGAATACAGGAGGAAGAATAAACTCCTCAGCTGGGTCCACTTAAAGAGGACTTAAAGAGGTCCCACCACCATATACCCTTGCCCCAATACTTTCTTCCCTTTTAACCTTTAGAGAAAAGGAAGCCTAACCTCAGGAATATATTAATATGCTTGTTCCTAGGCATTTTTAATATCAAATGGGACTTCCTCTCAGAGCACTAAGAACACTCTGCCCTGTATACTATGCTATACTCAGTCCTTACACAAACCTTTTTGCTTACCCTAGGGGGGGGCCCTGTCTTCGCCATCCTACTTCTCCTCTACCTTTATATAATCTTTCCAGACCCAACAAGCACCCTTGTTACCTCCTTCTCCTCCTCTTCCAACAAAGCTTGCCTTGACTCTATCTTATACTCATAACCTTACTCCCTACCCCTCAAATCCCACATCTAAGAGGCAGTTATTAGAATGTGCCTTATACTTCCCACTATTCTCTTACACATGCACCCACACCCTGTCTCATCAAATTATCCCCCAATCCCTGAGTAGCACTAGAAACCCATCTCTCCTCACCTTGACATCCCCAATCTGGTGCATGGCACAAGGCAGGTTGTTCATCTGGCCTAGAAAGGCCCGTAGCTCAGCCAGGGTCATCTGTAGACCAGCCACCCTGTCGGGGCTATGGAATTTCACATGTGGGGTTTCAGATCCAAACCCAGTTCCCTCCCCCCATCTCTGTACTAAGACCCAATACCTTTCCTTGTCATACCTGTCCACCTTGATCTTGCACCTCCATGTTTCCCCAATTACCCATGTTACAGGGAGGGTTTTAAAATATAAGCATATTGATAGAATTAGGGGAAAGAATTAGGAGAGAAGGAAATATATGGAAGGTGGAGGAGCTTATTAACTAACTGATGGTAATAGAAGCCAGGCTTTATTTCCACCCCACTACCCACATGGAACTGGCAAGCAAGGGAAGCACTGAGCCACACCCATGATCAGTGAACATTTTCATCTACTCTACTGGGAGCCCAAAACTAGGTAGATCCAGCTATACTCAAGTTTTCTGGCTATATCCTGTTCTTGCCCTTAAACCTCCCACAATTCCTTTCTGCTCACAAAATGCCTCATCCTACCCCTCAAATCTCCTCTAAGTATGGATAAAAAGAAGTACATCTAGCTTTCTGATTGCTGGGTCTCTCCATGCTAAGCTGCCTAGCCTCCTTGCATTCTGCAACACTTCCCAGGTCATCTCACACTTGGTAATTTCCTGCTAATATTACCATGTACCCAATGATATTCAGAATCCACCCCTTGTAAAATACTTTTCCCACATACTAGATCTTCAACAAGCTATATGTGCCCCAATTCCTCATGCCAACATACCCAGCTTCCTGTCCACTGACCAGTCCCAGAGCTCGGGACACACAAGCTTCTGCCTCACTCAAGCAGTTCTTTAGTCGCTGCAGCAGCTCGCTGTTAGGAAACCTTCGCTCACGGGCCTCAGATTCCAGTGCCCTCAGTTCTTCAAGACCTGGAGGGAGAATGACAGCAGCAAGGAGTAGGCAGTATTAAGTAAAGGTAGAAGAAGTGGGTCAGGGGTACAGAAGAAAAGACAATAGAACTTGCCTGTGGAGTCCCTCCGACCCCCCCATCACTCACTGCGCTTTCGCCCATCTTCCACCTCCAGGGCCACTCGTACTTTGCTAGCCCAGGTGTCAAAGGACTCAGCCCGAACCTTCAGCTTATGAAGCATGGCAGGGAGTTCATCTAAAGTATACCGATACCTGGAGACAAAAGACAGAGAATACCATGTCTAGCACAAATGTATACCCTCCTCATACGTCCACTTCCTCCAAATAGGCCCCAGACTTACCGCAGGTACTGACGGCTACTGGAACACTTGCAGAGGTCGTTGATATGAGAAAGGCAGACAAGGCCATCTGGGCAGTCATAGCAGGCCAGGGCAGATAAGAAGCATGTGGTCTTGCATTTGATGCACTGACGCTCATCATCTGGGAGCAGCTCAAAAGCCTCTCGCTCAGCCTCAGTGATACCCTGGCAGCATTCAATCCACCCATGTTATACAAACCAGTCAGGGTGGCAAAAACCCCCATCTCAGCTACCATGGAGCTCCACTTTAAACTCAAATCTGAGGCTGCATAGATGGCTTAGTGGTTAAGGCACTTGCTTGCAAACCTTAAGGACCCAGGTTCAATTCCCCAGCACCCATGTAAGCCAGATGCACAAGGCAGTGCATGTGTCTGGAACTTGTTTGCAGTGGCTGGAGGCCCTGGTGCGCCTATTCTCATTCTCTCTCTCTCTGCCTCTCTTTCTCAAACTAATAAATTTAAAATCTTTAAATATATTTAAAAAAACCCTCAAATCTGTACTGAGGATTGGAAGGCCAAACCTCATAGCACACCCTCTGCCAAGTCCAGACTCTCAAAGTAGGGTCAAGACTCAGATGGATCAGGGCAAGATGAGATCAGTGTGGGCTGAGGATGAGAGAATTTTTAAAGGAATAAAAATCTGGTAAGACTCAGATTAGGAACTAAGGAAGGTGGCACACACTTGTGACCCCAACATTCAGAAGGTTGAGGCAGAAGGATTACTAAGAATTCAGTGCCAGCCTAGGTTACACAATAAGATCTTGTCTCAAAAAAAAAAAAAAAAAAGATTCTAATTAGTACAATGGGCTTTTTGGGTGAAAAAGGCAAGGAAAATGGTAGACCAAGGCACCAGAGAGATGACAATGTAGGTATATGCTGGGGAACAATGCAACCACTCACATTCTAGGCACTAGGATGCTGCTAAGCAAACAGGAAACATTGTGTGTATCTACAGAGTTTGCAACTGCACGTAAGTCTTTGTATAAAGGTTTAAAGACACAAAAACTATTTTTTTCAAAAGCAATCTCTGCCTGAAATGAAGGAAAAGACAATTATGTTGGAGTAATTGACAGACCACACAATTATGGGCAATCTTAGGGCTGGAGAGAGAGCTCAGTCAATAAACTGCTTGCCTCACAAGCATGAGGACCTGAGCTTGATCCCCAGTACCCAAGTAAATGCCAAGTGTGGAGGCATGCACCTGTAATACTGGTGCTGGGGAGGCAGAGACTGATAGATCCCTCAAGCTTACTGGTTAGACAGTCTAGCCTAATTTGTGACCTCCAAGCCAATAAGACATCCTATCCTAAAACAAAACAAAACAGGTTGACAACATGACATAGCACAGACTTAAGAGACATCATCTCTTAAGGATTCTAAGACTAGGGTGTCCCGTACCCATGTCTGAAGAAAAGGCAAGTTGTACCAAATTCTGAATGTCAAAATAGGAAGGTCTATCTCTCTTCTCCAAACCTTGTTTATGGTTCCTTCTCATGCTGTGGCACTGTTACAGAGCCATTATTTAGTAACACTGGACAGAAAGAACATGGTGCATGGAAAAGCTCAGAATCACCAACTAACACCAATGAAAAGCCTCAGAATTCCAACACTATTATAGCTGAAACTCTCCCTAGAGTCTGCACTCAAAGGGAAGATATAAATGAGATTTGATTTTGTTTGAGACAGGGTTTTCCTACGTAAGCCTTAGCTGGCAAGGAACTCACTGTGTAGACCAGATAAGCCTCAAATTTGCAGTGATCCCCCTGTCTCTGCTTGCTAAGTACTGGGATTACAATCATGTAGTACCACATGTGGTTTACAAGTAACCTTAACAGGCTACAAAGGATCCCTTAGGAACAGCATTCCTTGGCAATCTTTCCTTTTTTATTTTTGCAGTGCTGGGGATCAAACCCAGTGTTTTATACATGCTAGGAAATCTAGTGGGGACTTTCACTATGTCAGTTCCCTAACTAGTCAGAAATGGACCTTGAATGTGGCAAGTGATCTTATACAAATGGATTGTATAGCTCAGCACCAACAGCCACTCCGCTATACACAATACTGATACATACTTATGAGGAACCTATTAAAGTAGGAGCACTTTCTACATGAGCAACATTACCACCCTAGAGTTTCTTAACAATTTGAAAATAATAGATGGATATGGTGGCATATGCATCTAATTCCAGCATTTGGGAGGCTAAGGCAGAATGTTAAAAAAAAAAAAAAAGCCTCCAAAACATAATAAATTAAGGTCAGGCATAGTGGCACATGCTTTTAATCCCAGCACTCAGGAGGCAGAGGTAGGAGGATTGTTGTGAGTTTGAGGCCAGCCTAGAACCTAGTACCTGACCAACAGCACCACCACCCACCTTCTCCAGAAGAGCCTTTCGTAGACGCCGCTCCTCCTGCACTATAATGAACATCTCTTTATGCACAGCTGCTGCCAGGTTCAAGTCCAGCTTCTCGGGGCAAGCAGCCATCTTGCAAATGAGCTCCTCATGAGAGAACACACAGTATCTTCGGAGCCGGCGGTAGTGTTCAATGCACTGGCGCCCAGCTGGTAGCTGTGGACAGGTTCAAAGTTAAACACAGACACGTCTGAAGGTAATGGTGCCTCAGCTTCCCCAGTGTTCCTGCTTCTCCCTACCAGCCCATCATATTTCAGACTTACCCAGTCAGCAGTGCAAAAGTTGACAGCCTCAGCAAAGTTGTAGCCTTGG